>OZ012739.1:434615213-434672713 GCA_963859935.3 Lathyrus sativus | reverse complement strand
CAGTAGAACAATTTGAGGGGCATATCTTAGAGATGGTATTGGTCACAAAATCTTGTAACTTCGTAGAAGGAAATTTGATATGATGACCACATCCCAAAGAGGTGCTCAAGAGAAGAATTTTGATCACATAAGAGTTCAAATGGAATCTTACCATCCAAGTTCCTTGTAGGAGTGTGATTGATCAAATAACACACATCAATAGCACATTCACCCTAAAATTAAATTGGAAATTGAGCTTGAAACCACAAAGCACGAGCAACATTGAAAATGTGTCTCTGTTTGTACTTCATTCTTCCATTTTGTTATGGTGTCCTAACACATGAAGTTTCATGAATTATACCATGGTCACTAAAATATTTTTTCATGTAAGTAACTTGTGTCTCTTTGTCACTATGAACAATCTTTACTTATTTATTGAATTTCCGCGCAACCATTACAAATAATTGATAAAGATATTTAAATACTTCTATTTTCTCAACAATAAGATAAATCAACACCGTTCTTGAGTAGTTGTTAACGATAGTTAAAAAGTATCTACCACCACAAAATGTTGGGTTGCAATAAGGCCCCCATAAATCACAATGGACTAAATGAAATGCGGAAGTTGCTTTATTGTCACTAACATGAAAATTATCTCGTGATTTTTTTTGCTCTAAAACATATGTCACATAATCGAGTACATAGATATTTGTTTCTACTAGGCCTAACATTCTGAAACATTTGTAGAACCTTCAAAGATGCATCTCTTAATCTGAGATGTAACAAGTCCAATGAAATTTCCTTATTGGTTTTCACTGCACCTGTTATAACCATCCCTTTAAGATAATATAGCCCATCTCTTTGTTCATCCACTACAAATATCAAATCTTGATGCTTCAGAAGCAGTCTCTTCTTTAGATGAATTTTCTCGTGCTACATGAGCTTTACAAGTCCTCCACGTTTTTTTCAGAAACAACATTATATTGTTCTTGTTTCTCGCACTAGGTTCCCTTCAACTATCCGTGTTGTCGATCTCCCCACCGATCAAGATATCATATTACCTGAAAAACAACCATCTAAATCATGACCAATTTGATTGCAATGACTGCAAGTTCCTCCTTTTTCTTTACGTTTAAAGTTGGTTTGAACTGCTAACGCCATCACCTTACCACGATCTTCTGTCGGACGAGTCACTATGCGCATCCCTTTTTCCAAAAACCAGTGTTTCATATACTTTTTCAATATAAGCAATGGACTCTAAGCAAGAATATTGGATCGTACTGTCCCATTGAGAGTGTCATCTAATCCCATGAGGAAATGATGAATTTTTTCTTCTTCATGTTTCTTTTACAACGCAGAACAGTGATTGCACTTGCAAATCCCACACTTGCATGTAGGGATCTGATCATAATTCACCAATTCTTCCTGTAGCTTCTTTAGTTTTCTATAGTATATCACAATGGTCATTCCTTTTTGTTTGCATTCTACATGTTCTGCTTTGAGCTATTGAATACATGGTCCATTAACAATGGAGAACTACTCCTTAATGTCTTCCCAAAGATCTATGGCTACTTCCACATGTGGTTTAGTTGATCGCAATGAAGGTTCAATTGTATTCATGATCCAATAAACCAACACGGAGTTGTTAGTCCACCAATCTTCAAGATTGAAGATTCGCCATCAGGTTTGTTGATTGATTCATCAACAAAACCAAATTTATTTTTTACTCAAAGTGTCGTTCTAAATGAACGACCCTATTTGTCATAGTTTTCTCCCTTTAATAGAACCTGAGTTATCAAACTCCCAGATTATGATTGGAAGTGATATCATAGGGAGATAAGGTTTTTAGGATCACTACTCCATCACCAATGTTGACTGACTTGTCTTCCTTGATGTTTGCTTTGATGGAAGATTTATTCACAGGAGAACATTCTGTACCAGACATGATTCAAAGGTTTTTATTTTATGATATGTATTGTCAGCTCTAGTACCCTAATAAAATTGATCTAAGATGAAATGTCATACTTTTCATTGAATCTTCACATGATATATATACAAGTACAAATATGGATAAACTAGCTAATCATACCAAAAATAGTTTCCTAGTGTATAATGTGTTGTTCTGACAATATAATATTGTATTATGATAATATCTTTATGATGATATATTCATAATAATATCAGTCGTCTAAGAATCTATTTTCTTAAATAGATGTTGTAGGGTGCTAATACATTCCTATGCATAATTGACTTCCAAACCAAAAATAAGGTTTCAAAGAACATTTTTTGTTTTAAAAGTACTCTCATTTTGCACTAGGCGAGCCTTAAATTTTTTCCCTTATTTTTCTGTTAATGTTGACTTTTTCTTGTACACCCACTTGCAATCAATAACTCTCTTTTCATGTGGCAGTTGAACAAGATCCCATGTCTCATTTTTTTCAATGACTCCATCTCTTCCACCATAGCACCCATCCACTTATCTATCTCCTAGCAAGTCATGGCCTCTCGAAAGGTAGAAGTGTCTCCTGAACTAGTAAGAAGAGCATATGTTGCTAAGTCTTCAAACCCATATCTCACTAGAGGTGTAATAGGTTGGGGCTCCCTATCACCCACAAGTTTATAATCTTGACTCCACATGAATCTTGCACTCCATCTGAATCTAAGCCTGGTTCATCCTGTTGTTGGGCTACAATCTTTCTTGGACTCATTAGTGGCTCCTCAATGTCCACCTGAATATTGTCCTCACTAGAATTTTCTACCTTAGTATATGGCACAACTGTTACATTTGACTGTTTCAGCACTGACTGCTCATCAAATATAACATCTTTCCTGACAACCACCTTCCTCATAACCGGATCCCACAACTTGTACCACCTCACACCTTTATTGTAGCCAATAAAGATACACTATTTTTACTTAAGGGGTCAAGTTTAGACTGATCCTCGCTAGAAATATGCACATATATTGGACATCCAAAAGTCCTTAAATTACTCAGATCAATGGGGTTACCCTTCCACACCTCCTCTGCAACTTTTCCATCCAATGAAGCCCATGGTGATCTGTTGACTAGATATCATGACATATTGAGTGTTACTTCCCAAAAGCCTTTTGAAAGACCATCATTTAATAGAAGGCACTTTGCCTTCTCCGTCAGAGTCCTATTCATACTCTTTACAACACCATTTTATTATGGTGTCTTCCTAATAGAAAAGTGCCTTTAGATTCCATTCTCCTATCAAAAATACATGAACTTATTGTCAATGTATTCAATTTCATTATCAAATCATAAATACTTAATTTTTCTCCCTGACTGGTTCTCAACCTCTGCCTTCCATAGTTTGAACTTGGCAAAAACATCAGATTTAAATTTCATGAAATAAACCCAGACCATATGAGAAAAATCATTAGTGAATGTCACAAAATTCCAGGAACCCCCAACAGATGGCTCTTTATAGGCCCCAAATGTCATATCGGACATAACCTAAGATTCCCTTGGTCTTGTGTTGCCCGGTCTTGAAACAAACTATACACTGTTTCCCAATAATACAATACTTGTAGAATCCAATTGTGAAAATGTGAACACCCTTCATCGAATTCCTATTATGTAGTTCCATTATCCCATGTTCATTGAGATGATCCAAGCGCATGTGCCACAATTTGGTTGCATCATTGTCAGTTTCAATAGATGCTACATCACCCATAACTATGCCCCAAATAATTTGTAAATATTTCCTGCAGTCCTCATTGTCGCCATCACTGTCATTGCACCCTTGCTAACCCTCATGATGTATCTATCTCCATCTAACCAGAATGAATAACCATTTTCTTGAAGAGTTTATAGAGAAATCAAATTATTCCTCAATTCTGGAACATAACACACCTCACTAGACATCCTTCAGAGTTGTGAGGTCTAGGATATGATTCATCATGTCATCATAAATATGAAGTCTTATCAAACTTATGGCCTTCCCCTTCATCTTATTCTGATCAATGGTTGAGATGTCCATTGATTTCTCATCACGAAGTTCCTTTTGTAAACCTTGCTAAGCCAACAAATTCTTAACTCTCTTTTGTGATAAATCAAAATTGCCCATTTCTTTAAACTGAGTCACTTTGAATTTCCAAGATTAAGCGTCATCTAATACCAATTGTTAGAAAAGAAACATGAATACATATCATTGTAGAGAGAAATACAAACAAATTTGTTCACGTAGTTCGACCAAATTGCCTATGTCTACGACTATAAAGTAGTTATATTTCCCTATATTTATGTCTCGTAAAGTGAATTGGATTAAAGTGTTACAATCCATATATATAATACTAGATTTTAGTTTATTTAAAACCATAATCCCTAGTTCCTTTAACAAATCATTATCTATATCCATAATTATCTCAATAATATAAGTTATACTCTCAACAATATATAGCTATCTCAACAATCAATAATCATCTCAATAATATAAGTTATACCCTTAACAATCTATAGTTATCTCAACAACCCATAATTATCTCACTAATATAAGCCTTATTCAACACGTTGTTAATTCCATAAAGTAACAAAATGGGTAGCAATAGTAATAGACAAGGCATAATTGGTGGGAAGTATGTGTTACCAGAACGGTTACACGTGGATTAGAGGAATTAGTAGGAGATTATTGTGAAGTGTTAATTATGTTGTCGTGTATGGGTGTAAAGAAAGTTGAAGAAAATTGTTGTAAAATAATTGTGTTTAGTATTGAATTAGTCATTAAGTAATATTATCCCAAATATATTGGAGGATTTCTTAATTCATCTTATATGTTACTTAGGAACCACGTGAAAAGACTTAAATGCCCACAAATTCCGAAGATGCATCTTCAAAATTTTATAAAAAACTCTCTCAGATTTTTTTCAATCAATCAAATCCCAAATTAAACAACAAAGCTCAAAGATTATTCAATCAACATCAAGCTCATCAGATACATGATCAAAGTGTAAGTTAAAATCCTCATTTGTAATCTTTTTTATATTTTGAAAAGTTTTAGAGTTTTTGTGTAAATGAGTAGAAATTGATGATTAAGATAAGAAATGAGTGGAAATTGAATGATGATGCTTTACACATAGTGTAAGACATGTTCGTTAGCTAAAAACGATGATCAAACCAATATTTTTTGTTTTGAGATGTCTGCATTGCCGTCGTTGACGCACCTAAGTTGTTGCACAAAATTCTGGAGATGCATTTCTAGAATTTTTCAACGTTTAAGTTTCCATATAGCCAGAGATGCATATCCAGAAATTCTCAGTCTATTTTTTTCTTACTTGTAGTGTTGCTTGCTTGCAGTAATTGTTTGATTTACTTTTACTTACAGGTATTATGGCTGGTAGACACAATAAAATGAGGCACGAGAAGATTGCATAACATGCATCAGTGCGGCAGGAGAAGAGTCAAGTTTCAGTGGCTCCTATTCACACTGGTCATGCAGAAACATCTACTTCAGAAGCTCATGCTTCTCCATGGTTTCACATACCAAACACATCACTCCCTCCATCCTCCCGCATGCACCAAGTTTCACCTATTCAGGTGTCATAGGTACCCGAGTCACCAGTTCCACCTCCTACTACTGATGTTGTTGAGCCAATTCCACCTCATATTGCAGATGTTAATGTTGATGCTGAGCTAGTACCACCTCCAGATGGTGAGGCTGCTTAGGATGCTAAGACAGAGGAATTTGGAGGAGGCTTGTAGTTTTATCACTACTGCCTCTGCACCCAGACTATACTTCTAAATATATCTGGGACAGGGAGATATCATTAGTTGGATTCATTTTTTTAATTTATGTTTATTAATAGATTATAAGTTTCTTACTTGATTATTATTTTCTACAGGATCGTGATCCACTGAATTTTATTAACATGGGCAGGAGATTATTGGCTTGCCTCACCCGAATGAGGAGTGGTTTTAGACAACTTTGTCCCTATTTGTGCTGAAAGATTTGTGCATGACCGATGACATTACGATTAACCACAATGATGCTTAATGAATTTGTGGAAAGATGGCACTCTAAGAGCTCGTCATTTTATCCCCTGCATGGTGAGATGTCTATTACACTCGGCAATATGCCGCGTTTGCTACATCTTCCAACCAGGGGAAAATTCTAGGTCATGGGAGATTAGCCAAGATGAGGCACTCAAGATGATGGTAGACTATATGGAGTTGACCTAGTGGATGCGATAGAGGAGTTGGATAGAACCAGGGGGCTCATGCTAGGTTTGAATTTCTTACATAGGTATACATAAATGCGATCGTTAGAGAACAACAGGCTGTAGGGGATGACGAGCAGGTGGAGCTCCACAGAGCGTGTGCTATGAGAGCATACCTACTTTTTTAGTTGGCATTGCAATTTTTATGGACAAGAGTTCCACTTATATAGGCGTCGTCTACCTATGATACTTTGAGGATTTCAAGCAGATCCATGAGTACAACTAGGGGGGTGTTTGTTTGGTATACTTGTACACAAAATTATCAAAGAGCAGTAGATGGAAGATGAAGCAGGTCACAGGTAGCATCACACTACGAACATTAATATTTATTGGTCTTTTAATGTTTCTGTGTCATTTTCATTTCACCTTTAAATTCCATTAATGGTAATTGATGTGTTCCAAACTTTTAAGGCTTGGATCCTCTAGCACTTCCCGCGCATCTTCGGGTGAGCGAGTGTACCGACTTACACTGAGGATATGTCACATGTTATTGCATTTTCTCTGCTCAGAGGGAACCAAGCAATAGAGCTGGTCAAAGTGTATCTAGACTGCTTGGTTGTCGAGGAAATTCACTTCAACAACTATGTGGATCACCGTGAGACACATCCATTTGACTAGATAATGCTATAATTGGGATGGTTAGCCTGTGAATCATGAAGGTGTGAGAAAACACAAGAAAGGAGGGTTTGAATGGGGTTTTCAAAAATGAAAGCGTTTTGTGAAACTCAAACAAAGATCACAAATAGACTAATCAAGAAAGAAAGACACATGATATATCCTGGTTCACTTGAAAACTATCAAGCTAATCCAGTCCACCCACCAAGGTGATTTCGCCTTATACACAAGGACTTAATCCACTATAATCAACAGACTACACTACACTAGAAATTGTTGGTAACTAACAACATAGACAACCATCTCTTCTTAAGGATTTTGACCCAACTAGTCCCATAAAGAAATACAATCTGCACAAGCAACTGCTGGTGACTAACAACAAAGACTAACCATCTCTTCTTAAGGATTCAGACCTAACCGATCCCTTAAGGATTTATAAACAACAGTTTGAACAAAGATGTTTACAATGAAAATGCTTATAAACAAGCATACATAAACACTATTAATAGCTCAAATGTCTTAAAGACACTAATACAGTATAAACAATATTCTTTCTTTGTATTGTGGTGCTTCAATACTGAAGCTTTAGTTCTTCATAGATTGCTTTCAATCAAAGTGTAATCTTTGTATTAATCATTGTTAAAGCTTCTTAATTTCTTTAAGTAATTAAGTCCTTATATAGCCAGAAAAAGAGCCATTGGAGGGCAGATCAGGAATATCCTTTAGTTAGCTGGCGACATGAAATAATGTTGTTACTGTTGCACCCTAAAATTTGCTCAACCTTATTCACTTGGTTTATGTTTCAATATCATTAGCATTTGCATATAGAGTCATGTACATAGTCTAACCATCTGCATAGCATAAACATAGCAAGTCATTCAACAGGGGACCAATCATTATTCTCATCTCTAGAGGCCTATCAAGAGGTTATTATCCAAATTCAATCTCATTCAAGTCATCAGAAAGAATTGGGAAGCTATCAAGTCAATGGATCAAGCAGTTCATATATCTCCTATCTGAGGGTACCTGGGGATCATCAAGGAAAGTATGAGCTGTGAATTGAAGGCATGGGGAGTATCTAGACATCTTGGACGATTTAGAAAGTCATTTGGAGAAGGAAATGAGTCATTGGTGTGGTCACAAGAGTTGTGGAGGAAGACAGTCAACTAGGGTTTCATCTGGGTCAACCCTAGGTCAAATGATTGTTTGAAAGGCAGTGAGGGTTATTGAAGAGATGTGGGGTTCATCATTTGACATGGATAATAATGATATGTTGTTATGCTAAGAAGAAATCAAGAGAAATCAAGGAGAAGAGGAGGTTCTAAATTAGGGTTTCTATGTAAAATCCCCTAGTTTAGGTCAAATTTCCAAGCAAGATA
This sequence comes from Lathyrus sativus, assembly GCA_963859935.3. Lineage (NCBI taxonomy): Eukaryota > Viridiplantae > Streptophyta > Magnoliopsida > Fabales > Fabaceae > Lathyrus > Lathyrus sativus. The sequence goes on along the minus strand of OZ012739.1, from coordinate 434,664,500 downwards.
AGTCAAAATGCAAGCTTCAAATGGATCCTTGGCCAACATGAAACTTGTATAGTATCTCAAGACCTTTAATTTGAGTGGTGGAAGACATCAAGGAGATTTATAGAACTCAAGTTATGGTCCTTGCAAGTTACAGGTCATCTGAGGTATCTGAAATTTTGTCTGTGAAAGTGACTTGACTTCCAAGCAATTTTTACCCCTCAAGGAGATTTCAAATGAATTTCTGGTCAACATAAGAATTGTTCCTCATTGTCTTAGATTTCTAGAATGGTATAGTATGCCTTCATATGATTTGTGGAACTCTAGTTATGGTCTTGGCAAGCAAAGGGTATTTTGGTCATCTGAGAATTACAGGTCATTTTAACCTATGCCCAAAACTCATACAAGGAAGCTTCAAATGGAAAACTTTACAACATCAAACTTGTTCCAAATGACATTTTGAGTCTATAAAAGTTACCATGAGAGATTGGAAAGATTCATAGCACAAGGTTTCAAAATTGTTGGATTTAATGAATAAAAATGACCTTAAAAATGAGATTTTTCATATCTTGGCCAAATGAAGCAAAATTATAGGTCATTTTGAATGGAAAGATCATTTTAAAGACATTGGCTAAAGTAGAATTTTGATCTTAGTTCACATTTTGGGAGTTATCCATGGTTACTTGTAATGGAAGATACATAAACCAAATCCAAGGGAAATTGTGCAAGGGAAGCTTCTCCAAGCTTCTAGGAGTTTCTAACATCATGTATATATTGATATGAGATGGTTCATGCCATGGTTGGTGATCTCATTCTCTCAAAACCCCAAGTTTCATTCACTTTCTCCATTTGGCAAAAGCTTCTCAAACCCTCTCAAATCTCCACCAATCTTCACCATTCTTGTTTGGTTCTTCATCATCATCATCCAAGGATCAGAAATCACACATTTATTTGGCAAATTGAACAAGGAATCGTGCCATTCATCATCATCATTCAAGGATCACAAATTGTGGAAGTGAGAGATTCAAAGCCTTAGAGTCATACTTGTTGCATACAGAAGCCATCATTGAGTTCTTGGACCATTTTCCATTCATCACAAGCATCAGATTCAGGGATTGTAGCACCTGTTTTCAAGAAATTGCACCAGGTATGTTTTCCTTCGAATTAGCTAGCATAGTGATCATGGCATAGGATTGTTAGTATATTAGAGACCTAGGTGGTTAGGTGATGATTTTCACAAAGTTTGGAGAGGTTTAATGGAGGTTGCTCATAGTGCACCAAATCTGGTTGGATTGATATCTCATGGTTCAGTGCATGAAATTCTTGGTTTATTGGCTTGTGGTAATCAGCATAAGTTGTAGATAAGTTTAGGACAAGATTTAGGGAGTTTTTGATGAGTTGATCACAGGTGTTCATGGTGGATCATGGCTGTTATACCTATAGAATTGGGTTATGGGGTGAGTTTTAGGGCAAACTTAAAGCATAGTCTTGTAGAGGGGAAGAATGGGAATGATTTTGGTCTTTGGAAGTTTTGTTTTCATGGATTGTGGAGGGAGAATGATGAGCTCGAACATGGCTGCATGGAGAGTGATTTTCTGGATTCTAGGGTTTAGTTTGGGGACGATGAAGGGGAGCCGTCCGATTGTCCTGGATAATTGACTTTTTAAGCTAATCGTGTGGCCATTATTTAAACTGAAAAACGGAGGGAGAGACTTAATGTGAAACGCTGCGTTTCACTAATGGTACCACTCTGGGCCTGGACTCAGAATTCTATCCCCACCCCCCAATTGAGAAGCCCAACCATTTACACGTGAATTGCTTACTTCCTGCACCGAGACTTTTTTCTTTTTTCTGGCATTTTCCCATTCAATTTTCTGAAACTAACTGGGCCTTGCATAATTTCTATCCGCACCCCATCTTCTGGCCCACATGGATAAAACAACTGCGCGCATTGGCTATTCTCACCCCCTTCCTCTATTTCTCTTTATTTCATTTTAATTTTCTTTTCATTTTCATGCATTTTATAAAAATCATAAAAAATAGAAAAATGCATATTTTCAATTGATTCTTTTTGCATTAATTTATTCAAGATGTCTAGAAAATTATAAAAAATAAAAATTGCATTTTATTTTTTATTTGATATTTTTCCCATATTTTCCAAATAAATGCTATTTTAGGTGTTTCATTTCATACATGATTTTGATAAATTTTGTTCTAATAGATGCTTTAATATTTTTCACCCATTCTTTTTAGGTTGATTAATAGACATTGTTAGCTTGTACATACAATTTAGTTCCCATTTTTAGGAATTAATTTTAGGTGTTTAGCTTAGGTGAAAACAACATGAACATAATTAGGGTTTAAGTGACAACTTAGGAGAATTAATTCATTTCCCTTAGGACTTAGAGATTGAATATCTTAGATATGGGATTATAGGGACTATGGGTAGTTATTAGATCCCTTAGAAATCACTAGGATTCCCCTACTGCTATTAGTATACTGCTGTATTTGACTGATTGGTGTGGTGTGCCCTCTGGGGATTATTGTTTGTCTGTGTGGGTATTGGGATTGTCTGGGGATTGTGGGAGCTGAAGACTGATGATGATGAAGCCATTGGAGATCCAGAGACTGAAGACCAACTCCCAGAGTTGAAGAGGAGATTCCTGCTAGCAGGTGTTGAGGAGATTAGGGTTTAGGAGCTAGGCAGAGCTCTAGATTAGAAAGTTTGTTTCTCAAACATGGAATGCTTTGTTTGCATCCATCCTTTCCCTATGATTCAAAGTCTCTTTCAAATATCCACCTCCTTCCTTTGGAAGGATCAGTGAATGTATTTGAAAGATAGAACTTTTGAGGGGAAATTGTCTATATAATGTTAACAGTTAATGAACCACCCTTGGTAGGTAATTGACTGTCTAACATTCATTCACTTCATCTTGTTGACTGATATTCCTCCCGGGAGTTTGAGACTTGAAGAAAAGCCATTGTAGATGGAAGACTGATGATCAAGACCTTGCTGGAAGGCTGTGGAGATGGAGATTGATGCTTGTAGCTGATTGGAGATTACTTGAAGTCAGATGTTGATGCAGAGCTGTTGTGGCTGTTTATTTTTGCTGTATTTCATTTCTAATGTATTGATTGGTTTTCTGGACTGTATTGTTTGCTGTTTAACCTGTTGGGTTGAAAGTGAATCCTGTTCACTTTTGCCTATTGTTTTCTAGGTTCGAGGTTGAGTGGGACTCCCTTGCCTCGCTTGTATTGCTGCATCCATGCATTTTTACTATTTTACTGTATATATATGATGTTGTTTCTGTTTCCGTCTATTCCCGTAGGATCTCTGTTTCTCTCCGTGCAAGAGAGGAGCATGATAGACACTAGGTCTTAACCCATGCATGATAACATTAGGATAGTTTGATTCCCTTTTCAACCATAGGTTAGAATTCTGTCTCTTCTTTCTCAAAACAAACAGAAAAACACAATAAGATTTCAAACATGATAAAAGACACTTCTTCCGTAAAAGAATGTGAACTCATCAAGACGTCATTTTTGTCCGCTTGGACTGTTAATCAGAAAAACCTTTTTCATAAGGAATAAAATCAATCAAGACAGACTTGTGTCGTACGTGGCCCGAACTACGTTTGCTCTGATCTTTCATGCTGTATGAAAGTACGTAGGCATAGGATGCGATATCCTAGCGAGCAACCTTCCCTTCCTTTCCCGTAGGTAGGCGAACTACGTTGACTCTGATTTCTCGTTCCAGACGGGAATACGTAGGCATAAAGTGCGATACTTTGCCGAGTCATTTTATTTTCATTTTACTTTCTTTTAACCCTTAACCTTTAGTTTAGATAGAATAACAATCCATACCCGAAAACAAGCGTGGATCCCGTCGAGTACGACGGACGTGAGGGGTGCTAATACCTTCCCCTTGCGTAACCGACTCCCGAATCCAGGTTTTGGTTGCGACGACCATACCTTTCCCGTGTTGTGCGAGGTTTACTCTGAGCGTTTCCTTTCCCTCCCGTGGGATAAATAACGCACGGTGGCGACTCTTCTGTTCAGCCGGCGCCGATTTTCGCAGTAGCGACAGTTACGCAGGGATGAAAATCATACACAAAAGTCCTTTGTACCACCGAATCAGGGTAGTGGAATGAGACGTTAAAACGTACTATGTACTATTTTCCCTTGTAGACGTTTGAGCTTCTCTTCTTTACATCAGAGGCTTCTAAATAGAGATGATTAAAGCATGAGCAGAAGAGTTGATCAGTAGGTCTTCAGAGTCTTGAGTCTTCATAAGTTGTTCACCAGAACCTTGTCTTCAAAACTATAAGCACCTAGTCTTTAGAATCTTGGTCACTAGTAACTTAAATCTTCAGAGTCTTTAGAACGTCGTTCAGTAGAACTTTGTCTTCAGAGTCTTCAGCACTTATTCTTCAGAAACTCAAGTCTTCAGTGTCTTCAAAACTTCGTTCAACAGAACCTTGTCTTTAGAGTCTTCAGTACTTAGTCTTCAAAAGATAATGACTTCAGAAGCTTGAAATCCTTCAGAAGTAAAGTATCAGAGTCATGATCAGAAGCAGAAACCAAGAGAACATTACAGTAACAACATATTATATTCTTAGGATCTTTCTGAATGAGAATAGATCAGAAGCAAACTTTCTTCTTATAGTGCAAAAGCGACTTTGGTCAGATCAGAGAATTGTTGAATATGATCTCTATTAGAGTTAGAGCTTTCTCTATCAGAGTCAGAACCTGTTTTTTAATTCTTCAGAAAAACAAACAATAGAGTATCAAAATTGTTCTCACACAAATATCACTTTGTTATTCTCAAAACTTAGAGATATCTTGCATAACCAAATCTTGTTCTAACAATCTCCCCCTTTTTTATAATGACAAAACCATGTATTTTGATGACACAATTTTGTATGATTATAATCAAGAGGAAATGATAGAGATAAGTTTAGAAATAACTTCTCTTTATTAAAGCTCCCACTGAATCTAAGATCTCAAAAATCTTATCAGATTTCGGATACCGGAGCCTGATTATAAAGTTCTTATCAGATATAAAATAATAACGCTTGATTATATATCAGAGCCTGATTTGACTTATAAAATCTGAGATGGTTCAAGTCTGATTCTTATCAAATGCATCAGATAGAGATAATGATTGGTTATATCAGAGCCTGATTATCAATATATCAATTTTCAACTGGTTCTTGAAAACATTATAAGAAAAAGAATTGAATGCAATTAAAGAGTTAGAATGTCTGAGCTTATGATTCAGAGACAAGATATTCTTTATCAAAATAATTTTCCATTTTATGTACTCCCCCTTTTTGTCATAATCAAAAAGGTAAATAATAGTTCAAACAATTTGAGTAATGGAGTTGATTCAAGAGAAAATTAAAATCAATATTTCTTTCCCCTTTTGTTAGCAAGCAAAAAAAATGCAATAAGATAGTACAGAAGCAAACATTTTTTCATTGATTAATAAAAAATGCCTGAGGCGTAGGTACAGGAACACAAAATAAAACAACATGAAAACAACACTAACGGACAAACATTTAATCAAAGGACAAAAAAGGATAGATAAAGAACATAGAGATCAACAGGAACACACAACCACCATCCATAAAAAATATTCAACCTCATAAACCGTTTCACATCTTTCTTCAACCATAACATTTTTTGGTCCAAGTATTCTGACTAAACCAATGATTTTAGCTTTGAAGAACAACTCAGACAAAATTCTACCATAGGGAATGAATGACTTATGCTGATATCTGGAGATTTGAACATAATACTTCAGATGATTGAAGATAGTTTGAGGTAGGTTAACCCTGAAATTGTATATCATGAAGTAGATAAAAAGTCTATCATCATGAGATAAATCATTGTTGGCCACTCCTCAGGGTCAAAAGTTAGTTAGCAGAAGTTGAAACCAAAATTTGTCGATTGGAAGAAGCCCTTTAGGATTGTATGGTCCGAATTTGTTGAGAGAGCCATCATGAATACTGATGAGATCTTTAAAAAAGGAGCAGTTCAGATGAAAATCTTCAAGTGTAACTCCAGATTGAAAACAGTTGATGGCCTTAGCGATGGAGGTTGAGGTTGATCATAATTGGAAAACTAGAGACAATAGATAGAATGTCGCAAGCATATGTTTCATACTGAAAAATGCGAGCATTTGCCCATAATTCCTTAATAAGTTCTGGATAGATGGGTCCAGAGAGAATTTCAAAGTAATTTTCCCAGTTCTGGTAGAAAATATCTGAGAGAATATTGGAAAGGCCATTTTCAACTAGAGCTTTAAAATCAAGAGTACACTCATTCAAAAGATCTAAGTCAGAGATGTTTCCCTTTATGGTTTTATATGACATGATGAAAGAGAAGGAGAAGAAAATAGGAGGGAAAGAATATTAAGTTGAAGGACATATTAAAAGAAATGAGGAGGAGTATGATATATATATATATATATATATATATATATATATATATATATATATATATATATATATATATATATATATATATATATATATATATATATATATATATATATATATATATATATATATATATATATATATATATATATATATATATATATATATATATATATATATATATAGATATAGATATATATGTGTGTGTGTGTGGGGTGGTGGGGGGGAGGAAATGTATCAATAATAAAAGAAGTTAGGTTTAGATGAATTTGAAATGAAAATTCATCATTTCCACTGGTGATCTGTATCCACAAATTTTAATTGAAAAACACCCTCCTGAACATAGTCACGTAAAAAGTGATGTTTTATTTCAATATGTTTAGCCCTATAATGCAAGATAGGATTTTTGGATAAGCATATAGCAGAAGTATTATCACAAAAGATAGGAATTTTACTCTCATATATCTGAAAATATTCTAGTTGATTCTTCATCCAGAGTATCTGAGTGATGCACATTGGTGCTGAGATATATTCTGCTTCTGGAGTAGATAGTGCAATGGTTGATTGTCTTTTACTAGCCCGGGAGACGAGGTTGTTACCCAGAAACTGTCAGTTTCCAGAAGTACTTTTTCTTTCTATTTTGTCTCCAACATAATCTGCATTACAATAACCAAAAATCTTGTACTCTGATGTTTTCTTATACATCAAGCTAAGGTTAGTTGTTCCTTTTATATACCTTAGGATTCTCATAACAACTGTTAAGTGAGTTTCCTTTGGATCTAATTGGAAACGAGCATAGAGACAAACACTGAACAAAATATCTGGACGAGAAGCAGTTAGATACATAAGAGAGCCTATCATACCATGATAGAGCTTTTGACAAACCTTTTTACTCACTTCTTATTTCTCTAAAATGCATGTAGGATGCATAGATGTCTTTGCTTGTTTACTATATGACATATTGAATTTCTTTAGAAGTTCTCTTACATATTTACTCTGATGAACGTACGTTCCTTCTGGACGTTGATCAATATGAATTCCTAGAAAGAATCTAAGTTCTCCCATCAGACTCATTTCAAATTCAGTCTGCATTTACTTGGAAAATTCCTTGCACAAGGAAGTATTAGCATATAACCAAATATAACATCATCAATGTAAATTTGTACAACCAGAATGTCATTTTTAAAGGTTTTGCAAAAGAGTGTTGTATCCACTTTTCCTCTGGTAAAGTCATTTTCCAAAAGAAAGTTACGTAGTCTTTCATACCAAGCTCTAAGAGCCTGTTTCAGACCATATAACAATTTTTTAAGTTTGAAAACAAAATCTGGGTTTTCAAAACTTTCAAAACTAGGAGGTTGGTATACATACATTTCTTTAGAAATATATCCATTTAAAAATGCACTCTTTACATCCATCTGATAAAGAATGATGTTATGATTAACATCAAAAGAAACTAATAAGAGAATAGATTATAACCTGGAAATTGGTGCAAAGATTTCAATATAGACTATCCCTTCTTTCTTACTATAACCTTGTGCTACCAGTCGTGCTTTGTTCCTTACGATCTCACCTTTCTCATCAAGCTTGTTTCTGAATATCCATTTTGTTCCAATGACATGGACACCTTTAGGTTTTTGAACAAGATCCCAAATATCGTTTCTGGTGAATTGACTTAGTTCTTCTTGCATGGCCAAAATCCGCTCATTCTCTTGAAGTGCTTCATCAATTTTTGTTGGCTCTATTAGTGACACTAAACCCATAAGAGTTTCTTCAGAATGTTTGAATGATGAACGAGTTCTGACTAGATCAACTTTGTCACCCATAATCAATTCTTCAGAATGAGAAGTCCTTAGTTTATTTTTCTTTTGATGAGTTGGACTATTTGTTGTTTCTGGTAAGATTGTATCTGACTCTGTAGTTTCTGTATCTTTGTCTTCTTCATTAGAATCTTCTTCCTTGGATTCTGATAAGGTAATCTTCAGATATGCAAACTTTTCAACTAGCTTTGACTTTTTAGGGTCAAGCTTATCATTGAATTTGACATGAATTGATTCCTCAAGAATTCATATTTCTATTTTATAGATTATGTAGCCTTTTAGAGAATTAAGAGTATCCTAACAATAAACACTTTTGAGCTTTGGGGTCAAACTTGCCAAGATTCTCTTTAGTGTTCAACATAAAACATATACAACCAAAAGCATAAAAATATGAAATGTTGGGTTTTCTATTCTTCCATAATTCATATGGAGTCTTACCCCGAATAGGTCCGATAGAAATCTTGTTCTGAATATAACATGTTGTATTTACTACCTCTGCCCAGAAATGCTTAGCCATGTCAGTTTCTTGGATCATGGTACAAGCCATTTCTTGCAAAGTCATATTCTTCCTTTCCACTAATTCATTCTGTTGTGGAGTTTTGGGACAGGAGAAATCATGGGAAATGCCATGGGAATAAAAAATATTCTCAAAGTATCTCTTCTTAAATTCTCCACCATGATCACTTCTGACTTTAACAATTTTACAATCCTTTTCAGTTTTCACTTGTGAGCAAAAGGTAGAAAACACAAAATGTGACGCATCCTTGTGTTTTAAGAATTTTACCCATGTCCAACAACTATAGTCATCAACCATAACTAATCCATACTTCTTTCCACTGATTGAGGCAATTTTCAATGGTCCAAACAAATCAACATGTAGAAGATCGAACGAAGTAGAAACAACATTTTTCTCTTTGAAGGAAGTTTTGGAGAACTTTCCTTTCTGACATGCTTCACAAAGAACATCTGAAGAAAACTTTAGATTTGGTAAGCCCCTGACTAATTCAAGCTTATTTAGCTGAGAAATATTTCTCATGCTAACATGGCCCAAACGTCTATGCCATAACCATTGCACCTTAATAACAAACATTAAGCATTTGACATTCTGTTCCTTAAGATCAGAAAGTTTAATCTTGTAAATGTTGTCTTTCCTCTTTCCATTAAAAAGGATTGAGCCATCCTTCTGACTAACAATCTTACAGGACTTTTGATTAAAAATGATATCATAACCATTGTCATTAAGTTGTCTAATAGAAAATAAGTTATGCATCAAACCATCGACCAAAAGAACATTAGTAATAGAAGGAAGTTTACCATTACCAACAGTTCCAAAGCCAATGATTTTACCCTTCTAGTTTCCTCCGAAACTGATGAAGCCTCCAGGCTTAAGTTCCAGAATTTTGAACATATGCCTTTTTCCCATCATGTGTCGCGAGCAACCACTATCTAGGTACCATGATTTGTGTTTCAATTGAGCTGCTAAGGATATCTACAACATAGATAATCTTATCCTTAGGTACCCACTTTCTGGGTCCTCTTTTGTTAGTTTTCCCGGAGTATTTAATAACCTTGGGCTTATGTGCAACAGGATAATCAAGTGGAATTTATGCATAATACTTAGGTTTAGAAATAAATTTATGTGCCTATGAAGGTGCTTTCACAAGCTCAGAGCAATCAAGCTCAGTGCCAGAAGGCGCAAAATGATCATAGAGAAGTTTTGGTTTTACAGGTTGACTTTCGTCATATTCAAATGATTTTGTACATCCTAAACCTTTCTTACCATTTCTGCTAACTCTATAGATCATGGAAGCAATATTACTTCTATCTATGCTCTTGCCAGAAAGTGCTGGAATGCTCTATCATACTTATTGACATAACAAGTATCAGAGAAATTTGAGACTAATTCTCTTCTTCTAGTTTAGAAACTTTGCTTTTCAAGGCACATTTACTATTTTTTAAAGAAAAAACATTTTCATTTAAAGAAGAATTATTTTGTTCAAGCTTATCTTTGGCTTCAGAAGTAATTACATGAGATTTTTTAAGATCCTTGTATTTACTTTGAAGAGCTTGATATTTTTCCAGCATTTCTGAAAGACAAGACTCTAATTCACAACGAAAGAGTTTATATAATACCTCTGAGTCAGAGTCTGATTCTGATTCTGATAGCATTTTGCCTTCTGGTTCTTCAGAGACCCCAGTGTTAACTGTTGTTGCTACTAGTGCAACATTTGCCTGTTCTTCATCAGATTCTTCTTCTTCAGAATCAGAGTCGTCCCAAGTTGCCATGAGTCCCTTCTTGACTTTGGTGAAGTTCTTATTTGGTTTCTTGTCTTTAAGCTTTGGGCAATCATTCTTGTAATGACCTGGCTCATTACACTCATAGCAGATGACTTCTTTTCTATAGCTCTACTTCTTTTGTCCTGATGATGAGTCAGCACGACTTTTGTTTCTTCTTAATCCTCTGAAATTCCCTTGCCTATGTTTCCAGAGTTTTTTGAACCTTCTGGAGATCAGTGATAGCTCATCTTCTGAGTCCTCATCAGAATCTTTTGATTCTTCCTCAGCTTGATAAGCTTTTTCCTTTTCAAGTTTAGACTTAAGAGCAATACATTTATTCTTCTTCTAAGGTTCATCTTGCTCCATCTCTATCTCATGACTTCTTAAAGAACTAATAAGTTTTTTAAGACTTATACTATTCAGATCCTTGGATAGTTTGAGAGTAGTTACCATAGGTCTCCATTTCTTAGGAAGGCTTCTGATGATCTTTTTGACATGATCAACAGTTGAATATCCTTTCTCCAGAACTTTAAGTCCTATGACTAGAATTTGAAACCTTGAAAACATATTCTCAATTGTTTCACCATCCTTCATTTGACTAGATAGTGCTATAATTGGGATGGTTAGCCTGTGAATCATGAAGGTGTGAGAAAACAAAAGAAAGGGGGGGGGGGGAGGGAGGGGGTTAAATTGGGTTTTCAAAAATGAAAGTTTTTTTGTGAAACTCAAACAAAGATCACAAATAGAATAATCAAGAAAGAAAGACACACCATATATCCTGGTTCACTTGAAAACTATCAAGTTAATCCAGTCCACCCGCCAAGGTGATTTCGCCTTATACACAAGAACTTAATCCACTATAATCAACATATTACACTTCACTAGCAACCGTTGGTGACTAACAACACAAAAAACCGTCTCTTCTTAAGAATTCTAACCCAGCTGGTCCCTTAAGGAATTACAATCTGAACAAGCAACCGCTGGTGACTAACAACAAAGACTAACCGTCTCTTCTTAAAGATTCAGACCTAACCGGTCCCTTAAGGAGTTATAAACAACAATTTGAACAAATGTGTTTACAATGAAATTACTTCTAAACAAGCAGATATAAAACACTATTAATAACTCAAATGTCTTAAAGACACCAATACAGTATGAACAATATTCTTTCTTTGTATTGTGGTGCTTCAATACTGTAGCTTTAGTTCTTCATATATTGCTCTCAATCAAAGTGTAACCTTTGTATTAATCGTTGTTAAAGCTTCTTAACTTCTTCAAGTAATCAAGTCCTTATATAGCCATAAAAATATCCGTTGGAGGGAAGCTCAGGAATATCCTTTAGGTAGCTGGCGACTTAAAATAATGTTGTTACGTAGGGATGAAAATCGTACACAAAAGTTGTCCTTTGTACCACCAAATTAGGGTAGTGGAATGGTAGTGGAATGAGACGTTAAAATGTATTATGTACTATTTCCCTCATAGACATTTGAGTTTCTCTTCTTTACATCAGAGGCTTATGAGTAGAGATGATTGAAGCATGAGTAGAAGAGTTGATCAGTAGGTCTCCAGAGTCTTGAGTCTTTAGATTCTTCAGAACTTGTTCACCAGAACCTTGTCTTCAGAACTATAAACACTTAAGTCTTCAGAACCTTTGGTCACTATTAACTTAAGTCTTCAGAGTCTTTAGAACGTTGTTCATCAGAACTTTGTCTTCAGCACTTATTCCTCAAAAACTCAAGTCTTCAGAGTCTTCAAAACTTCGTTCAATAGAACCTTATCTTCAGAGTCTTTAGCACTTAGTCTTCAGAAGATAATGACTTCAGAAGCTTGAAAGCCTTCAGAAGTAAAGTATCAGAGTCATGATCAGAAGTAGAAACCAAGAGAGTATTGCAACAACAACTTATTGTCTTCTTAGAATCTTTCTGAATAAGAGTAGATCAGAAGCAAACTTGCTTCTTATAGCGCAAAAGTGACTTTGGTCAGATCAGAGTAATTGTTGAATATGATCTCTATCAGAGTCAGAGCTTTCTCTATCAGAGTTAGAACATATTTGTTAATTCTTCAGAAAAATAAACGTTAAAGTACCGAAATTGTTCTCACACAAATATCACTTTGTTATTATCAAAACTTAGATATATCTTGCAGAACCAAATCTTATTCTAACAAATCACGTCTCACTGCTCCTCATCTATCCGAGCGCATGATGTGGTAGTTCAAATACACTCAGACCATTCTCAAACACTCCTTGTTTTATAATTATGAGAGTCATCTAGTACTAGAGGAGGCACATAGTACCATAGCTGAGAGCGGCTGGAGCTACATTGACAGGTACATCAGGTGGTTCTTTAGAGTGTCACATTCGTATAGGTGCATGTTGCTCTAGGAGATCCGCCGAGGCCATCTCATCAGGAGATACTAGAGGAGGAGCATGCACAGTTAGATCATGCTGAGGATGTCTTGCCTAGATGTCGTTGCATATTGGATATTATGCAAGCAGGAATTGATAGAGGTATCCTCTCTGACGGATCAAATGCGAGGCATGTCCTAGACGCTATCATATCAGAGACACGGGGGGTATTGATGTATTGGAGACAACACCAGATGGCGTGGGAGATTGATTGTCAAGGAGGCAAAGGAGCTAGAGGAGGAAGATGAGATGGAGTCTAACATACCCAGTAATTCAGTAGTTGTACTTTAGATTCATTATAGATTGTATTTTATTTTCACCTCATGCTACTTTATCGTTGTTTTTGACATTATTTATATATTACATTTTTTAATAATCTAAATTTATATACGTTATGTTTTTCATATCAATTGTATGGTTTAAATCTAGTTACATAACATTGTACATAACGCTTATATATCTTCATATGAATACACATAAACAAAACATAACAAATACTACTCTGTTTTGATATGTTACAGAGATACATCTCCTAAAAATAAATGGAGATGCATCTCCAGTACAATAAACTTGTAAAATGACTTCTGAGTATGATGCATGGTATATATTTTAAATTGTTACGGAGATGCATCTCTGATTCATTTAACATTTGAAGGTGCGTCCAGAGACACATCTCCAAAATCTGGAGCATCTAAGCATTTTCAAGTGATGTCTAAGTAATATATAAGGTGCATTAAGAAATTCTCAGACCATTTCTTTAACGGTGGGACTCGCTTCACTCCAATATCATTATCATGCTAATATCATTGGGTTCATATCATTACCAACACCTGGTACTTTTGTGATAGTGCGTCGAGACAATATATCCATCAGAAAGTTAAAGCATTCATTGTGTCAGGTAGAGACCCATGAGTGGTACAAAAATTTACTATATCAATCATATTGCGTTAGAGATTAAGCATAAGCAGTGGCGGTCACTCTTGCTAGGCTTAAAACACTGCATATTTATTACAATCTCTTTTCATAATTATAAGATCCTCTTGAATTTTTTTCCATGTCCCTATTTATAAGACCATCTTCAATTTTCAAAATGCATCATATTACTTAAGGAAAATAATGGCAATTGAATAAATAAGCTTTCTCGCAACAATATGGCAGCCCTTTCTTTTACTCAAATAATAACTTTCTTTTACTCATATAATAAACCGGTGTATATAACAAACATAGGGTTCAGGATATTGATAAATTGTCTCTTATTTTCTTTTCCATATATCAATTTTGGTGGAGTAGCATAAGTAAAGTTCATGAGTTTGAAAAATTAATACTATTGTGACACTGTACGAATTTATCATTACAATGATCTAATATACTAACTAAATACAAATATAATTGGTGTGTTAATGATATATTTTAGTTATACATCTAGTGTTTAGTTCTAAGAATGAAAATGTCAAGTTGATTATAGTGCATGAACATCAACAGATGTGGTGGAGCATAAACAAAAAATACAACTGATTTATTAAAAGATAACAAGTCGCCCATAGAGACATGAAATTTTTCAGCTATGTCGTGAGTATCAAGATACTGGTTAATTGAAACCATCTTGAAAGCGTCATGAATCAAGTAAATGTTAAACCTCCACTAAAGGATTATTGTCGCCTTGTTAGGTAATATATCGTTGGATCTTCAATGGAGGATATTTGTCGCCTTATCAAAAAATTATATATTGAACCTTCACTAAAGGATCCTTGCCGCCTTATGAGGCAATATATCTTGGACCTTCACTGAAAGATCCTTATTTCCTTATCAGAAAAGTTGGCCTAAAAGGGGAGAGAATACAAATAACATATAGGATACCAAAACAAAATTGAACTTGTCGTAAGTAATTCTTGAGGGACTTGCCCTCTATTCGACTCGATTTTATAAGTCTCACCTTAAGAGGAGTATATGCATGAACTTCATAGGGTACCAGTTAAGGCCCCATTAAGGTGCAATACAAATGCAAGACCTTCACTGAATAATCCTTTCCGCCCTAAGATATAATAAGAATGACAGAACTTCAATAAAGGATTCCTTCCACCTTGTCCAACGAATTACTATTAAAATCCTCATCAATGTAGACTCAACTCACCCACATGCAAAGCTTGAGGAATTCACTTTAAGTAATGCATCAGGGACTTTCCCTTTGAGGGACTTAACTTAAAGTCTCTCCTGAGGGACTCAACTTAAATTCTTTCTTGAGGGACTAAACATAAGTCTCATATGAGGGATTAAACTTAAACTCTCACCTGAGAGACTGAACTTAAAGTCTCTCCTAAGAAACTCAACTTAAGCCTCTCATGAGCGACTCAACTTAAAGTCTTGCTTGAAGGATTCAAATTAAAGTCTCTTTTGAGGGACTCAACTTTAAGTTCTCTTTAGGGTCTCAACTAAGGGATTCGATAATACGGTCCTCGTTTGATGGAGGAAGTCACCCAAGTTATTCATGAGAGACTTTCCCAATTTTGATCTCTCCGAGGATCGACCTAAGTATAAGAACGTGAAGCTCTCGAAATAAATCACATTTTCCTGTTATAGCCCTTGTGCTTCAGGGTCTATGTATCATTATAATTTCATTAGTGCCTTAGATAGTGTAGCCCATGAAAGAGTGTTTAGGGCCAAACAAATGGGTGGGATGAGCTACCCCCATAAAGTTCGAGGTCGTTCGTTATGGGCCTTGGAGCCGTCAATATATGTGAAGTGGGTTGCCTTATTAGGATTTGTGCACCTGAACGTATATTTACTACCCACTTCCTACCAAACATGGGAGGTGACATGTCCCATTATAACAAGATAAGAGAGGAAGGTTAAAAAACTAACCTCCTTCAAGATGAGCAAAATTATTCGTCCTCATGTATCTAGCAAGGGAGCGGGTCACCACACTCCTTGACCCAGGTCCAAAAATACATATATAAACACCTTAGTCTTAGGACAGAGGACTATCATTCAATTGGTTACACGAAACACCACATACAGATCTTTTCACCATTCTCGCGTGAGCTTGCTTTGATATCTTAACAACCATAGAAACCTCTAACAACTCTATACAACAAAGGATTATCACATATTATAAATATTTCTTTAACATGAACGTAGTTAGACAAAATTCTTCAAAGAAGAATTATTTGTCTAGGGATAGCTTTGCAGCTCCAAACAGTTTTCCAAATACTCTCCTCATTGTCTCTATTTGAAATTTCGGGTTTATCATTAGCTTGCCCCTTATGTATGTTTCTATATCTAGATTTCACAGTATAGAACGCATCTTTTGTCCCCAATCCCTATAAAGAAACCTTATCTTTTTTGGCCTTAATAATTAGATTAGATAAAATATCAGCACAAACTATGAAAATATAAGATGATAAGAGATCTTCCTATATGATTCCTCTAGTGGGAATGATAATGTTGGTAGGATACCTATTAATAATAATGCAAAAAGAAACTGTAGTAATACAAGCCATAATTGTGTTAACAATTTTGTAAGGAAACCCCAACATCATAACAGTCTCCATTATAAAATTTCACTCCAGCCTATCATAGGCTTTCTCCATATCCAATTTGATGCCCACAAAGCCTTTCTTCCTTTTTGTAGCATGTTTAATACTGGTAAAATCTTCAAAGGAAATCATAGTGTTGCCACTTATAAGTCTTTTGTTGGACAAAGGCACTCTGGTTCTCACTAATCAAGTTAGGAAGAGGTTTAATTCTATTGGTCAACACCTTAGTAACAATGTTAATGATGTTGGTGATTTTAGTATCATCAATGTATTTTAGTAGTAATGTGATTTACTGTTGGGCGATGCAATTATGCGTTAAGCTTGGAAACGAGTTAGGGTAGTGCGGAGTGCACGCTCGTCGAGCCAACGTGTAATTGAATGCGAATAATTGAAAAGAAGTTTCGAGCGCTGGGGTTCCAAGGGGCAGAGCCCCTGACTAGGGTCCCGTTCGAAAGTTTTCTGAATAGTTGAACCATTTCCCAACCGACTTAACCGTTTTCTGAACAGTTGTGTCTTTTCGGTTTCTGTTATTAATCTCCTATATAAGGAGTCATTTGGCCTCAGTTTAAAACACTTAACAAAACCATAATTTATCTCTACATTCCTGATCTGTTCTCTATTGCTAGAAGCAGTTTGTTCTTCAAGAATTATCCCCACAAAGATTTCGTGAACCCAGGAAATAATAGGATCGAAATACTTTGTTCGGAAAGTGTACGAACACGATTCCTCGAAGTTATCCAGGATTATCATACTCAAATTTTCTAACAAACGAACAAAGTAATTTCTGATAATCATGGCTGGAGAAAGCACCATTAAGGAGATGACTACAAATTTCGAAAAATTGGACAAGTTTCAAGGACAAGACTTCAGGCGTTGGCAGAAGAAGATGCATTTCATGTTGACAACGTTGAAGGTAGCGTACGTCCTGTCTACACCGATTCTAGAACTTCAGGAGGAAGAAACGGTTGAAAATCTGAGACGCAGATTAAAGTGGGAGAACGACGACTACATATGCAGAGGGCACATTCTTAATGGTATGTCTGATCCCTTATTTGATATTTATCAAAACATGGAATCTGCAAAGGAATTGTGGGATTGTCTCGAATCCAAGTACATGGCATATGACTCATCCATTAAAAAGTTCCTGGTAACCCATTTCAACAATTACAAAATGGTTGAATCGAGGTCTGTCATGGAACAATTCAATGAACTCCTCTGAATCCTTGGACAGTTCACACAACACGGATTGAAGATGGATGAAACAATATTTGTCTCAAGCATCATAGACAAGTTGCCTCCTTCATGGAAGGATTTTAAACACAATCTGAAGCATGGAAAAGACGAACTGTCTTTGATCCAACTTGTAAGTCACTTGTGCATAGAAGAATCTCAAAGAGCGCAGGAGGGTGACAAAGGAAAAGGCAAATAAATTGTTGGACCCTCGGTTAATATGGTCGAAGAGGGTGGTAAGAACGATAACAACAAAAACAAAGGAAAGAAGCGTGCTTTCAAGAACAAAAAAGGCAGTTTCAGTGCTAACAAGAAACCGAAACTAGAATGCTGGAAATGTGGCAAAACAGGCCACTTCAAGAAGGATTGTCGTTCCGAAAAAAGGCACGATAACGCGAATGCAAGTGGTTCAAGAAAGGGGTCTAAAGACCAATCCGAAAATCAAGGTTAGAAATCAATTCGTGATTTGAATAGTTTGATTAAACATTCGGTTTCACTAAATTTTGAAGCATTTTATGTGCAGGATGATGCTATCGCGTGGTGGATTGACTCTAGCGCCACAACACATGTTTGCAAGGATCGTTTCTGGTTCAAGACTTTTGTTCCAATGGAAGATGGCTTTGTCCTCTACATGGGAGATGATCACTTCGCTCCCGTTGAAGGCAAAGGAAACGTGGTGCTAGAATTCAGTTCTGGAAAGACTATTACTTTGTTTAATGTTTTGTATGTTCCTAAACTACATAAGAATTTAATTTCTAGTTCTGTATTAAATAAGCTTGGATACAAGCAAGTGTGTGAATCTGATAAGTATGTTTTATCAAAGTCTGGTGTGTTTGTAGGATTTGGATATTATAATAATGGTATGTTTATGATGAATTTGAATGGAGTTCCTAATGATTATGGTTCTGTATTTATGTCCTCTTCGAATGTTATCAATTCAACGTTATGGCATGCTCGTCTAGGACATGTACATTATAAAAGAATTCATGAAATGTCTAAAGATGATTTAATTCCTGTTTCTGAACAGTTGAACCCGTTCGAAAGTTTTTTGAACAGTTGAACCCTTTCTCAACCGACTTAACCGTTTTCTGAACAATTGTGTCTTTTCGGTTTCTGTTATTAATCTCCTATATAAGGAGTCATTTGGCCTCAGTTTAAAACACTTAACAAAACCATACTTTCTCTCTACATTCCTGATCTGTTCTCTATTGCTAGAAGCAGATTGTTCTTTAAGAATTATCCCCACAAAGATTTCGTGAACCCATGCAATAATAGGATCGAAATACTTTGTTCGGAAAGTGTACGAACATGATTCCTCAAAGTTATCCAGGATTATCATACTCAAATTTTCTAACAAATGATAACATTGCAAAGATCTATAAGTATGTAATTTGGAGGTGTGATATATTGGACCAAACTCTAAAATGGTCGAAGGGTAGCTTCTGGTTCGACAGGAATTAAGCATAAGGTCGAAGTCTGTTTGCATGTTGTTGTCGGAGTAATGCGTGTTGTAGTCGAAGTTTGTTCTAACATGAATTAGTCAATATTGTTAGGTTTGTTAGCATGTTGAATTGGGTCTTACTTGTAAGTCCAATTGTTTAAGTTAGCTTGTACCCTAAGTTAGCTTGTAATGGATAATTGTTAAAAAAAATCCATTAGGTTAGTGTGCTAATTTTCTTATAAATAGCATGCTAGTCTCTCATCTTGGCATAAGGAAAAATAGGAAGATAAAATCCTAATTTCAAGAGAGATGGGTTATTTTGTTATTCTTGTATACTTGTAATCTTGTTTCTAAGATAAAGGAAAGAATAGCAGATCCTTTTTTCCTTGTTGTTTTACCTTGTTTTCTTTGTTAACCCTAACCCTTGTGTGTTTCTTGATCATAAAGAAACCGTTTATAGTTTGTTACAAAGGTATCTAATTCACAACAAATTGGTGCGGTGAGCGTGGAGAAGATGCCTTCAACAAAGTATGAGATTGAAAAGTTCACCAGATTGAACGACTTCAGTCTATGGCGCTTGAAGATGAAAGCCCTACTGGTTCAGTAGGGTTGTTTGGAAGCATTGAAGGGGGAGGCAGTCATGGACGTTGCGTTAACGACAAAAAAAAAAGACGGGCATGATTGAGAAAGCCCACAGCGCAATATTATTGAGCCTTGGTGATAAGGTTCTTCGACAGGTACCAAAGGAAACTACAGCATCTGGATTATGAGTGACACTTGAATGTTTGTACATGTCCAAATCTCTGGTGAATCGACTCTACCTGAAGCAAGCTTTGTATTCATTCAAGATGAGTGAAGACAACGTGTTGGCTGAGCAATTGGATATGTTCAACAAGCTGATTCTTGATCTTGAAAAAATTGATGTGAAGATCGATGAAGATCAAGCACTGTTGTTGTTATGTGCTTTGCCCAAAACACATACTCACTTCAAAGAAACTCTCTTGTATGGAAGGGAGTCACTGAGCTTTGAATAAGTTCAATCAACCTTGTATTCTAAGGACTTGAACAAATAAAAGGAGCATAAACCTTCGACGGTGGGCAAAGTTTTGGCCGTTAAGGGAAAATTCTTGCGAAAGGATGGTAAGTTCGACAAGAAGAAAGGTAAAAGTCAACAGAAGTATTATAGTGGCGAAACATCTGGTATTCGATGTTATCACTGTAAGAAGAAGGGTCACACAAGAAAGGTGTGCCCTGAACGCCTGAAAGATCATGGAGGAAAGGATAATGGTAACGCAGTCATTGCTCAAGATGATTTCGACTCATCTGATGTCCTTGTGGTTTCAAGTGGTGACTCAAGAAAAGAGTGGATTATGGATTCAGGTTGCACTTGGCACATGGCTCCAAACAGAGAATTGTTCGAGGTGATATGTGATCAAGATGGTGGATCGGTGCTGCTGGGAAACAACAAATCTTGCAAAATTGCAGGTATGGGATCTGTGAGATTCAAGCTCCATGATGAGTCAATAAGGTTATTGACTGAAGTCAGGTATGTACCTGACTTGAAGAGAAATTTGATTTCTCTTGGTGAATTCAACAGAAAGGGATACGTTTTTCAAGGAGAGAAAAGTATCCTAAGAGTTATGAAGGGGTTGAAGGAAGTCTTGAGAGGTGTGAAGAAGCAAGTCTTGTATACCCTTGAGGCTAAGGTTGTAAGTGGTTCGACAAATGTTGAATCCACGAAACATGTGTCGAAGACAGAATTATGGCACATGAGATTGGGCCATATCAGTGAAAGAGGTCTGGTCGAATTGGGGAAGCAGAACTAGCTAGCAGGTGACAAAGTTGAAAACTTGAAGTTTTGTGAATCTTGTGTATTTGGTAAATCCTGTAGGGTGAAGTTTAACAAAGGCAAGCAAATAACACATGAATCACTAGATTACATTCATGCCGATCTTTGGGAGCCTGCAAGGAATCCTTCACACTCAGGTCCAAGGTATTTCCTATCCATTGTTGATTACTATTCTAGAAAGCTATGGGTATTCATCCAGAAGACGAAGGATGAAACTTTTGAGAATTTCAAAAGTTGGAAGGTTCTGGTTGAAACTCAAACTGGCAGAAAGGTTAAGAGGTTGAGAACCGACAATGGCTTTGAGTTCTGCAACAAAGTGTTCGACAGTTACTATGTTGAGTCTGGGATTGCAAGGCATAAGACTGTAGCAGGTACTCCTCAACAAAATGGCTTAGCTGAGAGATACAATCGAACAAGCCTTGAAAGGGTTAGATGCATGTTGGTTAGTGCTGGATTGAAGAAGGTGTTTTGGGCGGAGGTTGTTTCGACAACAACTTATCTAATAAATAGATATCCCTCGACTTCCTTGGGAATGAAGACACCTGAAAAATTTTGGTCGGGACATCCACCTAGTCTTGACAGACTGAGAGTATTTGAATGCATGGCCTATGCTCATATTAGGCAAGACAAGGTCGAACCTAGAGCTCTGAAATGCATGTTCATGGGATATCCTGAAGGAGCAAAAACTTATAGGCTATGGTTCCTAGAGCCAGGTCACAGGAGGCGTATCACCAATCGAGATGTAGTTTTTAACAAAGCAGAGATGGCTTTCAAGAAAACTGATGATGCTGACGAAGAGCTGGAATAGGGAGAGATTCCGGTTGAGGTAGAGCATGTTAAGGCTGAAGACGCAGATGATGTTGTCGAAGATGAGGAGAGTGATAATGACTATCTGCTAGCAAGAGGCAGGTAGAGGAGAGTCATCAAGCCACCTCAGAGACTTGGGTATGCAAATCTTATAGCTTTTGCCTTAATCTCTGCAAGTGAGGTTCTAGATGAAGAACCTAGAGACTATAAGGAATTTATGAGGAGTCGAAAGAAGACTGAATGGCTGAAGGCCATGGATGATGAGATGAAATATCTTCATGATAACAATACCTGGGAACTGATCAAAAGACTTGTTGGAGCCAGGTTAGTCAGCTGTAAATGGATTTTCAAAGTTAAGGAAGGAATCAAAGGAGTGGCGTCGAAGAGATACAAGGCAAGATTGGTTGTTAGGGGGTTCACTAAAAAAAACATGTCTACTTCAATGATGTGTTCTCTCATGTTGTGAAGCACAGATCCATTCGAATGTTGCTTACCACGGTGGCCCAGTTTGACCTTGAACTGGAACAAATGGACGTGAAGACTGCGTTTTTGTATGGTGATCTAGATGAAACAATCTTTATGAGGAAACCTGAAGGGTATGTCGAAAAAAAGAAGGAAGATCATGTGTGCAAACTGAAGAGATCTTTATATGGACTGAAATAATCTCCTTGACAGTGGAATAGGAGATTCGACAAGTTCATGGCACGCATAAGTTTCATCAGAAGTCAGTTCGACCATTGTGTTTACTTCAAATTTCGACCGGGTAATTCATTTGTTATTTTGTTGCTCTATGTGGATGATATTCTAATAGAAAGCAACAATGTCAAAGATGTAATGAGGGTGAAGGTTGAACTCAATAAGGAGTTCGACATGAAGGATCTGGGAGCTGCGTCCAGGATTCTTGGGATTGACATCCGAAGAGATAGAAAACAGTCGAAATTATGCTTATCTCAAGAGGCATACCTGCGGAAGATTCTAGAAAAGTATGGTATATCGAATTCAAAGCCTGTTGTAACTCTGACAAACCCTCAATTCAGTTGAGTATAGATCAGTGTCCCAACACTGATGTCGAAAGAACTTATATGAATAGCATTTCATATGCTAATATAATGGGTTCTTTGATGTATGTTATGGTCTGTACTAGACCCGACATAGCATATGCAGTAAGTCTTGTAAGCAGGTACATGGTGACTCCTGGAAACGCTCATTGGAAAGCATTGAAGTGATTTTAAGGTACATAAATGGGTCTCTTAATAGAGTCCTAATTTATGGTGGAGCCTTGGGTGAAGATAGTAAAGCAGCAATCGAAGGATATGTCGACTCTGATTATGCAGGTTGTATGAATTCCAGAAAATCTATTTCTAGATATGTGTTCACTATGTTTGGGATAACAATCAGTTGGAAAGCTACATTTCAGAAGATCGTTGCCTTATCTACCACTGAAGCGAAATATATCGCCCTAACTGAAGTTATGAAGGAAGCATTGTGGCTTGAAGGTTTTGCAAAGGAGCTAAAACTTCAAGGTCGAGTTATCACTATTAAATGTGATAGTCAAAGTGCAATACACTCGTCGAAGAATTCAACCTATCATGAGAGAACCAAACACATTGATGTGAGGTTGCATTTCATCAGAGGGGTAATCGAGCGTGGAGAATTCCAAGTGCTGAAGGTTTCGACAAATCATAACGTTGTTGATATGATCACCAAGACGTTGCCCAATTGCAAGTTTTTCCACTGTATGCAGTTGATAAACTTGTATGAAGAAAGCTAGTTTCTTGATGTTATAGAGTTAGATCCAAGGTGGAGATTTGTGGGATATTGGATCGAACTCTAGTATGGTCAAAGGGTAGCTTCTGGTTCGATAGGAATTAAGCATGAGGTCAAAGTATGTTTGCATGCTGATGTCAGAGTAATGCGTGTTGTAACACCCTTTTCTACCCCAGAATTATCATGGCAAAATTACACAGATTTCAGAGTAAATAAATAAATCTCAATAAAAAGCCACCAAAAGGGCGTACATTTCTCAATGTCATCAAAATAGGTCAATACTCCGTAACTACGGGTTCTCCCCAAAATACATCAAACAACATAAAACAGTGGAACTCAAAGCATAAATCAAGGTTTTTCCTCATAAGGGAAAGTTAGCAAAATAACTCAATGGTATAAAGTTTAACCCAAGGAACCCAACCCGATGTTACATATCAGAGCAAGACCCTCTAAGTTAACCATAAAGGCTAACGACTCTAAAACTTCAAAAATAACTCCTCGACAACATCCACAGTTAAACCTAGTCATCTGCACGTTACCCGCGTGGAGGTAACATTCAAACAGGCAGGGTGAGTAAAATAATTCATAATAATCAATGTATAACAATTAATGCATAAACAGCATCATACTTATATTCAACACATTCCTCAAATATGCCTCGAGAGCCACAACGTCATAATTTATACAAAAAGGCTCATAAATGCAAATGCAACATAGACTCAATGCATGTAGTACCAATCATCACAACGCGATGGACACTGGGTCATCAACCCTCCATAAATCCTCATCAATAGGATCGATTCTACTTGAGAACCGAAGCACATCAAAATACTTCACATCCGCATAGTGGGATTGAAGCCAAAGTAATCGAGGTCCTGAACCGAAGTCCGGATGCACATGAATGCATGATGCACACGTCACAAATCATCCTTATAATAACATCATAGGTGCATCATCATTCATCATATTCATCATCATCAAACGTCATAGCTCATCATCATAACCATCATCATACATCACGTCATCATCGCACATCATAATAATCATCATCGCACATCATGTCATCATGTAATTCATCATAA
Source organism: Lathyrus sativus (assembly GCA_963859935.3). NCBI lineage: Eukaryota > Viridiplantae > Streptophyta > Magnoliopsida > Fabales > Fabaceae > Lathyrus > Lathyrus sativus. The sequence goes on along the minus strand of OZ012739.1, from coordinate 434,639,871 downwards.
TAATCATCATCACACATCATGTCATCATAATAATCATCATCACACATCATGTCATCATATAATTCGTCATAATAATAATCATCACACGTCATAGAAATCATCACATAATCATGTACCAATCACATAGAGCTCAAATTCACACTCATATTAACCCATCATGTTATCACATTTTAATTCATCAAATTATACTCGCGGAAATCCTTATACTATCACCCATTAATCACATAAACCTCACTGTCATACTCATGTTAACTCATCACAGGAATCACAGAATTAAACATCACGGCATCGCTGCACACGATCAACATTCGTGAAACTCTGCTACGTTCGTTGGCATGTTCGCTAGGCGAGTCTGGGGCGAGTTTCTTCGTTAAGCGAAGGATTCTTTGCTAGGCGAGTCTGGGAATACATGGTTCGCTAGGCGAACAGTGCGATGACAGCAACATCTGCTAGGCACCATAACTGATTTTCACTTAATTACTCCTACGATTCACTTCCCCAATGCCCCCAAAACATCCCTAAATCATCCCTAAGGTCCTACGACGATAAAGGCACAAAACCTACGGTTCATTAGGCCAATCCCGGAACATTTTCATGTCCTAAATCACAATTTCCCTACAATTGTCCGGAAGGCATCATAATTTCTCATATCAGATATTTCTATCCCTTATGGTCAGACATATAACAATCCAAGGTTTTGTCCACAAAGGCCTAAGGTTTCCTAATCCTCATATCAAATATTCAGTGATACTTACCATTAACCAAACCCTCAGGGTTTCACCACCAATTTCCCTATTTTCCCACCATCAACCCAAAATCCCTTAAATCTTAAATCAACCATAAACACATCGAAAGGCATACATGGAAAATCATGAAAAACTATACTCCCCATACCATAGCCGATTCAAAGCTTTCACGATTATCTCCGGGATCCTCCGAAGATTTTGCCTCCACTTCTCCCTCCTCAAAGCTCTGGCCTCCATTATTTTCACGGTTAACAAAAAATGAATCCTAAACCTTCATAATTCTATTTTGTCAAACTTAGACTTGGGCCACACAATTGGGCATTTCCCATAACACCCTTACTAACTCCTCATAATGGTCAATTTACCTTTATTTCACTTATATTCATTTTAATCAATAATAATACTAATATTCCCATATAGTATACTATTAATTAAATAGATAGTCCAAAAATGCATAATTCCCAACAATCCACAAAACCACCGAAAACCACCAAAATAAGAATATTCTCAATTAAAAAATTAATTAAAATATTTCGATTAAATTTGGGGTGTTACAACTCTCCCCCACTTAAAAGAATTTTTGCCCTCGAAAATTACCTCAAGGAACAGAGTCGAATACGACTCCCTCAACTGATCTCCACACTCCCAAATCCAACTTTCTCCAGCTAGTCCTCCCAAAACTATCTTCACCAAGGGAATCTATTTACCTCGAAGTTGCTTCTCGTTCATCAATCTGAACTAGCAACGCTTCAACAATCAGCTTATCTCTCACTTGTACACCATCTATCGGAATCAATGTACTTCCTCCACTTAACACATGAAACACATCAGACAATTTTCACAAGCGACAGCGGTAAAACAGTCTATCATGCTGTTTTTCCCACGCTCCCGTTGCGCCACTCTGATACAGATCGACAAAACACGGCGTGTACTTCCAAGACTTTAAAGTTCGACTAGCACCAGTTACCACCGTAACTCTCAAAACACGTCTTTTCTTGGATTCTCTTGATATTTTCAGTCGTCTCTTGCACAATCTCAGGTCCGAGTACCGCACTCTCGCCTGACTCATACCAACACAAAAGAGTCCTACACCTCCTACCATACAAAGCCTCATACGATGCCATTCCGATACTAGAATGATAACTGTTATTGTAGGAAACTTAATCAACGACAATCAACTATCCCCCCGATCCATCTTGATCCAACCCACAAGCCCTCAACAAACCCTCTACAGACTGGATAGTTCTCTCTGTCTGTCCATCCATCTGCGGATGATAGGCAGAGTTCAACTTCAACATATTACCCAAAGCGTCTGCAAACTCTCCCAAAATCTCGATGTAAATCTCGGATTTCCATCTGACACAATATTCGACGATATCTCATACAACTTCATAACTTTCTCAATATACATCTCAGCTAGCTTCATGATAGAATGATTAATCCTCATTGGTATAAAATGAGTTGATCTAGTCAATCTATCCAAAATCACCCAAATTAAATCTTATCCCTTCGAATTCTTCGGAAAACCTGACACAAAAATCCATGGACATACCATCATATTTCCACTCTGGAATATTCAACGGTTGCATCAGATCCAACGGTCTCTGACGTACAATATTCGACTGTTGACAAGTCTAACCATTGTATACAAACTCAACCACTTCTTTCTTCATCCCTGACCACCAAAACCATTCCATCAAATCCTGTTACCTCTTCATAGCACCGGTATGGATACTCAATCCACTTAGGTGTCCACCCTCAAGAATACTCTTATCCAACTCACATTGTCAAGAACACAAACTCTATCATAACATCTCATGATACCATTTTCCCTAATCTAAAAATCAGCTCTTCGACTTTGATTCATCAAATTCAACCGATCTACCAACTCAAATCAGAACTCCGACCTCCTCGAATCTCATCAAGAATACCAATAGTAAGCCTTAACATACAAAGCTTAACTCCATAAGAAGTCTCTTCATAGGTCAAACTCATATCTCGAAATTGCTCAATCAGTCTTAACTCTTTTACCATCATCTTTGATATAAGCAAAGAGTTCCAAATCATTGCATCAGCCACCACGTCTGCTTTACCCGAATGGTAATTGAACCCAAAACCATAATCCTTCGGAAGTCCCAATTATTTCCTCTGCCTCATATTTAACTCTTTCTAATCAACCAAATACTTTAAGCTCTTAAGATCACTAGACATCTCAAATCTCGAACCACACAATGAAGCCTCTAAAACTTCGGCACAAACACAACAACAACCAACTTTAAATCATGCTTCAGATAATCCATCTTATGCACTTTAAGTTTCCTTAAAGCATACGTTAAAACTCGCTAATTTTGTACTAACATACCTTCCAATCCCCTCAACAAAGCATCACAATATACAACAAATAGTTCTGCCGAATTCGGCAAAATCAAAACGTGAGCTGCTGACAGCCTCCCCAAAAGCTCTTGAAAATTTCTTCACACTTTGCATCCAAAACAAAATCCTGAACCTTCCTAGTCCACTGCTTCAATGACAAAGATAACTTGGAAAAAATCCTTCAACGAATTTTCAATAATAATCTGCCAACCCAAGAAAACTTCTAATTTCAAATACAGGCTCTTGGAGCTTCCCATTGCTACATAGCTCCAACCTTCGTCATATCAACCACAAACTCTACTCGAGATCATATGACCAAGGAACATACTTCCTCCAACCAAACTCACACTTTGACAGTTTTGCAAAAAACTGCTTCCCTTTCTATAATGATAACAAAATTTTCAGATGCTTAGCATGATCCTCTTTACTCTTCGAATAACCCAAAATATCGTTGATTAACATAACCATCAACTCGCTCCAATAAGTATGGAAAAATCCCGTTCATATACTCCACACACCCTCATGGTGCCTTAGTCACCCCAACTGGTACTACGAAATACTCATCATGTCCACACCTTGTTTTACAAACAGTCTCCTGAATATCTTCAGCCTTCAGGCGAATCTGATGATACCCAGATCTCAAACCTATCCTACTGAACACACTTGCAACAACCAACTGATCCATCAAATCATCAACCCTTGGAAGTGCACAGTTATTCTCGATAGTCACCTCGTTTACTTGTCTATAATCCACACAAAGCCTTACAGAACCTTCTTCCTTCATAATCAACAAAATTGGTGCACCCCACGGTGACACACCCGAATGAAAGAATCTCTTCTCAAACAATTCTTCCAGTTGACTCTTCAACTCTTTCAATCCCAATGTAGACATACAACAGGGAACCATCAATACTGGACTAGTTCCAGGAACTAAGTCGATCGCAAACTCCACTTCACGTTCCGGCGGTAAATCACTTATCTCATCAGGAAAAACCTACGGACAATAACAATTAGTTGGCAAACTACCAACTTCCCCACTTTCATTAACACTCAAAGTTGCCATCAAAGTAAACATCTAAACATCATCTTGCACCGACTCATCAAAACAATCTGTAAGCACTTAGCTTAACTCAAAGCAATTCACTGTTCACGCCATCTAAGCTTGCAAGACACGTTTATCCCATCCAATATGACTCCGCCCACTATCAACAAGAGATTAAGGGTGATCAGTCCCTCAAGTTGTCAATAGACAGCCGAAAATCATGATGGGGTATAAACCATCTTTACCAAACTATAAGAGCGTTCATCGATACACTGAGCCACCACTCCACACTTGAAGCATCCTGGAGAAGCGCAAGCTTCTCCCCCACTTGCTTCATTCCCACTTCTGCAGACAAAGTTTAGAAAACAAACGTGTACCGACAGTGTTTTTACACACATGTCGCATACAAGGGAACAAACAATATTAGACAACTTGGCCAGACGGACCGACCTGCTCTGATACCACTAATGTAACACCCTTTTCTACCCCATAATTATCATGGCAAAATTACATAGATTTTAGAGTAAATAAATAAATCTCAATAAAAAGCCACCAAAAGGGCGTACATTTCTCAATGTCATCAAAATAGGTCAATACTCCGTAACTACGGGTTCTCCCTAAAATACATCAAACAACATAAAACAGCGGAACTCAAAGCATAAATCAAAGTTTTTCCTCATAAGGGAAAGTTAGCAAAATAACTCAACGGTATAAAGTTTAACCCAAGGAACCCAACCCGATGTTACATATCAGAGCAAGACCCTCTAAGTTAACCATAAAGGCTAACGACTCTAAAACTTCAAAAATAACTCCTCGACAGCATCCACGACTAAACCTGGTCATCTGCACGTTACCCACGTGGAAGTAACATTCAAACAGGCAGGGTGAGTAAAATAATTCATAATAATCAATGTATAACAATTAATGCATAAACGACATCATAATTATATTCAACACATTCATATTCCTCAAATATGCCTCGAGGGCCACAACGTCATAATTTATACAAAAAGGCTCATAAATGCAAACGCAAGATAGACTCAATGCATGTGGTACCAATCATCACAGCACGATGGACACTGGGCCATCAACCCTCCATAGATCCCCATCAATAGGATTGATTCTACTTGAGAATCGGAGCACATCAAAATACTTCACATCCGCACAGTGGGATTGAAGCCAAAGTAATCGAGGTCCTGAACCGAAGTCCGGATGCACATGAATGCATGATGCACACGTCACAAATCATCCTCATAATAAAATCATAGGTGCATCATCATTCATCATATTCATCATCATCAAACGTCATAGCTAATCATCATAACCATCATCATATATCACGTCATCATCGCACATCATAATAATCATCATCACACATCATGTCATCATGTAATTCATCATAATAATCATCATCACACATCATGTCATCATATAATTCGTCATAATAATAATCATCACACGTCATAGAAATCATCACATAATCATGTACCAATCACATAGAGCTCATATTCACACTCATATTAACCCATCATGTTATCACATATTAATTCATAATATTATCCCATATTATCTCATATTAATTCATCAAATTATACTCGCGGAAATCCTCATACTATCACCCATTAATCACATAAACCTCACTGTCATACTCATGTTAACTCATCACAGGAATCACAGAATTAAACATCACGGCATCGCTGCACACGATCAACATTCGTGAAACTCTGCGACGTTCGTTGGCATGTTCGCTAGGCGAGTCTGGGGCGAGTTTCTTCGCTAAGCGAAGGATTCTTTGCTAGGCGAGTATGGGAATACATGGTTCGCTATGCGAAAATTGCGATGACAGCAAAATATGTTACGCACCAGAACTGATTTTCATTTAATTACTCCTATGATTCACTTACCCAATGCCCCCAAAAAATCCCTAAATCATCCCTAAGGACCTACGGCGATAAAGGCACAAAACCTACGGTTAGTTAGGCCAATTCCGGAACATTTTCATGTCCTAAATCACAATTTCCCTACAATTTCCCTGAAGGCATCATAATTTCTCATATCAGATATTCCTATCCCTTATGGTCAGACATATAACAATCCAAGGTTTTGGCCACAAAGGCCTAAGGTTTCCTAATCCTCATATCAAATATTCAGTGATACTTACCATTAACCAAACCCTCAGGGTCTCACCATCAATTTCCCTATTTTCCCACCATCAACCCAAAATCCCTTAAATCTTAAATTAACCATAAACACATCGAAAGGCATACATGGAAAATCATGAAAAGCTATACTCCCCATACCTTAGCTGATTCAAAGCTTTCACGATTATCTCTGGGATACTCCGAAGCTTTTGCCTCCACTTCTCCCTCCTCAAAGCTCTGGCCTCCATTCTTTTCACGGTTAACAAAAAATGAATCCTAAACCTTCAGAATTCTATTTTGTCAAACTTAGACTTGGGCCACATAATTGGGCATTTCCCATAACACCCTTACTAACTCCTCATAATGCCCAATTTACCCTTATTTCACTTATATTCATTTTAATCAATAATAATACTAATATTCTCATACAGTATACTTTTAATTAAATAAATAGTCCAAAAATGCATAATTCCCAACAATCCACAAAACCACCGAAAACCACCAAAATACGAATATTCTCAATTAAATAATTAATTAAAATATTCCGATTAAATTTTGGGTGTTACACGAGTTGTAGTCGAAGTTTGTTCTAATATGCATTAGTCAACGTTGCTAGGTATGTTAGCATGTTGAATTGAGTTTTGCTTGTAAGCCCAATTGTTTAAGTTAGCTGTTACCCTAAGTTAGCTTGTAATGGGTAATTATTAAAAATCCCATCAGGTTAGTGTGCTAATTTTCTTATAAATAGCATGCTAGTCTCTCATCTTAGCATAAGGAAAAATAGGAAGATAAAATCCTATATTCAAGAGAGATAGGTTATTTTCTTATTCTTGTATACTTGTAATCTTGTTTCTAAGAGAAAGGAGAAAATAGCAGTTTATAACCAATCCTTGTTGTTCCTTATTGTTTTACCTTGGTTTCTTTGTTAACCCTAACCCTTGTGTGTTTCTTGTCTATAAAAAAATTGTTTATATTTTTTTTCAAGGCATCTGATTCACAACAAGGGGCTTAAAAGGTTGTTTGATTTTAGGAATAAGGCTAATGAAACTTTGATTGAGTCTTTCAGGACTCTCCTCATTGTTGAGGATTTCGAACACAATTTTGGTGATGTATTCTCCCACTATTTGCCAATAAGCCTGATAAAGACCAGCTAGAATCCTGTATGAACCTAGAGTAACATAGCTATTGAGGTTCTTAATAGAAAAAAATACACTTCCTCCTTAGTAAAAGGAGCTTCAAGTTGGTTGACCATATCCTTAGAAAGCTTAGTACTCTAGATGTTTTTCCAATCAATACTAGAGGTAGAATTATTAGTAGTGAAATAATCCTTGTGAAACTTAACCATGGTTTCATGTATCTCATGTTCACAATTAGTAATATCTCTATTAGATTTAGTAATATAGCCAATTATGTTATGTCTTCTTCTTTGAGTAGCCTTGTGGTGAAAATAACTAGTATTCATATCCCCTTCTTCGAGCCAGTGCATTTTGTCACGTTGAGCCTATCACATTTCTTCCTACAGCAGAAGACTATCAAATTTAGCTTGCAAAGTCTAATATGAATGTAGTTATTGTTATTCTGATTAAAATCCTGAAGGTATTTGAGAGATTTATTAAGTTTATTGATTTCCTTGGTAGGAACTCCAAACTGCTTACTCCCATAATGCGATAATTTGTCCAGAGTATGGCTAAGTTTAGCTTTGGGATTAGAATAGGTTTTATCCTTCTAGCAATTGGATATGTTTTGGTAATCTCAAGGTCCTCCATCCATATTTTCTCAAACCTCTTAGGTTTATATTTTGGGTTTCTGTAATTCATTATATTATTCTCTTTTGCTAAAGTTTATGAGAATAGGGTTGTGGTCAGATCTAGTACAATCTTTAGTTTCCCTAAATTTGTCAAGCTTGTCTTCAATGTACTTATCACCTTGTTGTTTATTACACCAAGTTATCATATTTCTAAAATCTAAGATCACATAACTGGAAATTGGCCAAAGTGTTATTTATAAGATTAGTTAGATTAAGGTTAATAGGATTGCCCCCAATATTCTCCTTAGTTAGTAACACTATTCAAATCTCCAAAAATAAGCCAATTATTATAAATATGTCTTTAAGCTAAATTGTTAATCAGCTTCAAGTGAGATGTTTTTGGTTACTTTTAGGATACCCATAAATGTATTGTCTTTCTCGAAATAACATTGTCAACATTAGCATTAGAAGACATAATGTAAAAGTCAATTAAATTTTGATTAGAATCAATAATGTGCAAGTTTACATATTTGTTCCACAACAACATAAGCCCATTAAACTTGCCTGCCCCATTTATACTATAATTGACACTATGAATTGCCACTACCCTTCTATAAGAGATGTTGTTCTATGTCTTTTTTACTTCCAACTCTAAGATCCTTCTTTTTTTCTTTGAGATGTGCTTATTTGATCTTCTGTTGTTATTTACTCTTTGTCTTCCTTCACTAACAACTTAGCTATTTGATCTACCATATCCCTAAGGATGGGACTATGAAGGCTTATTCTAGGTTTATTCATATGTTTACTATTGAAATTCATTTCACTTGGAAGTAATTTCTTCCTTCCATTATGTGTGGCTTTCATCTATGGTCCTAGAGGGTTAACCTCAGTGATACCATGGCTATGAGGGGTAAGTTTGGAGCAATGATTTTCACTATGTTCCATGAGGCCACAATAAAAAGCAAAACATATCTCATATCTAAAATACACCTAGTTGACCCCATTCATCTTGCTGCCTAGATACGTTCTTAGAATGATGGAAGGCTTGTTGTCCATCAAAATTCTAACCTTGACCAATGTGTTTTCGTTAGGAACTCGGGTATATCATAGATACTTGCTTCCAAGACTTCACCAATAGTTCCACCTAATGTCATCCCCATCTGAATTATTTTACATTTCATAGGTAAACCCCATATTTGGACCTACATAGGAGCTTTAGAGAACTCAAGGTGAAATTATGGCAAAAAGATTGAAGATGTCCTAACAACATGTCACGACACTGTTCTCTGTATAACTTTAAAACAAGGACAAAATAAACAAGTTGATATTCTGAATATCAGCAACAAAATCAGGACAAATGTTTCAATATCTGTTACAACATGTTAATAAATAAGCAAATACTGAACTGTAAATTTGAGGAATGATAAATAACACAAGATATGTTAACCCACTTTGGTGCAATTCACCTACATCTGGGGGCTACCAAACCAGGAAGAAGAATCCATTATCAGTAGTATAGTTTTATGTAAACAACCTCTGGTTTACAGTAAACAACCTCTGGTTTACCTATCACTACCCAATGGAAACTTTATCATTAGAAGTTACATCTAATTGATAAGAGAAACCTATCTCACTCCCTTTATCACAATATGTGATATCTAACAATTATATTCACAATAACTGTATCATTCTACTTGAAAGACACCTCTTTCAATACAAAGTTCAGCCAAGCAACCTTGACTAACAAACCTACTTGGATTTGCTTCAAAGCTTCATCCAAGAACAACATAAAATTCATTACCTACAAGTTTTTGGATCTGTATAAACATCTATGTTCTCTATAATGTATCCAACCGATAAAAAGGGAGACTTACAACACAAGAAAGCCTACGACTCTTAAAACCCTAAACCCTTATTTCCCTTTACAAAAGTGTTACAAGAGATTAGTTTTTTTCAGCTCTAGGCCTAGGTCTTCCTTTTATAATCTTCTGCAGTCTTGGGCTTCAAATCTTCTTTCCTTGATCCACTGCAAAACGTGCCTTGAATCTTGGAAGAGATTTAAAAATAAAACCTGCTGAAACAGTCATGATGTTGAGTCTTCATGCTGAAACATTTCATTCGACATCTTTGGCTGGGGAAGATTTCTTTAAAATAGAACCTCTTATTCAACATTATGTTTTTCCAAAATTTAGTCAAATCCTTCAAGCTTTCAATCTCCCCCTTTTGACAAATTTTGGCTAAAACCCTCTTCAGATCGAAGGTGTATGTAGTGGGAACTTCTGAAGTTTGTGTCGAGTAAGAAGATAATTTCTAGAAGAGAGAAAATAATTTCTAGACACTCTTCTTATTTATGTATAGGTACATGAGAAATAAGATGCATGACACTCTTCTCACCCCGTGATACAGAGTACACAGAAAGTGTAACTTAGATCACAAAACACAACTTGCTTCATAACTCTGATCATAAAACACAATCCCAGAATGTTAGAACATCCTTTGAGACATTTTTGTGAACCAACAACAACCGAAATTCACATATACAATTCGCAGCAGAAAGCATCAACATGCAACCATTCTCCCCCTTTTTAGCCAAAAATTAGCAAAAATGACCAATACAGACCCATACCCAGACTGTACTTACCCAAACACGGATAAATCCCATTAGCACTCAACACAACAAGGAAGATATCCTAAAACTAAAGTAGCAAGAACCTCCTTAAATATTGATGAAGCCTCATAGGAAGTAACAATCCGTCGGAAGAGAAAAATGACTAGTTAATGAATGCAATATTGACCACTGACCAAGTTAGTTTTGAAAGTTTCCAACTTAATGAGAATCATTCAACACACTTTGGACTGATGCTACTGAGAGTAATAATTCCAGTAAGTGATCAAATGTAGTCAAAAGCACGCCTTTCTGACATGTACTTGAAACCACCGTCCCTTTGATTGTCTTTAGCTAAAACCGCTTCTGAACGATGTCCTAACTTTCTATCAGACTTTGTCAGTAATCTACATTGACCAAGACCCCACATCATTGTTATATTTAGCACAGACAAACCAGTTTAAACAAGTAATCACAATCTTCTCCACTTAGCTCTAAATAAATTCTTTTCATCCATAACTAATAGATTTGATCATGATATTTTCAACAAAAAACTGCCATTGATCTTGACTTCAATATGCAATAAATTCTCCCATACATAAGCACTGATTCTCACAACACTCCCAAGAAGCTTGCACAATTCTGATTCAATTCATTGACATCCCAAAGACATAACCAAAATCAACCTGTCAAGTCCACCCAGAACTATAATAGTAACACGATGTCACGACATCTTGTCTGACATTACACCCTCACCCAAGGAACAAAATCACAAACTGCTTGAAACCACAAACAACCTTGATAAATAACTGCACTATTGCAGCAACAAATCCTAGATAGAAGTATAACCCCCCCCTATCAAGGATAACCAGTCCTCCTTTGCCAGAAGAACACTTTAACATGAATGGAAAACATAAGACTCATCCTCATGTCTTTAAGAGCTCACTCCTTGTTCAACACACCTGCTGAACGCATTCACTCACTGCTTGATTCGCAAGCAATCTATATGCCACAATAGTACACCCATCATACATAAGCTCTCCCCTTATATTTTATAAAAGATGTTCGTTCTAGCAAGAAACACCCAAAATCACCACATGTTATCTCATGACCGACTTCGTGTTTATATAGTGAGAAAGTACCAGGTGTTGCACCCTAAAATTTGACCAACATTTATTTACCCATCAAGTGTTTGAAGGTTGATACCTTCATCAGAAAGCTCAAGAGATCCTCAGAGGAATTGGTTGAAACCAAGGTTGTGTGCCTCATGACTTGAGAGTTGTGGGAGCTCCTCAGATGATTCTGAGACTATGAGGATGGACTTGAAGCTTTGAGAAAGCTTATGAGATGTCTTGAAAGCCATCATGAAGCCTAGAGAGGTCATTGTACAAGAATTCAGAAGATTCAACCATGAATGGTAGAATTAGGGTTTGACTGGGTCAACCCTAGGTCAACTGATGATTTGGAGAAGGTTGAGACTTAATCCAAGGGCCATGTGATCATGGAATGATGTATTGAGATAATATAAGGATGATTCATAGACCAACTCATCATGATTGAGGAGTTTGAGAAGTTTTAAGCTAGGGTTTCTAAGGATTGACAGTGTAAAATCCCCTAGTTTGATCCCTATCTTCCAGGCAGTTTTAGCTCAAGATGTGATTGTCATCTCATCTTCCCCACAACATGAATGTTGTATATCTTGTTCTTAGCTTTAATTTGAGTGGTAGAAGTCCTTGATGGGATTTGCAGAGCTCAAGTTATGGTTTTGACAAATTACAGGTCATCTGAGGTATGTGAATCTGGGTCCTTGAAAGTCACCCAGCTTGCAGACAACTTTTGCCCTAGTAGGATGATTCCTATGGATTCTTGGTCAACATGAATGTTGAAGGTCATCTTCTTATCTTTCTAGAGAGTACTAGAAGTCCTTGATAGGATTTGTAGAACTCAACTTATGGCTTTGACAAGCCAAGGGCATTTTGGTCATTTGGAAGTTATAGGTCATTTCAAGCATATGGCCATATCTCCTACTTCCAAGCTTCAAATGAAAAAATATTCAACATCAAAGTTGCTTAGAATGATGTTTTAAGGTTAGTAGGGTGGTCATGAGATGTTGAAAAGGCTCATATCAAAAAGTGATAAAAATGGCCTAAAAATGAGGCATAAGTTAATTCAAGTGAAGTTGAAAATCATAAATCATAAGCTATAAGTCCAAACCATGTCATATGATAGGTCATTTTGACTCCAAATGACATTATAAGAACAATGGTTCAGCCACAATTTTGATTTGAGGCTTGCATCATAGGGTTGCTTTGGAAAAGTCTTGCTTGCATAATGGGGTACCATACCAAAACAAGGAAAAGCTTAACAAACAAGGAAGATATGCATGGTCACTTGTCCAAAATATCATTTGGGGATAAATTCAAGTTGGTTACTAAAGTTACAAGGGTTTTTGCATGATATACCATGATATGAGAAGTGAAAATGCAAATTACCATGACATGAAATCTTCAAGTTCTTTCTAGATGATTCTAAGAGGTTCTAGACTTTTCTAAACCTCTCTATATATTGAATACAACTTGCATTGGTGAAAGGTTGGTGATAGTTGGTGTTATTTGGTGTAGAGAAGAGTGAGAGATATCAAAATTCCTCAATTGCAAATTACTTTCAATCTCTTGATTCTTCTCCATTTCAATCCATTTTTTCTCCACAAATCATCTCCATAAACATTTCTGAGTGTGTTCATATTGATTTGCAACTCCATTGATGAAGAATTGAAGGAGTTCCAAGTGAAATTGCAAGGAAGCAAATCATATTGGATCTTGAAGCACAAGCTTGCTACACCAAATCTTCTGCAAACAGAAGAATATTCATCATCTAGGGATTGTTCTTGAGGAGCTACAAGGCTTGGATTGAAGAATTTCATCACCTACCATTTCAAGAAGCAAGGTATGCAAAACCTTTTCTACACCTCAATCTAGGCATGGCTAGGGTTAATTATTAGTGTGAAACTGTTAGAGACAATTAGGTGGTCATTTATGATGAGTTTAAGAGCATTTGGTGAGGTTTCAACTATGGACACGAATTCTTGATGGAGCTAGAACATGCTATATATTGAGTGTTAAGGCGAGATTATTGGTTGATTTTAATGAGTGTAATGCAAGGATCATTTTCATGTAAAGAAAGTTAAGTTTGGTGAAGGTCGAAAGTTGATCATATTTTGAGGGTCATGAGTTGCACCGTTCGGTTTGGATGATAGAGGTTGTTTCAATGCAAACTAAGATCATAGTTGTATTCAGCATGGAAAATAGATCAATTTTGGATTTTGTATCGTGTTGATTGGTAGAGAAATGAGGGAGAACGATGGAGTAGAAACCTGCTGCATGGGGCTGCATTTTCATGGTTTCAGCAAACCCTAGCCATCTCAAGGTTGAAGATGACTTTTCTACCGTTGATATGCGCGCTGACCATGGACCAAAGAACAGATCGGACGGCCGTGATTCAAACGCGAATTGGAGGGAAATCAGAAGCCAAGTGAAACGCGGCGTTTCACTTAAGACCAGTTCTGGGCTTTAATGAATATTGCTTTCCAAACCCCCCTTCAGGCCCAAGTCCATATTTTAACTATATTTTCTCGCTATTCGCACCGCTAATTTTTCTTTTTTTCTCTTCATTTTAATTGATTTTTCTGAATACAATGGGTCAGGCGCGTTTTTCTTTCCAGACCCCCCCCCCCCCCCCCCTATCTGGGCCCATCATCAAATGAACTGAATTTTATTTCTATTCATACCCCATGCATATTTTCATATTATATTTTACTCCATTTTTTTTATAACTTTGAAAATCCATATAAAATTGAAAAATGAATATTTTTACTTGGGAGTTTTTTCTCCCTTTTCACATTTCTGTCAAGAAAAATATAAAATCATAAAATTGCCATTTTATTTCATTTTTATATTTTTTGTATATTTTTACTTTTAATTGCTTTTTAATTCTTTTTAGTTGATGCATGATTTTGTAGATTTTAGTTTAGGTAGCTCCCTTAGGATTTTTAATTCAATCTTTTTAGGGTAGTTAGATGTATGTTTTAGGTTCCCCCTGGATTAATGCCATATTTTTGTGATGATTTTTAAGATAGTTTTGACTAGATGCTATTAGGTAGTGTAGAATTAGGTTAAAACTTCAACATAGGTCCATAACAATTTTAGATTTTGGGTTTGTAGGACAATTTAGACTATGGGGCATATATGGGACTTAAGGGTAGGTAGGTAGGATCCGTTAGAAATTATATTAGGATTTAATATAATAGTATGCTATTTTTAGTTGATTTTTGCATTGGTTGATTGTTTGTGTTGCCTTTAGGGCATGTTTGTTTAGTCTGCTTTGCTTTGGAGTTTTTCTTTGGCTTGAGGAGCTTGGTATCTCATTGTGGAGCATTATGGAGCATTGTAGAAGACTTGAAGGAGCATTGAGGAGCTTGAGAGCTTGTTCTTCTTTTCTTTTCTTGTTGTTTTAGGGTTAGGGATTAGGAAGAGTTTAGATGTAGATAATTTCTTTCTCAAACATGGATGGTATCATTCACCTCCATTCCTCCCTGTGATTCAAAGTCCTTCCATGGTATACACCTCTCTCCTTTGGAGGGATAAGTTCTATACCTAGGAGGTAGAACTTTTGAGGGAACCTTTCCTCTGATGTTGAACCCTTATAGGTCACCCTTGGTGGTCAAATAAGCAGTTCAATATCCCCCAGCTTATCCAGTAAGTGATTTTCTCTGGTTTTGATTGTCTTGAGAGATGCAGAGCCTGAGCATGAAGATTGAAGACTTCATTGAAGAGTATCAAAGATGATGAATCCTTGAGCATTGCCATTCCAGCCGAAGCTTGAAGAGCATGAAGATCAAGTTGATACTTGAAGATCCCTGAAGATTAGGTGAAGCCTGAAGGTGGAGCTGATCAAAGAAGCTGAAGCTTAGGGGAGAAGATGAGTTGAAACTCATGTTGTAAGGTTGAAACCTGGAAAGCAATTGATATCTGAAGTCTGAAGACTGAGTTGCTGCTGGAGGAGCTGAAGCTTTCTTCTGTTTTCTTTTCTGTATTGTGTGTTTTGTTTGACTTGTTTGATGCATTAGAATAAGTTCATTTAGAATAGGTAGAATCTAGGAGCATGATTGCATTAGAGGTTGAGTTGCTCCCTCTGCTTGTATTGTTACTGCGTGGCTTTGCTTGCGGGTATTCGGTAGAGCTCAGCTCCCTTGCCCATGTGGTTTGTTTGCCTGATGGCATTTCATTTCATTTTATCTGTATGATTGCAGTTTATTGTTTATTGCTTGATAGCATGTTGTTTATATTTCAGTATGATTAATGTTATTTCATTCTGGCTTGAGGTTGAGATGAGCTTGTGGAGGCTGAAGCCCCACACACATTTCCTCCCTCACTTGCATTGCATGCATTTTACTGTTAAGCTTATGCTTTGTCTGTTTTGGTGTATCATTGACATGATCCCTTAGGACTCTCATTTCCTTGGATAAGGATTTGATGATAGACTTTTAGGTTGAAACCTATGCATGACAACTTCTAGGAGTTCCCTATTCAAACCTCAACCATAGGATGAATCCATGGCATGATAACAGTAGGACTTGATAGTCTCCCTCCTAGTTGGGCCTGTTCTCTTCTCATCTCAAAACAGTTTAAGATATAGTAATCATGAATGATTTCTTTCGTACGTTACGAGCCTTAAGCTATCTAAGAAAGGATTGTGGGAGAGTTTCTTTTCCACGGTCTGGATGTTTAGTATGGTACCCTTTGGGTGACATGCGACGCATTCACTCTCAGGTCATAGTCTCTAGTGCGGTTGAAATCGCAAACACAATAAAAAACACCTCTTTCGTAAAAGACAGGAAATAAATCGTAGTTTCCCGAACTACGTGAGCTCTGATCTCTCATACCTGTTAAGAGTACGTAGGCACAAGATGGCGATGTCTTGGCGAGCAACCTTCCCCCATAACCCTTCGTAGGCCGAACTACGTTGACTCTGATTTCTCATTCTCTGATGAGAATACGTAGGCATAAAGTGCGATGCTTTGCCGAGTCATTTTTCTTTTCTTTTTCAGCCAGCCTTGATAGGTAGATAGAATAAAACCAACCCATCCAAGTAAACATAACAAGCGAGGATCCCGTCGAGTACGACGGACGTGAGGGGTGCTAATACCTTCCCCTTGCGTAACCGACTCCCGAATCCAGACAACGGCTGCGATGACCTTGTCTTACCCTTATTCGTCAGGTTTTTTCCGATCGTTTCCTTTCCCGTTCTGAGGGATAAATAACGAAAGGTGGCGACTCTTCTGTCATGCCGGCACCTTATTTTCGCGCAAGCGACACCAGGATTACCATATTTGTACTATAACTTACAAACTCTTGGATTGAGACCGAAATCACCATTGATCCCTCTCGTCCTGAACCCATACATAACATGCAAGATCCACCTTGAATATTACAGCCATAAATATCCATGTTCCTTGAGAAAAAAATTCAATTGAACCTGGAATACTTCACATTCCTCAAAGAGACATACAAAGCCTCTTAGTTTGTTAGTTATCCCAAATGTCATTCACACTTGAAGGACATCCGTTACATGCTCCACAAATCCTTAACTTACTTATTTCACAAGCACCAAACTGATCCACTTCTTTCTAGAATTACTTGTAGCAGAATAAACCACTTCTCCACAAGCATTATAACATCAGCATGAGTCAGAGGATAAGATAGACACTTCATAATCCAAGACAGTCTTCACCTCATCATTCTCTCGTATGATAAGATAAAACACTTCTGATTCAACTGGTGAATATCAGCTATCACAATCTGAATTCCAAGTTCATAAAACAAGATGATGTTTTAACATCACTTAGGACATCCAAATCATATCACATACACCACACACCATGGTTCTTGATACAATAACAACTAGACTGACTATCTGCATAGTAATCTAATTGAAGATCTTCAGAGAACACAGCTCCTGCCAGCTTGATCATCAAAAACTTCAAACAGTTGTAGAGAGAAATAAACTCCATACTCCCACCAAAGCAAACTTCTTAAGCGAAGATCCCTTCAATAATCAGCAAGCCAAAAGTAGAACCAGCTCCTCCTTTATATTTTCAAGATACAAAAATAAACTCTTGGTCCAACCAAGAATCTAGGTCTTCAACAAACATCTTAGATACACTAAGACTATGAAATGTAGCCTCAACTAGCTTATGCAATTCCCATACATTGCATAGGCTTTTTGGAGCATCCATTCCAAACACATATGAGATAATAAGATTTTCTCAAGATAATGTACCTCCACTGTAACCAGATCCCTCAGATGGAATAGTCTGATGATAACCTTGATGTCAGAACATCTGATTTTGACATCAATGTCATGACTTCCATTAGATGAGCTCAAGTTTATCTGTTACAATCTTGATCAACTCCTCCACAGACAAACCATCTTGAGGAACTTCTCCACTTCTACAGAACAAGAGTTCCATGCTCTCATAGACTTGATTAAAATATCAAATTTGAGTAGACAACCTCTATCCTGTTTATGAACTATACCTAAATTGTTCAAAGACACACATCTTCAGAAGAATCTAACATGCCAAAGTCTAATTATTTAGAAAAGGGTAATCAAGACCAGTCCACACAATAGTTATACCAAAAGAAATCCAACTTTCGTTAAGTAGAGAATTCTTCTAGATGTCAGAGATACTATCCTGGAAACTCCTCCATGTTGAAATGGATTACATGCTCTCAGCAACTACACTCTAATTTACCTAGATCAGAAATAAACTGACCCAAGCAATATTCATCAAGATTAAGATGTCTTCATCTTTACTTCCATTAGCACGATATTCTAGATAAGTTTCCTGCCACGAAACTTTCTAGTCAGGTAATGTGCCTCTGCAGATCCAACCAGAAGAAGGTTCCCATAGCGTAAGCTACTCTCTTTCCTTATGCTAGAGATTCACTCCTTGAATCAACAAGTTTCTGCACAAACTCTGCTGATAGATGTTTCAACATCTGGTTGAGCATCAGATCCTTGAAGTAGTCCAAACAGATCCAAGGACCAGATACTTGAGCATCAACTAATGAGACACCTTGATCATCAACTAAGGATAATCCATTAAATACTTGTGAATATCACAAATAGAAATGAATCTTTAATTCTTCCAAGAAATCCTTCTTCCAGAAGATTAACTTTGATCATCCACCTGATGTTGGTCCTTGAGTTGTTGCGACGAGAAATGTTACACCTCCTGATGAACCATCTGAACTCCAGCAATTTTGAGCATCATGGATAACCAATTAAATACTTGTGCATTCCACAAATAGAAATTGATCTTAAATCCTAGTTCAGTAAACCACACGTCTTGTACATAAGACCATCTGACGAATATTTACACTTCAGCAATACCAAAAGTATTCTTTAGTGTAAGTAACTTTAATGTTGAAGCATCAAGGTTGGCACCCTTGACTCAACCTACCAAGGACTTTCTCTTGCTGATGACGTTCTTGCAACACATGGATGGTGAAAATAAATCACATCCAATTTCTTCAGATTGATGATCCTCAAAAAGCATCCTTGATCCAGAAGAGCAACCAGAGAATTCCAGAGACATAACAAAGAAGCCTTTATGAGTGGACTTGAGAAAAATCTCAAGTTTCTTTGGCAGCTTTGTCATGATAAGGGTGGATTACCAACTTCATAGACCATGAACTTGATACCCTAGAACTTAAATCATCTTTCCTCCAAAATGGATTTAAGATACCTTAAGGAACCAACATTCCAAGTACCAAGACATTTAAGGCGGACACCAACAAACAACTCTCTCCATTCGATTACTCCCGACTGGAACAACTAGAACTTCCATGGATGCTGACACCTTCATGACAACCATAGGATAAACAGAGTCTTCAATCTAGCTTTATCAAAGTCCTTTCATTAGAAACACATGCAGCGAAACAACAACACATCTTCAATAGGATCTAGCCGAGATGTAAAGACATCTTAGTGGCACTATGCAGAAAGGAACCTCAACACTAGCAACAGCAAGAACATCTTCACAGAAGCCAAAACAACCAACTAGTAGCTATCATCCTTGATTCATTACCAATCATCCTGGATATCCAATACCTTTGAAAACATCATGTAATACCCCAAATTTTGCCCTAAGATTAGTCGTTTCATCTTGTATCCCATTTCATTTTGCATTGCGTTTAAACTAACCACTAACGGGTTGTGCAGTTGGTTGATTGTTGCAGGAAATATCATGTGGCGCGCTCTTTTAATTTACAGGGTTTGTAGTGCCACTTTATTTTGAATGAATAAAATAGGACAATTGGCAAGAGACCTTGTGTAAGGAGTTGTGAGTGTGAGAGGTCGAGAGTTCGAATCTCACCTTCTTCACTTTTTGTTTTGTTTCTTTATTTTTATTCTAACTTTTCTATTTTCATAAAAAAAAATAACAAAAATAGTTTTTATTATTTAATTATTATTTTCGTATTTTATTTAAATTATTTTTTAAAAAATATTATTTTTTTACTTTTTTCCATATTATTCATAAAAACATCCAAAAATTATAAAATTAAAAATATTAGAACAGATTTTATTCTTTTTATAATATTTTTAATGTTTAGTAAATAAATAGGGTTTTAAGTTTGTTTTAATTTGTTTAGATTGTATTTAGTTTTGACTAATTATTTAAGTTGGGCTTTAAAGTGGGCATTAGGTTAGAGTTAACCCTAATTTGTTACCTATATAAACATGAGTTGCATTTGATAAAAGGGAAAGGAGACAAAAGAGAAAAACGGCGGCCGTTCTCACGACTTATCAGAAGAGGAGAGATTTTTGAAAAAAACCATCATCTTTCATCATTAACGAACTCCATCATAGAAAAGCCACTTCAAACCCGTGAAAGGTGAGTAACTCTTGTTTCTAACGGATGTTTTCTTTTGATGTTTTTTTTGCAGGAAAAGAAGAAGGGATCGTGGTCATGCAAAGAAGAAGAAAAAGCTTCAACAGGCAACAATGGCAGCGGCGCCGCATGCAGCAGTAACCATAACCCAACCCAATTTTTGTTTTCCCTTTTGTTGTTTTAGTAGTACATTTATTTTTAATTGAAAATTTTGTTTTTAAAAATAAGTGAAAGTTCTACTTTTATAAAACAAATTAAAAACTTTTTCTTAAAAGCTTTTCTAAAATAAAAACTTTTTTAGATAATAAAATAAAAACCTTTTTTTAAATACAAATTAAAACTTTGTTTTTTTTAAGTATAAAACTTTTTTAAAAAAATTGATAAACATTTTTTAAAAAATTAAAGTTAAAACTTTCTTCCTCACAAAATAATAATTAAATTTTGTTTTTCTAAAATATTAAAATTAGAGTTTTGTTAAAATTTAAAACTAAAACAAATTTTTAAAACTTAAACTAAACCTTTTTTAAACTAAGGTTAAAATTCTTTTCTTCAAAATTAAAACTAAAATCCTTTTTCAAAACTAATAAAACAATAATAAAAATTCCAAATTGCAGTTTGTCTTTCTTTCAATACTAACTGTTCCATTTTTTGTCATATTTCTGTCTAACCCTTCTCACAAATGTTCTCTGTTTTTCTCCTCAGACTATACTTAAATTCTGATTAGTTTATTCAATTTATGTTGGTCCATGGATGTAATTTACGCGAGGCCATGGTCGCGGTTTTATTTTATTTTCCTTTTTTTGGGGTTTGTAGTTTACGCGAGTGATCGTCGCGACGCTTTCTTTACTTTCTGCACTTTAATTTCTGCCATATAATATCTTTCCATGTTTGCATGTTTTACCGTTAATTTGCTCCTCCAAAGGAATTAGGTTTAACCGTTGACCGCCGAGTCATTAACCCTAATTCTTGACCGTTTCCAAAACCCTAATAGCCTCGGCATCCCCCCGTGGATGAAAACGCCATTTACCCTAGCTTTTAGGTCAAAGAGTCGTTGTACTCTGTTTTAGGGTTTCCCGCCGTGGAACACCTAATTTAACCCTAATTTCATTTAACTTTTCAACATAGAAATAAGAGTTTCAAAAACTACACGTAAGCGGTTCCTTAAGAAGCGCTTACTCCCCTTGAAACCTTGACCACAGTCAAGAAGTTTCTAACCTCCCTTACAAGGGGAACTAAAATTACTCTGATTCTATTCCCGTCAGGATATGTAGGCACAAGATGCGATGTCTTTCTGAGTAAATTTAGGACTAACCCTTAGGTCTCTTTTAGGTCACTCTATCCCTTAGCTCAATATATATTAAAGCAGATAATAAAAATAAAAAGCATACAATAAACAAAAGGTTCCTGTAGAGTACTACAGAAGTTTAGGGTGCTAGTACCTTCCCTAAGCTTAACCAACCCCTTACCTAGGTCTCTCCCCGCATTGTGTTTACGATGCAAAAATATGTTTTCCCTCTTTTGACCTTTTCCTTCAGATAAATCAAAGAGCGGTTGTGAATTAAGAATTGTGATTCAAGCTAATTAATAGTTTGATATCCTATTTCCACCGCAACACATCATAATGAAGCGTCTGATCGCACAAACACATACCTTATTTAAAGAACCAGAAAGTATCTCCCAAGATCTCATCCAGAAACAGATAGGATGCTTGCTCTGCTACCAATTGAAATTCTGGCAAGCAGATTGCAGATATCCTAACAACATGTCACGACATTGTTCTCTATATAACTTTAAAACAAGGACAGAATAAACAAGTTGATATTCTGAATATCAACAATAGAATCATGACAGATGTTTCAACATATGTTACAACATGTTAATCAATAAGAAAATATTGAATTATAAATTTGCATAATGATAAATAACACAAGATATAACTCAGTTTGGTGCAATTCACCTACACTTGGGGGCTACCAAGCTAGGAAGAAGAATCCACTATCAGTAGTATAGTTTTATGTAAACAACCTCTGGTTTACATTAAACAACCTCCAGTTTACCTATCACTACCCAATGAAAACTTTATCATTAGAAGTCATATCTAATTGATAAAAGAAACCTATCTTACTCCTTTTATCACAACATGTGATATCTAACCGTTATAGTCATAATAAATATATCATCTTACTTGAAAGACACATCTTTCAATACAAAGTTTAGCTAAGCAACCATGACTAACAAGCCTACTTGGATTTGCTTCAAAGCTTCATCCAAGAACAATATACAATTCATTACCTACAGGTATCTGAATTTGTATAAGCATCTATGTCTACCATAATGTATTCAACCGATACAAAGGGAGACTTACAACACAAGAAAGTCTACGACTCTCAAAACCCTAAGCCCTTATTTCCCTTTACAAAAGTGTTATAAGAGATTAGTTTTTTCCAGCCCTAGGTCTAGGTATTCCTTTTATAATCTTTTGCAGTCTTGGGCTTCAAATCTTTTTCCCTTAATCCACTGTTAAACGTGCCTTGAATATAGATTTAAAAATAAAACCTGCTGAGACAGTCATGATGTCGAGTCTTCATGTTGGGACATTTTATTCGACATCTTAGGTCTGGGGCAGATTTCTTCAAAATAGAACCTCTTGTTCAACATTATGTTTTACCAAAATTTAGTCAAATCATTGGAGCTTTCACAAGGTTTGAAATAGGAATCCTACCATCTCATTCTTGGAGAATAAGCCAAGAGTTTCTAAATATTCAAGGACTCCCTTTTAGGATCGATTATGGTCTTTAATTTTTTGCAATGTGAATCTAAAAATAGAATTATCAATTTCCTTGACATTAAGATTTAAAGGATTACACCAAATATTAGCCAGAGCGTTCTGTTAGTACAATACTTGTTCATGACATATATCCTTTGGGTTTGATGATAAAAAGTGTTGAAAGAACAATGATTTTATCTAATGTGTGTTCTAAGTATGCAGGTTCTAAAGCTTAAGAAGAAACCATTTATAATTTGATAGAAGAACACATTTGAGAGAAGCTGAGTTATTGGCTTCTGATGGCTCAGAACTAGTGCACATTATTAAGTGAAGTCTGATGATATAGGTTTGCATAGACTCTGAAGCTGAATGTATCAGAATCAGAAGAGCATTGTATTTTCTCTACACTTAATAAATGTATCAGCTTCTGGTGATCTTTTAGAACGATGAACTAAGATAATTTATCTGTATTGCAGAAAATAAGTTATAATGTCAAATTGGTTTGTCATATAGAGTTTGTGTTCACATGACTCAAGAAGAGTTGACATACTTTACGGATATCTACTCTCAACGGATCTATAGTACAATATTACAAGGAAGACACTTTAGTTAAACATGTGACACAATGGACAAAGATCTTTTGGTGTATCTATCTTCAACGTCTCTTAGTACTATGGAGTAACAAAGACACTTGTACAAGTTATCTCTTCCAACGGCTATTCTTCTACAACTGCTATATAAGTAGCTGAAGATTCAATTTGAAAAAACCACAAGGAAAATAAAGAAAGAGAGCCAGTAAGAAAAGAAGCGTTATATGTTTCTATCAAAATGGAAAAATAACAAGATCAACAATGGCAACACAATCGAGTATGCAAAATTTCTGTTATATGTTGTCTATTGTACAAAGCCTTAAGATTTCTTAAACATTGAATATATTAGAAATATTAAGTGTTGTGATCTTTGTTTTGGTTATTTACCATGTACCTCTGATTGAATATCAAGTACACCATGTTGTATATTCTGCTAAATAGATTGTTTAGTAGTTTAGAAGGAAAGTCTCTTACTATGTGCTTCAGCATCAAAGTCTTTTGATGTGAGCTTGAGCCAAGTAGGTCTCTTGCTATGTGCTTGAGCATTGAAGTCTTGATCAATTGTTGATTGAGCAAGGAAGTGTTGGACTGTAGGTCTAAGCAGAAGTCTTGAATATGTGGGATTTGAGCAGGGAAGTCTTGGACTTTGGGTTTGAGCAAAAGTCTTGAACCAGAAGGGTTTGAGCAAAAGT
>OZ012739.1:432920213-433352713 GCA_963859935.3 Lathyrus sativus | reverse complement strand
GAAATAAGGAATCGACTTCGACGAAGTTTTTGCACCCGTTGCTAGGATCGAACAATCAGGTTGGTTGTTGGTCTAATAAACATGAATAACTGGCAGGTATGTCAAATGGATGTGAAGTGTGCATTCCTGAATGGCCCCTTAGGTGAAGAAGTTTATGTTGCACAACCAGCTGGGTTTGTGAAACAAGGCGAAGAAAGCAAGGTATAGAGGCTGCATAAAATCATGTATGGACTTAAGCAAACTCAAGAGCTTGGAATAAGAAAATAGATAGCTTCCTAAGGGAGAATAAATTTATGAAGTGCACAACTGAGCATGAAGTATATGTAAGAAGAAGCAATAGTGAATTTCTTATACTATGTCTCTATGTAAATGACTTGTTGATAACAAAAAGTTGCAACAAAGAGATCGAAGACTTCAAACATGACCTAAGTGAAGAGTTTGAAATGTTATACTTGGGAAATCTCTCATATTTCCTTGGCATCGAATTCTACAAGAGTGGTAGAGGTTTGATGATACATCAAAGAAGATATGCACGCGAAATACTCAAGAGATTTGAGATGCAAGATTACAACCCAACTTCGACTCCAACTGAGTCAGACTGCAATTGTCGAAAGATTCAAATGAAGATGATGTCGACCCAACCTAATATAGAAGACTTATTAGGTCATTAAGATATATTTTTCACACAGGGCCTACTTAGTATACAATGTAGGTATGATAAGTAGATTCATGCATAAGTCAAAGGTATCACGCCTAGCTGCGACGAAGAGGATACTAAGGTATCTGAAAGGAACTCTCGACTATGGCATTTTCTAGAGCTGATGAAGAAAATGAATGCAAGTTGGTGGGATACCCTGACTCAAATTAGTGTAGTGATGTTGAGGACAGAAAATTCACTATTGGCTATGTGTTTATGTTAGGTGGTGCACCAGTTGCTTGGAGTTCGAGAAAGAAGTCAGTAGTGACATTGTCGTAGTGCGAAACAGAATAGATAGTTGCTTCTCTCTGTGCATGCCAAGCAACGTAGATGGTAAAACTGGTTGAAGAGATTATAGCGAAGAGTCGTGGAGCAATTACCATGAAGATCGACAGCATGTCAGCTATCAATCTGGCGAAAAATCTGATAACACATGAATGAAGCAAGCACATCGAAATGATATTCCACTATCTTCAAGAGCAAGTAGCAGAAGGGAAGATGAACTTGGAACATTGCATAACTGAGAATCAGATTGCAGATATCATAACGTAAGGAGTGCAAATTGAAGTGTTCAAGAAGTTAAGGTTTATGATGAATATAAATAGCTTAGACACAATGAATTAAGCGGTGTGTTGAGAATGTAATTCCTTGTGTCAAAGCAGATGTTGCTTGACAGAAACAAGGATGTGTCAAAATTAATCTAGTGTAGTGTCTGTCGAGTTATGTTAGATGTGAAGTGTCGAAGCAGGTTGCTTGACACATGATTTCGATTTAAACCAAAATAGAAATTTTAGGCTTTTGTATATTTTGAGCTTTACCTTAGGGAGCAAGCTAGCTCAATTATAGATAGAGAGTGACCATATTATGAATTGTAACACACAACGAAAAGTGCAGTTGCACAATTGAATAATATTTTTTCAGTTTGAGAGCAAAGAGTTACTCTACAAAAATCATCATCTTCATCTATATTTTGTTAAACTCTAATCGTTTTTTCTTATTCAATTTTCTTTCTTCTTCCAATAACAATTGTTGCGCAAAATCATTCTTGTAATTAATGTGTGATTGATTCACTCAAGTGAAGAGTGAAAAATAAGAAATTTTGATGGGTTAATTAAATCTTATTCGTTAAAATTGATTCAAAATACTCAAAATTTTGGATTAATCCCAACACTAAACACATAGACATGTGTATGGCTATCATTTTATGTATGTAAAAAAAATATTTTATGTTATTGTTTCTTATGTCTAACAATCATAAGTTTTGTTCCATAAAAAAAACAATCATAACTTTTGTAATAGATATATTTGAAGAACAACTTTTCAATACCTCATACTAACCTACTAAGAAAAAGTCATCGTCAACTACAAACTTCTGACCAAAAGTGCATATATCTTCTTAGAATGGTTAAGCATAAAAAAACTCGATCGTATTTAAGGTGATGTCATAACTGAAGATGGTGTGAGCAAAAGAGCATATATCTTCTTAAAATGGTTGAGTATAACAAATTTGGTCGTACTTAGAGTGATGTCATAACTGAAGATGATGTTAAACCTAATATTAAACCTATACAGGTTAGAGATGTTGAGAAAGATGACAATGAACCGAAAGTTGAAGATGGATATGATAAAATAGACCTATACAAAGATTAATTAAAATATATAATTAAGAAATAAATTATATTTTATATATGATATCATATTTTAATATCCAGTATTACTATTAGTGCCGATGCTGATATTGTAGTCTTGGCAAAGATTAATTAAAATGTATATAATTAAAAACTAAATACATTTATATGTAAAATTATATTTCCATACCTCTATTCACATTATAATTGGTCTTAATTTAATTATTAATATTGTTTTTCACTTTATTTCTAGTTTATCTCAGTTTGCATGTTTTTTAAAACATTTGGATGTTAGAATTCAAATGTCTAAGAAAACCATGCTAAGAATTTTGAAATCCAAATGAGATTTTTAGGTTTCTGATGGACTTCTTGAGACCCAGAAAGGGTGAGAAAAGAAATTCACTGTGTTCTTCCGATTTGTTCAAAGTTCCATTGCCTGAGAGCCTGTCATAGTTCTTTTTAACTCCAATGGTGGTCTTAAGTCCATAAATTCAACTAGTCAAAGCTAGTTTTCCTTTGTATGTACATAGTTTTACCTACACTCACTGTACAAATTTCTCAACACAGTTGAAGGATGTAACAAAACCTTGTAAAACTTTATCACCATAAACCCACTGGTTATCCAAATTAAGAGGACTGAAGTATATTTCTTGAGTCTCCCGGCAATAGTAAATTAATGGAAGAAATAAGTATTCTGTTCACTCAAATTGATCATATCCCAATATTCTCGAGCGGCCACCAGAGACATTTCACATTTCACCTTGATGAAACCAATAAGCCTCTTGCACAATAATAACAAGATTGCACCCAACCCAATATTCTCCCTCAAGCTCATCATTGACATCCTCAAGAATACAGTGGTAAGTGAAACGGTTAACATTACCATTCAATGAATCAGACTCATTCCAGGTCATCTGATTTTCGAGGTTGCACGCCCTATATTCTTATGCATAATGATTTTCCAGAAAAATCCATTAACAATATGCTTAAACCCAAAGCAGCAAGAGCTCAAATCCTCTAATAATTTTCAATCTTCTTGAATTGTATAAGGAAAACAATATATATAATAGCATCAAGTCAAAAATGCAATGAAAAGTTGCATCATCAAATTGGTAAGATACATTCTTGCAAGTCAGTCTCTCATTTTGTCAGTACTGAATGTGCACTGGACTGGATAAATAAATCACACAAGATTTGCACACCACACATGTATAAATAAATATCAGAAAAAGGATGAAGTAATGATAGAACAGTTGTTATGAAGAGAGAGAAAAAACCACACATACAAACACTTGCTTGACGGACCAAAACATCCTCGACTTTCAAACAGAACAAAGGCAGTTAGAAGGCACTGGCATTCAAGATTCTGGAACAGAGGCTGCTGCACGTTTGATTGATGCAGACTTGATCAGATGATTGTAGCTCCCTTTCTCCTTAAAAAGCTGAGAGAAATGGTGCTTGCAATACAAAATTCCTTCAAGGGCTGCATAATTTGATGGAGTTATAGGACAACCACCGTGGGAACACTTGAAACATGATTTGTGATAGGCCTGGCTTTCCACTGTTACCTACACTCGAAGTAAGATATATATCAGAATATAGGAACAAAAAAACCACCACATTGTAATTAAGGGTAACTGTGCAGAACTGCAGATTTTTAGTAATTAGATTTACTCAATCAGGCAATTATTGACAAATACATAGACTTGAAGATTTTGAAGCAGCGGATTCTCTATTTTGGTTACATGTTATATTCTCTCATTTCAAGTGAGCTGCAACATCTGTTTCATGTTTTTTTAAGGATCATGAACCTACGAAGCACAGACTCCAACACGGACACCGCGATACGACACAGACACTCCGACACCGGTATGTCAAAAACCTAGGACACCGACACTGCTATATATGTCATAGTATTTGAGTTTCATTTATTCATCTAATATCAAAAGAGTTAAAAATATTCGAATCAAAACTAATGTCTTTAATACTTCATTGATAACATTATTTCATTATATGTTTAACCCTTTTAATCGTGTGTGAGATTTGTCTAGAAAATGTATAAAGTGTGTTGATGAAAAGAAAAACACAACTTTTTAAAGAAAACTTGTCTGAATGTCATATGTGTATCAGACACCGATTTAAAATGTGTCGAAGCAAAAAAAAAATAATTTAATTTTTTGGGGACACTTGTCTGACTTTTCCGACACTTGTTTGACTTTTTTGACACGTGTCATACGGATGTCATGCAAGTGTCGGAAACCGACAAGTGTCAGACAGCGTGACACGCCTACTTCTAGAGGTCTCCGTGATTCATAGTCGTGAACTGAATCCGAATATAGGTTTTATCATCTTTGGCTTAGAAACAAAATATGAACACAGTTTTCTTCTCTAAATATCTCCCAATAAGATAAGAAAGCCGTATCACAGTCTACATGTGGTCTGTATATTGAAAATAAAGTTCAGAATCCTAAAATTTTGACAGCATGGCACATGACAGTGTAGGAGGAAAAAAAGCATACTTCACATACCAACAAAACAAGTACCAACAAAAGCAAAAGGTCAAGCTAAACATATGTTTTCATGCTTGCAATAATTCAGAAAAGTTGTACTGCTAGTGCATACCAGCCTTCTTTACGCTCCATCAATCGTCACAATTTTGGGAAAGACGTTTGATGTTAAAAGTTGATTACGAAACACCACAGTCAGAGAAGGGGGATACTTTAATCTACAGAATCTATATGGCAGTAATAACTATCGATACCTATTCTTATGGTCTGAATGCTTATATATCCAATATATAACAAAGATATATCTGACTCCGCAACAAATATCTTAAACTAATTTACTTCCAAGATTTTTAAATCTTACCTTCTCCAATGGATAAGCAGTTTTGCCACATGTAGCACACTTCTCTTGTGTCCCAGAAAACATGCCAGCAGCTTTACTAGCAGACCTTGTCTGGAATAAACATGAGATACCAATAGTGATTCAGTAATACCGAAAGCAATTGACCTGATTTTAAAAAACCCCATAAAAATGCAAAATCAAACAAACTTACCAGCTCAGGAGTTGCTTTGTCAGTTGGTTTTGCAGCTGTTCAAAATGAAATTATTGTCAATCAGAGAGGCTTCTGATTGAAAAAAAAACATCAAAAAAATCATCTTTATGATACTTGAAGAATGAAAAACATACGTGACTGAAAGTTCTTGCTGAAGTTGCCATGCTCCTTAAAGAGCTGCTCAAAATGAGGTTTACAGTAAAGCACACCTTCCATTGAAGAATAATTGCTCAGCTGAAACATAAAGATCATCAACAATAATCCTTGTTCAAAAATCGACCTTTAAACTCACACATAAAAATGTCAATTAAGCCCCTATCTGAATAAACAACTTAACTAAACACTTACCACATAAGTGCATCTATAACAAAGATGAAATGAAGTTAAACTCTTTTCAAAAGCTAACCTTAGTAAATAAGCTAAAAATAACCGGTGGACATGTCATAAGATCTCTCAAACAGTCTCAAAAGTGAAAATTAGTCAATAAAGGAGCTCAATTAAGTCGATCCAAACAGCCCTAAAAAGGTGTTCAGCATTTCAAATAGGAACTAATCTATATCTACAAAGTAATATTCTATTCTCATGAAATTCCTACTTTCATATATCTACATACTTTTATTTATTCCCAAACTTAAATCAAATCAAATTCATATAGGAATTTTATATGAATGGTAAAGCAGCGTCAAACACAAGCAAAACCAAAGATCTAATCAAAATTCACCAAATAAACACAAATACAACCTCAACAACATACAAAATCACCAATGTACTATAAAATCAACAATGCAACATTAACAAAAAAACCAGAAAAAAAAAACCTTTAAAGTTCCTTTGCAGTGAGTGCATCTGAAGCAAGCTTTATGGTAAGAAGTCCCATCAGCGGAAAGCTGATCAACAGGATAAACCGTTTTCTCACACGCCTTACACTTCAGCTGAGTACCAATAAACGACATCGCCGTAGCTTTCTAGATCTGAATTGACCACAAATTCCAAACGCAATATACAGTAGATCAGCTTCAGAGAATAATTTCTTGTTAATTTTATCTATCAGAACATGAAATTAATGCTATAAAGATGAAGAATCAAATGAATGTAACAGAAAACAGAAAGTACCGTGGATCGGTGAAAATAGAGACGCAAAAAGCGAAACGATGAAAGTTGAGAGAGAGATTTTTGAAGTCTCTGGTTACGACTAAGGATGATGAATAAATAGTGATAACGAGTCATGTCAAGGTCACCATTATGTGAATACTTTTTTTTGTTTGATTAAAAAAATTGTGTAAATAAATACTAGTAAATACGTTATTTATATAAGGAAAGTGGAGAGATATAATCATTTCGAAAATAAGAAATAAAACCAGAAATGCAAATATCACTTTTGTCATAATATTAAGTACAAGGATCTATAAATGTTTTTATTTTTTTGTTTGATATGTTGTTGTCGACTAATACTTTATTTTTATTTTTAATTTTATGGTATGGTCCACGGACAACAACTCAATCATGAGAAATAATTTAGTAGAGGGGTACTAAATTGCTAATGCACCCTTTCTTTTCTAATTTCACTTAAACACCCCCACACTTTTGAGCTCCCCTCCCTTTAATTTTTATTTTATTTTTTATAGTCTTTAAGTCTTAATTTTAAACATATGTTTTTTTTCACGAGATTTTTTTCATAATATGGAGGTTGATCAAAATATTAGTAAAAGTTGAGTAAGAATTATTATAATCGAGATTTGAATTAGAGCTCCTTCTAACAATTTTTTAAATTAGAATTTATTAACCACTTGAATTTAATCACTTAATCTTTTATATAATCACTTAACCTTTTATATTATTTTAATTTGAAAATTTTGTATGTATTCTGATCTGAAACTCGTTTTACAATATTTATGGTGGATTTGGTCTGATGATGGGGTTGTACATGCAAACAATATAGCGTCCAAGTCAATGACTAACATAGGTAGTGGTGTTTTTATGGTGAGAAAGTATGTACCTTGAGTGTTGATGGTGTTAAGTTTATATAGCCTTGAAATTGTGGTGTTGGGTTTGGATCACCTAAACGCCATGTTGGACCTTATAACATAGGTGTCTTGTTGGATTTTATATCATACCGAAATAATATATGTCACGTCTTAGTTGATGTAGTCAGGTAGTAACTTGAGTTTGGTGTTCCATTTGAGTTTTGGGTTGTAGGTGGAGTCAGATGATAGTTTGAATATGGTATTTGCTGATTAGGAATTCCCTTTATGAGACTGTTATTGATCAAATTTATTGTATTGATGATTGGTATGATGTTGTAATTTAACTTGAACATAGTTTTTACGTTCTAATGTGTTTTGTATATGTGTTGAGGTTGTAGATGATGTATTATTTTTCAAGGTTGAGCTTCAATCATAATTTTTCCTTATTTTTGTGTATTGGGTATTATCGACATCCTATCATATCTAAAAACAAGTTGTCGACCGAAACATAAATGTTCTTCTAATGAGTAGTTCTTGGGTCAAGGTAGATGTGGTGTTAAAGTTTGACAACTGATAGTTAGATGGAAAGTGTGTGTACTAGAGATTATAAATATTTGTTTTCATTCAATTGTAAGAGCTTTGAAAGGATTCCAATTTTGCTGAATGTGAGAGTCATGACTCTCGCTCGACCAAATATAAAAGTTTATAGGGGTTCATACCTACATAAGATGAGGGTTCTCAATCTTAAGAGAGTTAATGACATGAATCTCACAATTAAAATGTACTTCCCTTGTTGAATAAGCTATGGATGGAAATGGGGATAAATCATACCCTAAGAACCTCCATTCTTTAGACTTGTTATCTTTCATTACGCTTTGACTCTTTATTGGAGTTGTTGGGGTTGGTTGAAAATATACATGTTGAAGAAGTCTCACATTACTTAGTTTTGTGAATGAAGAGAGATTCAAAAGCTATATATAGGATACAAGTTCTTTGAAGTCCCACATCCCTTAATTTTGTGAAATAATAACAAGTTCAAGGCTATATATAGGATTCAAGTTTTTCATTCCAAGATGCACCAATGAAAAGCACTTTAAGCTTTTATTTGACTTTCTTTGTTATCTTATACTCTTGTATTAGAGCGTTCTGAGATGTAGTTAAATATTTGTTTTGGAGGGTGTGAGTGTATTGGTGGTCTGGGTTATTTGATGGTTTATTATGTGTTGTAACAATTTTCACATGGTGTTATTCTCTGGTTGCCTATTGACAATGAATGTGGTTTTTTCTCCAGTTTTGTAGTTTCCATGCTATGTTCTTCTGTTGTGATTGTGTTTCTCTTTTTTCTCTATGCTTTGTTTGTTTCTTCTTAACAACTGGTATTAGAGCTTTTTGTTTGATCCATAGATAAATGTTTTAGTATGCAATATGGTTGTGGTTTTCTCTGATCTTCCACATCAGGAAAGAAGGGTAGTATTGTGAAAGAGTTGTTGAGCTACAGTCACAAGTTTTGCTATGCAGTTTGGGCTAGAGAAAATTGATGGAAGAATTTTTTTTTTACTCGTGGAAAGTTCAAGTCAAACATGTGTTGATACAATCAAGATTTCACAAGGTGTGAGATTATGTTGGTGGTTGAAGAGCTTCCTACCAACATGGAAGTTGCACAATAAAGTTTTAACTTGTTTTCGACATGTGAAAATTCTTGAAGTGGTTTACCTTCAAGTGAAGTATACTCTTCTTTAGGTGGAGTATGATAGTTTTTTAAAACTATAATTATTAATGAAAATAATGTGAAATTCTTGAAGTGGTTTATCTTCAAGTGAAATATATTTTTCATGAGAGAGTATGATAGTTTTTAAAACTATGATTGTCGGTAAAGACAATGTGAAAATTCTTGGAGTGGTGTAGCTTCAAGGGACTATACTCTTTATAGTGGAGTATGATTTTCGGTGAAGATGATGAAAGCTAGTTTATTCTCTTGTTAGTGTAAAGTTTGTTCTAAGGTGGAGATTTATGGTACTTGGATCGAACTCTAGTGTCGACAAGGATAGTTTCATGGTTCGACATGAGTTGTGCATGCTGGAGTCGAAGTTTGTTCAAGCATGTTGTCGAAATATATTAACTTTGTGTTTAAGTTAGCATGTCAAATTGAGCTTTGTTTGTAAGTCCAATTGTTAAGTTAGCTTGTAGCCTAAGTTAGCTTAGTATTCTATAAATAGACTAGATCTCTCAGATTGTTGAGATAAGTTAGTTGTTGGTATTCACTTGTAATCTTTGAACCCTTATTGAGAAGGTGAATAGAAAAACATATTTAACCAATTCTTATTCTTCTTCTTCCTTCTTCTCTCCATTTTGTAAAACCTAATAAGGTTTCTTGTGTTTGTTCAAGAAACTCATTCTTTTTCTCATATTTTAGTTTATTCTTGACGACATCAATTCACAAAGGAGTGGATCGTGTTCCTTATACAATTCTATGTGGTTAGTTCATGCGAATAATTCAACAAATATATTATAAACACGTGAATAACTTTTAGCAAAATCATTATCTTTGTTCTAGTGATTCATGATGTGCAGGTATTTAAATCATTATATGTTAATCAACAAAGTCATATGTGTATCGTGTAGGAATTGTGATATTGACGGTGTTATCATTTATTAAAAGTAAAGTAAACTAGTTGTTATTTATCATAATCATTTAGGCATTGGATTTTTGGAATACCTGTGTCATCTTCATATAGGGTCGAAGTAGAATTTACATGGTCTGTGACCCTCTAAATCCCCAAATTCTATTTTATTATTGTTTTTTATGACATATAAAACATAATTTTGCAGAATATTTATTTCATATAACAAACAAGATATCACATTTATACAAAACAACAAAGTGTTTCTCATATATGAGTAGTTATTCAGCCAATGAATCAAATATAACAAATTGAAAAACATGAATATCGACTTCAGTGTCACAATAACAAAGCCTTATTACAACCAATGTACTAGTTGACTTAACAGTTCAACAAATATAAACATGAAAGAAAACTAATAAAGAGGTCTTCTACACTGTCCTCAATAAAAGTATCACACTATTCCTCAATCTCGATATTAGGATACCGTACACACTGAATTAATCATGGAGACATAGAAATAAAAGGGGGAAATACATTCTACAAATTATACAATATACTAACAGTAAAAGGTAACATAAATTATAACACACAATATTACAAAATCATACAATGTTACATAGAGTTACACGCCACTATGTAGTATAAAATGAATGCATATGCAATGCTCTTTATCCTCTACTCCATATGCACGTGGTACCAATCAATGAATTCATGACTTATTTTAGAAGGATGTGTGGGTTAACTTGTGTAGTACAACATTTTTTCTGAGTTATATAGTTTAGGAGTACATGTGAGCTATATTTTGTACTACGACACTCTCTCTAGACATCAATAGACTCTTAATTGTCTAGGAGTACATGCGAGTTATGTACGTACTACAACACTTTCGCTAAACTCTAATCTAGGATAACATATGAGTTACGTTTGTATTATACCATTCTCTCTAGACGTTTTAAGACTCTCAAGTGTCTAGAAATACATGCGAGCTACTTCCGTATTATGGCACACTCTCTAGATGAAAAACATATTCTCACTCTAGTATGATGCACGGTGATCAGACATACGTGAATCCCTCCCAAACCTCCTTATTCTTTTGAAACACACTTACGTTCATTGCCACATTAAGGGTTCATCATAATTTATCAATTTCTTATTTTCGTATTAGGGTTTCATAGAGGTTTAACCAAACTTGTATGGACACATTCACATTGGTTGCCACATTAGGTCTTCATAATAGTTTAACCAAAGTTGTATAGCCATATTCACACTGGTTACCACATTAGGGATTCACATTAGTTTTACCAAATGTTGGACTCATGTCCTACTTTACCTTACAATTATTTATTAATTACAATGCAGCTAACATACATGCAATCATACAAATTGAGGTTTCATTATCATTAAAGTATAACATATAACTCATTATGTTTCCATTATCAATGAAATATCACACACATAAGCATGGAAACTCATAGTTAATTCAAAAGTATCAAACATGCACATAAGCATCATTTTACTTCACTATATGATATAACTTTGAATTAGCTTTCCAACGCATCCGACCATGTCTCATTCTAAGTTACGAGACTTGAGATATGCTATTTTTGTTCTACTTAAAAAATTTACATGCCAGCCCGTTGTAATCGATTACCAACATGTGGTAATCGACTACCAGCCCCTATAACAGTCTCAGAATCCAATTTTATACAGGTAATTGATTACCGCAGTAGTCAAACTAAAAAATACTTAATTTTCAACATATAACTCATTTCCAAAACCTCCAACATCAGCCTTAACTATACATACAACATGAATTTCACAACTAAAGCATACTATTGGAACAAAATTGGTTTGTACCATATCCCTTAGGTTTTGATGATAATAAAGTATTTAAAGAATAATTGGGTATACTAATATTTGTTCAAGTGTGTGGGACCATATATTAAAATTCATGAATAATTCAATTATTGGTTGCAACTATTAACATCTAAAGAGAAGCTTAGAGATCAAAAGCTGAATATCGGTGATACGCTGTTCGCCTGGATTTTCGGCCAATAATCTCTAGCCTTTTATTAAAGTTTACTTGCAGGATCGACTACAAGAATCCTAGACTATATGTTGGATATATAACGAGTGCTTGAGTGTTTGGGTTTAGAATGGTAGATAAATCGTCTGTGTTCATACAACTGTGATAAATCAATGAAAAAACTAGACAAATTTATAAATGGTAATGAATAGAAAATAAGACTTATGAAATAAATTGATTAAGTGTAAATTGGACGCATGCATACATTTGCACATAATTGACTTATTTCTCTTAGACGCTGATACTTTGAATGTATTCCTTTCAATGTCAAAAATTGCGACCCTTAAAAAATGAAACTAAACTTTACTTAAATAGGCATAGAAAATAACTGCTACTTCATTGTCGACCATCCACAGCCTGTCGCACGTCCAACCATGCATGCACAATTCTTGTGTAACTTCCCACATTATCGTCAGTTACAAACTCGCTCTTTTGGCTTATCTTTGACCTTGGCTATCTGTCGAAACTGCTTCAACGTCCTTCTTCCTTCAAGACTTCTTCGACCATGGTCTGCAGGATCTCCCATATAAATTGCTTTGTTTGGGATGTCAAGTTTCCCATCCACTTGCTTCTTTTTCTTGGTTGAAATTTGTCAGCTAACAAATTGCCCCCTAAAAGGCCAGCTTCGACTGAGAACTGGCATTTTAACTTTTGCCAAATTTCGACTTCATATTCACATTTTTTGCTGATGTCACGCGTAATGATGACAACTTTCTACGCCACGATTTCCAAGGGATACTCCATCATGATTTTTGCTACTCCATAGGTAGTGGGTTTTCAGCTACCCCCACTAAATTTCCCACTACAGTGGAACGAACAGTCACAAGGTCGTCGTCGACTGCCACTTGGTCATCATGATTGTTGATCCTTAGTGCCTATAAATACGTCTTCCACCACTTTCATTTCTCTTTTTCTTCTTCGCTCGCATTTTTTCTGCAACTTTAACATTTCCTTTGCTCTCATTTCTTCTGCAAATTCAAATACTCATCGTCTTCTTCTTCACAGTGTTATGGCTTTCATCACCCATACTACTAGTAACAACCCTCTAGCTTTTACTCTTACTAAAGAAGAGGGTTTACAAACTATTCCTCAACCACCGTCAACTAATAAATCCATGGTGGAAAACTGGCAGCAACAAACGGTAATCCCTTTCGTGGTGGCTAACAAGCTTTTGGCCTTCCATGTGCCATATCCAGATACAAAAACACACCACAAGAAAGTACATGAATATTCTTCTTGTTTCACTTCCACCATTCCTCGTGCCTTGGAGAAAGATGGTTCCATCAAATTGAAGTTCATGGATCCAAATGCTAGGGTTTTTCGATCGATGCCTACCCCTGGCAATAAAGATTATTTGGCATGGCTCGACAGGGTCCAAAACAAACATCAAGAGCAATGGCGAACTGCTGGCATTTTTGACGCCATTCAGATATCCTGACAAGCCCATCAAGTTAATCCTTGCATGTTTCTTGCTTCAATTTATTTCTGGAAAGGTTCGACTAACACCTTCTAACTCCCTTGTGGTATGCTGACGCCTAACCTCTTCGATGTGGCAGCCATTACTGGCCTTTCTCCTCTGGGTGAAACTTTCAACCTATCACTTCCAACAGAGAACACCTTCTCTTTCAACTGTGCAAGTCTTAAGTACTACATCGAAGACCACCATGTCAAGGACTCGGAGGAAGTTTACGACCAAGAACATATTTCATTCTTAACCCTTTGAATCTCTTACTACGTGTTCTGTCCTGGATTTTTGCAAATAACTAAGAGTTACATCAGCCTGGCGATCCAGATACACAAAGGTCGACAAGTTTCTCTAGGGAAACTTCTGCTAGCGTCACTTTACCATTCTTTAGGTATTGCTTCTCTTAAGGTAAAGCTTCTTCATGCCACCCATAATGCCTTGAACCTGTCGGACCCTATATGGCTATTGCAACATTGGCTAAATTCTTGTGAGTGAGCGCATCATGTATTCGACGCAGAGCCGTCCCATCGAAGGCATAAGGCTTGCCTTAACTACTCATCAAGAAGTTCCCAACAAATTTATTTTTATGAAATATATTAATATGTTTTTCGAAACCACTACTTTTATTTTGGCCATGGCTCCCTTCGTGGATCAATGTTTTGGTCTGACTTGGTTTAAGGATCTTTTTCCTGGTGTTTAGCTAAAGTTTGTGGCATAGTCAAATGTTGTATGGAGAGCATTTTTTACTCCCACAATGTTATCTTTCATAATTGAGGCTGGGCCGAAGGGGTATGGGTTCATGAACTACCAACCTAATATGGTGGCTCGACTATTTGGCTTGAGTCAAATATTGCCAAAATCCTTAGTGTCCCATGCGACTGACATCTTATGGGTTGTTCGACAGCTAAATACTGACGACCACGTAGCCTGTCCCAAATTTCACAAGACGACTCAGCATCTTGAACTTCCTACGTTCAAGTTTCACCATTCTTTTTCCACCGCCAAGGAGTTCGACACACGGTGGTCTGTATACCAGCGCCAATACTTCTCTAGCTCTAGCTTCCTCAAAAATTTATGGGACGCTTGCAACGCTTTAGAAGGAAAACTCCCAGCTGCTAAGTGTAACGCCCCGATTCTGAATTCCCATTAATTGTTGAGTCTTTTAATTTATTTAATTGATGTTTGTTTTAAATTGAGAAATTATATATTACTATGCGGTGTTTGCTTATTTTATCTATTTTTACCGATTCGGAGAGTTTTCGGGGAATTAGAGTAAAAAGGGCATTTTAGACATTTAGCAATTTAGTGTGAGAATTGATTGGTAAGTGTTGGAAAGAATTTGAGAGGAAAGAAATAGAGATAGAGATAGAATAAGAGAGGAAAAGAAAGAAAAATAGTAACATAAGAAGAAAAACAAGAGAAAGAAAAGAGGAGAAGAGAAAGAGAAGAGAAAGTGGAGAGGAAAACCTAGAATCATCAAGGGATCATCACCAAAGCTTGCAATCGATCGGTAAGGGTGTGAAACTCCATCATCTCTTTAATGTATATGATTGTATGTGTATGTGTTTGGATTTTGTAGAGTTTCTACTCTTTTTCCACTTAGGTTAGAAGTTGGTTTTGTGAGTAGAATGAGGTTTTAATCGGTTAGAACTCGGGTTAGACGATGTAGTTTAGTCGGGTGATGGTAGGGTTGTGCCACTGAGACTGGTTTGGATTTAATCGGTTGATTTTGTGGAGTTTGGGCTCTTGAGACAGCCATGGAGGTTCTGTCTTCGCAGGCTCGCCAGGCGAATGGTAGCGAAGCTTCGCCAGGCGAAGCCCAGCGAGCTGCAGCGAAGCAAGTCAGAAGCAACACCCTGTATTCGCTGGCAAGTTCTCCAGGCGAGGTTAGTTGGCGAAGGTTTGCCAGGCGAGTGTGTAGCGAGCCTCAGCGAGTAATTCTAGAATTACTCCCAGTGGACTTCGCTGGAAAGTTCGCCAGGCGAAGGCCAGCGAGCATTCGCTGCGTGGCTTCGCCAGGCGAAGGTTGGCGAACCCGACAGTGTTATTTGTTTTGCTGTTTATTCATAGCATGATTTTTGGCCGATTCAATTATGATTAATGCCTATATGAATGATTGATGTGTGAACTGTTTCGACATGTCGTGCTGTGGGTGGCCGAAAGGCGTGAATCCTAGATTGTAGAGCCAATGGTGAATCTTGAACGTTTGATAATCTTGTGTATTTGCTTGAATTGAATAGAAACGTATTGATAGGCTGATATGTGTGTAAACCATATGTGAAATGGTGCATAATGTGAATGCATGATAGATATATGCGATGTATGTGATAAATGCAATGAGTATGTTTGTGAACATAGTATGCATTCTGTGTTGATCAGTCCCTCGGAGGATTAGCATTGTGTAGCATCTTAGTATGCATTTTTGTGTTGAATGATCCCTCGGAGGATTTACAGAACCTCGTATGATACGATGGTTACATTGATTCCTTGGAGAATCGGTTGCATTGTGTGATTCCTCGGAGAATCGGTCATAACATGTAATCCCTTGGAGGATTGACTAGAGTATTTGATTCCGTGGAGAATCTGCTGAGTATTTGATTCCGTGGAGAATCTGCTGAATATTCGATTCCGTGGAGAATCTGATGAATATTTGATTCCGTGGAGAATTTGCTGAATACTTGATTCCGTGGAGAATCTGCTGAATACTCGATTCCTTAGAGAATTTGTTGAAATGAGTCGGTACCGCATTTGCATCTGCATAGAGTCGTGTGTCGGTCTCTATGAGTTGCATGAGTCATCTGTGTATGATGCATTAGTTGTATGAATGTAACTGTGTATGTTATATATGATTGTTTGGAGGAACATATAGTGAATGTTCATGAGCATGTGTAGAGGCATGATTAATTGTATATGCTTAATGTGGTGAGAACATAATTTGAGTATAACTTGTACAAATATGAGTATATGTATATATACAATTTTATGCATTAACTGTTATGATATTGTTTCTCACCATTCTGTTGTTTTATAATGCTCTATGAGGCATTGCAGAGTAGAAAGCTGGAGGTTCTTATGTGAAGCGATGTCTTCATCTTTTTGGTCAATGGCTCGGATATGTAACATCTGGGTAGTTAGGAAGCCTTTGACTCCTTTGGATTTACATTTGTTTTGATTCTTTGTGAT
The DNA here is from genome assembly GCA_963859935.3 of Lathyrus sativus. Lineage (NCBI taxonomy): Eukaryota > Viridiplantae > Streptophyta > Magnoliopsida > Fabales > Fabaceae > Lathyrus > Lathyrus sativus. Next base: position 433,336,008 of record OZ012739.1, on the reverse strand, counting down.
ACATCTGTGTATGTATCCGCTGTTGATATGGTTGTAAAGCATGAATTGATTGAATGGTTGTATATACTTTTATGTATGTGATCGATTCAATATTTGGATGTTTCCGCTTTTATTCTAAATATTGAGATGTGGGTTACCCATTGTTGCATATCTATTTTGAGCAGGTATCGTATGTGTTTAATTTCATGATAATGTGATGCGCCTCTTATATACCATGTTTTAATTAAACTCTGATGAAATAAATTTTCTAAGTGCCTAATTGATTTATTTGTATTAATTTGGGGGTATATAGAAAGGGGGTGTTACATTAAGTGGTATCAGAGCCAGTGTTGAGTCAGTCGTGTCTGTCTTGTTGTTGTGTTGGTTGAACGGTTGTTTAACCTTGTTGTTATTTTTGGGAATCCTCAGAATATGGCAGGTCGTAATGACAATGCTATGGCAGCGGCGTTAGAGGCTATGGCCAGAGCTGTGCAGGGTGCACCTAACGTGAATGCGAATGATGAGTTCAGGAAGAACCAACCACCGATGTTCAAAGGGAGATTTGATCCGGATGGTGCTCAGATATGGTTAAAGGAAATTGAGAGGATCTTTAGGGTGATGGGTTGTGCTGAAGGGAACAAGGTGAGACTTGGGATTCACATGCTGAGAGAAGAAGCCGACGACTGGTGGGTCGGTATGAGACGAGTTATTGAGGTGAATGAGGAAACGATTACGTGGGATTTATTTCGTACTGAGTTTCTAAGGAAGTATTATCCCGAAAGTGTTAAAGGGAAGAGAGAAATGGAATTTCTGGAGTTGAAACAAGGTAATATGTCGGTGGTGGACTACACCGCTAAGTTTACTGAGTTAGTGAAGTTTCACCCTCACTATGATGCGGTTACGGCGGAATTTTCCAAATGTATCAAGTATGAGAATGACTTGCGTCCTGAGATAAAGCAAGCGGTGGGTTATTAAAGAATACGAAGATTTTCGGATTTGACCGAGTGTTGTAGAATTTATGAAGAAGACAGTAGAGCTTATTCTACTCATTATAAGGGTTTGAGCGAGAGGAGAGGGAAGCAGCAAGTACGAAGCGGACCTTATGTGACGCCTACTGATAAGGGCAAACATAGGGGAAACTTTGATAGGAGACCCGGAGGAGGTTCCAGTGCGATCAAATGTTTTAAGTGTGGCGTGATGGGCCACAAGTCTTATGATTGTGGAAAGTTCAAAGCGAAGTGTTCCAACTGTGGGCTCCTTGGACATGATGCAACAGAGTGTAGAAAGAATGATGTGAAGTGTTTTAATTGTGGCGAGGTGGGTCACATTAGCCCGAATTGTACCAAACCGAAGCAAGCTCAGGCGGGCGGAAAAGCATTCGCATTAGCAGGTTCAGACGCTACTAATGCGGCGGATTGTTTGATTAAAGGTACATGCTTTATTAATGATATGCCTTTAGTTGCTATTATTGATACTGGAGCGACTCACTCGTTCATTTCTCTTGCGTGTGCTAAGCGGTTGGATTTGTGTATGGTTTCTTTGAGTAGTGGTATGGTTATTGGGACTCCCGCTTCGGGGTCGGTAACTACTTCTTTGGTGTGTGCAAGTTGTCCTTTGACCATGTATGGTAAGGACTTTGTTATGGATTTAGTGTGTTTGCCGTTGGAAGGTTTGGACGTAATCTTGGGTATGAACTGATTGCAATTTAATAGAGTTCATCTGGATTGCTATCACAAGTTAGTAAGGTTTCCTTCTTTGGAAGATGGTGAAGACGAGAGTTTTCTTTCCACTAAAGAGTTGAAGAAACTTTTAGCGGACGAAGCTAAGTTGTTTGGTTTGTTTGCATCGTTGTTGGTGGAGAGCAAAGTTGAGCTCGACGTGTTTCCTGTGGTTTGTGAATTTCCTGAAGTGTTTCCGGAAGATGTTGCGGATGTGCCGCCAAAGAGAGAGATTGAATTTTCTATTGATCTAGTTTCGGGTACTAGACCGATTTCGATGGCCCCGTATCGTATGTCGGCATCGGAGTTGGTGGAATTGAATAAGCAGTTGAATGATTTGTTGGATAAGAGATTTGTAACACCAAGTGTTTCTCCTTGGGGTGCGCCGGTATTGTTGGTAAAGAAGAAGGATGGTAGTATGCGATTGTGTATTGATTATCGGCAGTTGAATAAGGTGACAATTAAGAACAAGTATCCGCTTCCAAGAATCGATGATTTGATGGATCAATTAGTTGGAGCCCGTGTTTTTAGTAAGATTGATTTGAGATCCGGTTATCACCAGATTCGGGTTAAGGAAGAAGATATTTCGAAGACGGCTTTTAGAACACGATATGGTCACTATGAGTATACGGTGATGTCATTCGGAGTTTCTAATGCGCCGGGTGTTTTCATGGAATATATGAACCGTATCTTCCACGAGCAGTTGGATCATTTTGTGGTAGTGTTTATCGATGACATTTTGATTTATTCTAAGTCTCAAGAGGAACACGAAGAACATTTAAGGATTGTGTTGCGGATTTTGAAAGAGAAGAAGTTGTACGCAAAGTTGTCTAAGTGTGAGTTTTGGTTATCGAAGGTGAGTTTTCTTGGACATATTATTTCCGGAAATGGTATTAGTGTGGATCCATCCAAGATCGATGCGGTAATGCAATGGGAGACTCCAAGATTGGTTACGGAAATTCGAAGCTTTTTAGGCTTGGCCGGTTACTACTGAAGGTTTATCGAAGGATTTTCAAAGTTAGCACTCCCGTTAACGCAGTTGAATTGTAAAGGAAAGGCTTTTATTTGGGATGTTAATTGTGAAGAGAGTTTCATGGAATTAAAGAGAAGGTTAACGACAACGCCAATTTTGATTTTGCCGAATCCTACAGAACCTTTTGTGGTTTATTGTAATGCTTCTTTGTCAGGATTGGGTGGTGTATTGATGCAAGATGGGAAGGTCGTGGCGTATGCTTCTAGACAGTTGAGAGTACATGAAAAGAATTATCCTACTCATGATTTGGAGTTAGCGGCCGTAGTGTTTGTTTTGAAAATTTGGAGGCACTATCTTTATGGTGCAAGATTTGAAGTTTTTAGCGATCATAAGAGTTTGAAGTATTTGTTTGATCAAAAAGAATTGAATATGAGGCAAAGGAGATGGCTAGAACTTTTGAAGGACTTTGATTTTGGTTTAAATTATCATCCGGGTAAGGCGAATGTGGTAGCCGATGCCTTGAGTCGGAAGTCGTTGCACGTGTCTACTTTGATGGTTAGAGAGTGGGAACTCTTGGAGAACTTTAGAGATTTGAGTTTGGTTTGTGAGTTAACATCGAGTAGTGTGAAGCTGGGTATGTTGCATGTCACGAATGATTTCCTTGCTACGGTGTGTGAAAAGCAAAAGTTGGATTTGAAATTTGTGGATTTGATGATGAATGGAAATGAAGATTTCAAAGTTGATGAATTAGGAGTTTTGAGGTTTCGAGGTCGTATTTATATTCCCGATGATGCGGATTTGAAAAAGATGATATTGGAAGAGGGACATCGGAGTAACTTGAGTATTCATCCGGGAGCGAATAAGATGTATCAGGATTTGAAGAAGATCTTTTGGTAGTCTGGATTGAAAAGCGATGTTGCTCGTTTTGTGTACTCGTGTTTGACTTGCCAGAAGTCTAAGGTGGAGCATCAGAAGCCTAGTGGATTGATGCAACCGTTGGATATTCCGGAATGGAAATGGGATAGTATATCGATGGATTTTGTTACGGGATTGCCAAATACGCAAAGAGGACATAATGCTATTTGGGTGATTGTTGATAGGCTTACTAAATCGGCTCACTTTATTCCGATTGATATTACTTATTCTTTGGAAAGGTTGGCCGAGATTTATGTTGGCACTATTGTGAAGCTTCATGGAGTTCCTAAGAGTATTGTGTCGGATAGAGATCCTAGATTTACTTCAAGATTTTGGGAGAGTTTGCAAGGTGCCTTGGGTTCTAAGTTGAGATTGAGTTCGGCATATCATCCGCAAACAGATGGTCAAACCGAGAGGACGATTCAATCGTTAGAAGATTTGTTGCGTGCTTGTGTGCTTGAACAAGGTGGTGCGTGGGACGGTTATTTAGCGTTGATTGAGTTCACCTATAATAACAGTTTTCATTCGAGTATTGGTATGGCACCATTTGAGGCTTTATATGGTCGAAGATGTCGAACACCTCTGTGTTGGCATGAGACGGGTGAAAAGTCGGTAGTTGGTCCTGAAATGGTACAGCAAACGACGGAAAAGGTGAAATTTATTCGGGAAAAGATGAGAGCTTCTCAGAGTAGACAGAAAAGTTATCATGATAAAAGGAGAAAGGATCTCGAGTTTCAAGAGGGCGACCATGTGTTTTTGAGAGTTACACCGGTTACGGGTGTGGGTCGTGCTTTGAAGTCGAGAAAGTTGACTTCTCGTTTTATTGGCCCGTATCAGATTGTCGCACGAGTTGGTGTTGTGGCTTATCGTGTGGCGTTGCCTCCGAACCTTTCGAATTTGCATGATGTATTCCATGTCTCGCAACTTCGGAAGTATGTTCCGGATCCGTCACATGTGATCCCGATGGATGAAGTTGAAGTAAGAGATAACCTTACAGTTGAAGTTTTACCGGTTAGTATTTTGGACCGCGAAGTTAAGAAACTAAGAGGCAAGGATATTGCGCTTGTGAAAGTGTCCTGGGGAGGTGCCGCGGAAGGCAACATGACTTGGGAATTGGAGAGCAAGATGCGAGAATCGCATCCAGAGTTGTTTGAATAAGGTAATATTTTCGAGGACGAAAATTTCTAAAGTGGGGGAGAGTTGTAACGCCCCGATTCTGAATTCTCATTAATTGTTGAGTCTTTTAATTTATTTAATTGATGTTTGTTTTAAATTGAGAAATTATATATTACTATGCGGTGTTTGCTTATTTTATCTATTTTTACCGATTCGGAGAGTTTTCGGGGAATTAGAGTAAAAAGGGCATTTTAGACATTTAGCAATTTAGTGTGAGAATTGATTGGTAAGTGTTGGAAAGAATTTGAGAGGAAATAAATAGAGATAAAAATAGAATAAGAGAGGAAAAGAAAGAAAAATAGTAACATAAGAAGAAAAACAAGAGAAAGAAAAGAGGAGAAGAGAAAGAGAAGAGAAAGTGGAGAGGAAAACCTAGAATCATCAAGGGATCATCACCAAAGCTTGCAATCGATCGGTAAGGGTGTGAAACTCCATCATCTCTTTAATGTATATGATTGTATGTGTATGTGTTTGGATTTTGTAGAGTTTCTACTCTTTTTCCACTTAGGTTAGAAGTTGGTTTTGTGAGTAGAATGAGGTTTTAATCGGTTAGAACTCGGATTAGACGATGTAGTTTAGTCGGGTGATGGTAGGGTTGTGCCACTGAGACTGGTTTGGATTTAATCGGTTGATTTTGTGGAGTTTGAGCTCTTGAGACAGCCATGGAGGTTCTGTCTTCGCAGGCTCGCCAGGCGAATGGTAGCGAAGCTTCGCCAGGCGAAGCCCAGCGAGCTGCAGCGAAGCAAGTCAGAAGCAACATCCTGTATTCGCTGGCAATTTCGCCAGGTGAGGTTAGTTGGCGAAGGTTCGCCAGGCGAGTGTGTAGCGAGCCTCAGCGAGTAATTCCAGAATTACTCCCAGTGGACTTCGCTGGAAAGTTCGCCAGGCGAAGGCCAGCGAGCATTCGCTGCGTGGCTTCGCCAGGCGAAGGTTGGCGAACCTGACAGTGTTATTTGTTTTGCTGTTTATTCATAGCATGATTTTTGGCCGATTCAATTATGATTAATGCCTATATGAATGATTGATGTGTGAACTGTTTCGACATGTCGTGTTGTGGGTGGCCGAAAGGCGTGAATCCTAGATTGTAGAGCCAATGGTGAATCTTGAACGTTTGATAATCTTGTGTATTTGCTTGAATTGAATAGAAACGTATTGATAGGCTGATATGTGTGTAAACCATATGTGAAATGGTGCATAATGTGAATGCATGATAGATATATGCGATGTATGTGATAAATGCAATGAGTATGTTTGTGAACATAGTATGCATTCTGTGTTGATCGATCCCTCGGAGGATTAGCATTGTGTAGCATCTTAGTATGCATTTTTGTGTTGAATGATCCCTCGGAGGATTTGCAGAACCTCGTATGATACGATGGTTACATTGATTCCTTGGAGAATCGGTTGCATTGTGTGATTCCTCGGAGAATCGGTCATAACATGTAATCCCTTGGAGGATTGACTAAAGTATTTGATTCCGTGGAGAATCTGCTGAGTATTTGATTCCGTGGAGAATCTGCTGAATATTTGATTCCATGGAGAATCTGATGAATATTTGATTCCGTGGAGAATCTGCTGAATACTCGATTCCTTAGAGAATTTGTTGAAATGAGTCGGTACCGCATTTGCATCTGCATAGAGTCGTGTTTCGGTCTCTATGAGTTGTATGAGTCATCTGTGTATGATGCATTAGTTGTATGAATGTAACTGTGTATGTTATATATGATTGTTTGGAGGAACATATAGTGAATGTTCATGAGCATGTGTAGAGGCATGATTAATTGTATATGCTTAATGTGGTGAGAACATAATTTGAGTATAACTTGTACAAATATGAGTATATGTATATATACAATTTTATGCATTAACTGTTATGATATTGTTTCTCACCCTTCTGCTGTTTTATAATGCTCTATGAGGCATTGCAGAGTAGGAAGCTGGAGGTTCTTATGTGAAGCGATGTCTTCATCTTTTTGGTCAATGGCTCGGATATGTAACATCTGGGTAGTTAGGAAGCCTTTGACTCCTTTGGAGTTACATTTGTTTTGATTCCTTGTGATACATCTGTGTATGTACCCGCTGTGGATATGGTTGTAAAGCATGAATTGATTGAATGGTTGTATATACTTTTATGTATGTGATCGATTCAATATTTGGATGTTTCCGCTTTTATTCTAAATATTGAGATGTGGGTTACCCATTGTTGCATATCTATTTTGAGCAGGTATCGTATGTGTTTAATTTCATGATAATGTGATGCGCCTCTTATATACCATGTTTTAATTAAACTCTGATGAAATAAATTTTCTAAGTGCCTAATTGATTTATTTGTATTAATTTGGGGGTATAGAAAGGGGGTGTTACACTAAGCCAGCAAAAGATGCTTCAGTCGAAACGATCCAAATTATTGACGTTGATGGGGCTTAGAACAAAAAGGTAAACTCTTGTTTCCTTAAATTGCTTTTATTCGAAACCCAAAAAAACTGATTGTCTTTGTATTCATCCCCCAGGGTTGAAAGCGTGCTCCAACTTCTGCACCAGCTCCAAATAAACTCCCAAAGAAGACGAAGGCATCTTCGGCTTCAAGACCCCATGTATAAGGTATTTGGTGTCTTATGATTTTTACTTCGACGGACCCATCACATTTCTTATTGCTTAGGTCTCCGAAGAAGCACCATTTATTAAAGACGAAGCTTCTGAGAGTAACACTCACTCTCAGATCTTTTCTTTTGCCAAGGCCTCGACGCCTACTCTAGCCACTCCAGCCAAGAAAAAACAACCTACTCCTACCAATAAAACGACCTCAAAGATCGTCTCTTTGAGTGACAAAGCTTCTAGTCCTAATATTCTTGCTTTGACCTTCCAACCTGCTGGTCATGAGGATATGACTCCAACTTCTCCTCCCCAATCAATAATGCTTGAGGTATTAAACGTTTATGTCACCTAACTGTGTGAGTTTTCTTGATATTGACTTTGGATTTTTTCTATAGGGACCACCTGCTGAAGATTTGGTGGAGACTTCCACCCACTTAATCCCCCAAAAGCATGATGATTTTCAAAGTTGCTCAACCGAAGATAATCTGAATCCTGATACCTAGACCGATGCAAATCACGAGCCTTCAACGACTGCTACTGGTGACATGCCTGGGGAAGACAACCCAAATCGATAAACCTCTGTTGGGATTACCTCCAACCCCTATTTGTAAGACATTAGTTCCAACAGCTCTTTTAATCCAGACGAAATTCTAGCCGGAGAAGAATCTAGCTGAGACTTTAAGTTGACTTCAAAGACTTCGACACGCGTCTGATGGTACTAAGCCTTCTGCCTCAATTCCCACTCCTACTCCGAAAATGGATGACTATATTATCCTCAAACTCCAACAACTCAGAACATATTTGTTCGAGGAAAATCTTTTGTCTGTTGTTGAAAAGGAAGCTGCTTTGAGGGACGACGTGCTTAAACTCATCGACGAAATCTCCCAACACCAGATTCCTGATCCATAGGCTCAATACCTGATTGAGTTTGAAGCCTTCTTTAGCCAATTTGTCAAGGATCTCGCTCTTCGATGAAATACTGATCTTCAGATCAAGATGAAGTTGTATGAGATGAGAGTAGAGTGGGACTACAACGAAGCCTGTGAGAAGAAGCTGAATGACTTTGAACCCAAGTGTTAGGAGCTTCTTGATAAACACGGTGCCTTCAACCAACAAATCTCAACCTATAAAGCCCAGATATACGAACTCAACAAAAATATTGTTGAATTCAAGCAAAAAAATGCCTCATTTGATTCATATAAGGACCTTTCGCCTCAGAATGTCATTGACCGGGAAGTCCTCAAAAGGATTGCCCATGGTGAGAAAGCCCTCCAAATCAAAAAAGCAATTGCTCAATTGGCGGAGAGGAGCGTTCGTCTAACAACAGGTTTGCTTATGAAAGAACTCTTTTCGAGGACTTTAAGTTTAGATTTCCTTCCTAATTTTTTCTTGTTGAGGCGATGTAATTTATTAGGTATTTTGTCTTCCATCTTGGTTGTACGCCATTTTTTGCCCCCATTATTAATGAAATTTTCTATTTTCTTTTTATTTGAATCTCTTGGAGCATAGGTTTATATTTTTCCAAATATTTCTCATTTACTCTTAATATTCGTCGATCAATACCTATTTCTTGAATTTCATAGGCATTATTCGTAAATGTTTAGATCACTTGAAATGGTCTTTCCCCATTTGGTTACCATTTTCCTAATGTTCGGTCTTTTCCATCCATAGGTAGCATCACTTTCCAAATGTAATCATTTACTGCAAAGGTTTTTTCCTTAACCTTTTTATTGTATGCCTTCGCCACTCGCGCTTTTTGTTGCAACAGTATAAAATGCAGCTAACCTTTTCTCGTCTAAGTCGATTGTCTCATCGAACATCATAGCCCAATATTGTTCTGAAGGAATTTTGTTCTTTTGATGTACCTTTATTGATTGCAAACAAATTTCTACAAGCAACATAACATTATACCCAAATGTTAGATGAAAAGACGTTGAATTTGTCGCCTCTTTGGGGGATGTTCGACAAGCCCATAAAACCTGATCTAGCATTTTGTGCCAATTCTTAGGTTTTTTAGCAATGTGTTTCTTGATCAGCCCAATGATCACTTTATTAGCAGCTTCGACCTGCCCAATCGCTTAGGCGTAGTAAGGTGTGGAAGTGATCTGTTTGAAACCTATTTCGGCTGCAAACTCTTGCATTTTTTTACCAACAAAAACTGATCCTTGGTCTGAGGTGATGGTTTCAAGAATTCCAAACCTATAAATTACATATTTTTGTATGATTTCAACCACCGCCTCTTGATTGACCTTTATCAACGACACGACCTCTATCCATTTTGTGAAATAATTTATTCCTACTAGGATAAATTTCTGTTGCTTCGATGAAGCTGGTCGAATTTCACCTATGAAAAGGCCAGGGTTTAATGATTGTGTAGAATTCGCTGGCCGAGACATGCTGAACGTTCATATGTCTTTGACACTCCTGACACCCTTCGGTGAAGTCAATGCAGTCTTTTAACATGCTTGGCCAATAAATACCTTGTCAAAATAGTAGCCACTTCATTTTCTGGCCAACTTGGTGAGCTCCACAAGTGCTACTATGTACTTCTGATATTTCTAGGTATGCCTCTGTATCCCCCAGGCATTTGATTAATACACCTTCAGGAGTCTTTTTCAACAATTCATTGCCTATACGAGCATAACTTAAATCTCTATATTTGACTTTCCTGTCGGTGGTTCTGACCAGATTTTCCAAGTAATCCATAATTGGCTTTCGCCAATTTGACTTTGTCAAATTATCGATGGTGAAAACTTCAACATTTTCAAGGACCTCGTCAAAGGCTTTTCCCCCATCACCCTTTGAGGTCAACACATTAGGTGATGGTAATAGGTTTAACACCACTTTTTCTCTGACCTCGACAAAATCTTTAAGCTTGTCGCTCAACACCTTATACCCAGATGCAATATGTTCTAATTCATTAGCCTCTTGATTTTCTGTTCTAGGCACATGTGTTAATGAGTCCAAGCCTTTGTGGTTGGCATCAATTTTGGTAAAACTAACTTGTCAGCAAGATGTTGGACAAGATGTCCTAACATGGTGAAGAACTAACTGAAGATCAAGATGTCCTGTCATGATTATTCAATATCTTTGTCTGTTATTTTTCAGTTTTTAATTATGTTATTTTATTTATTCCAGTTGTCAGATTATTCTAGAATTATTTGTTTTCCCTAGGTGGCGTCCGAGATTGAGGAATCAAAGATTCTGATTATAATTTAAATATGTTGTTTCTAAGTGTGGAGACACTTCAGGAAACTTAGGATTGAAGAAACTTTTCTAGAAGAGAATTAGTTGCAGATTCTGTGGAACATAATTGTTGCGTTTTTGAAGCCCAAATCCAGTCTACTTTATGGTTATAAATAGGTTGGTTTTAACCTAAGAGAGTGTGTAGAATTTACATTGTTGCTTAGTGTGTACTAGGATTTGTACTTTGTGAGCGTCTCTTGTATTGTGTGGATACTAGAGCTGGACAGTTTACATTGAGTTGTAATTTCAATCACTATTGTGATTGGAAGGGAATTGAGAAGGGTCTCATACCTAGGAAGAGTCTTAGGTAGAAATTAAGCAAGGGTGGTGATTAAGTGATAAGTTGAAAACCGGAGGTTATTTTTCTTAGAATTAATACTATCTAGTGAATTCCATTACTGGCTTAGAAGCCCCCAGACTTAGGTTTTATTGTTCACCGAACTGGGTTAACAATTTTGTGTGTTGTTTACTTTCTGCAATTTATATTTTGTTCTTTATTGTCATTGTGTTTAAAGCAGAGATCAAGTGTCTCGATATCTCTTAGGACATCTGAGATCTGCTACTAGAATTTCATGTGTGATGCTGACCATCTCGAAGTGCTCCAACAGCCGGTTTGCCATTATAAAATACACTAACAAATGCTCTTTAATGCATTTATATTCTCTTGTAATTTGCTTGATCACTATCATCCTTTTGAGCTAACACACTTCATATGGTTGAATCAGATGCAGCAATATATAATTGCATACTCTTATTTCTACTAGAAGGCAATAAAATAGGAGGCCTTGTAAGATACTCTTTGATGGCATCGAAAGCCTCTTGTTGCTCTTGCCCCAAGTGAAACTCGTTTTCTTTCTTAATTCTGAGCAATGGTGAGAAATTTTTTGTCTTTCCACTTAGATTCGATATGAACCTTCTCAAGAAGTTTATTTTCCCCAACAAAGATTGTAGTTGCTTCTTTGTCGAAGGAGGCTTGAGATCCAAAATTTCCTTTGTTTTGTTTTGGTTGATTTTGATGCCTCTTTTGGATACTACGAAACCTAGAAAGCCTCCTGCATGTACTCAGAAAGCACATTTTAGTGAATTCATTTTTAATCCATATTTCCTCATTCTATTGAAGGAGCATCGAAGATGGTCCAAGTGACATTTTCTAATGAATATTTTATCACAATATCATAAATGTATACCTGCATAAAGTTTTCTATAAAATCATGGAACATATCATTCATAGCCCTTTGATAGGTTTCTCCAGTGTAGGTTACTCCGACATTTTTTAAACCAAATGACATCACAACCCATTTGTATGTTCCCAAAGCCCCTGGGCATCAAAATGTCATTTTGGGTACATCGTCTTCTGCTATGAAAATTGGGTTATAACCAGAATATCCATCAAGTAGAATGACGTACTCGAAGCCTGCGGCTGAATCGACTAACATTTCTGCCACTGACATCGAATACTCATCTTTTGGAGTTGCCTTGTTCAAGTACTTAAAATTTATATATACTCAAAACGTCCCATTTTTCTTAATGACGGGTACAACATTAGCTATCCATTCGACATACCTTGCAGTCCTAATGAAGTGGCTTTTGAGTAATCTTTTGATTTCCTGCTTAATCTTCACTATGATTTCTGGAGAAAACCTTCGAAGATGTTACTTTACTGGCTTTTTCCTTGGTTTAATAGGTAATTGATGTTCTACCATGCTTCAAATCAGCCCATGCATCTCGCCATAATCCCAGGCGAAGCAATCTCTGTATTCTTTCAACAATTTGACCAAATCTGTAACAACCCAATTTTTAATAATTAACTATTTGTATTAATTAATTGATTTGGGTGATTATTATTTTAATTGTGAAATTTATGAGTTAATATGTTATGTTTGCATATTATGTTATTTTACCGATTTTGAGAGTTTTCGGGGAAAATAGATTGGAGGGTATTTTAGACATTAAGTATTTAATGATAAGTTGGGATATTTTGTGAGAAATGGATTGGTAGATGTTTGGAGAGAAATAGAATAGAAAGAGATATAAGTGGAAGAGAGAAAGAAAAAGATAGAAATAGAGAGAAGAGAAAGAAAGAAGGAAGAAGAGAGAAGAGGAGAAAATAGAGGAAAATCTTGGATAGCTCAAAATCATCAAGAACAATCTCTAGAGTTTGATTAATCGGGTAAGGGGTGTGAAATGTTATTATCTTACCAATGTATATGATTATGTATGTGTGTGTTTGGATTGTTCGGGTGTTTTTCCATCTTTTTCCATTTTAGGGCAAGAATGGGTTTAACCGATAGAATCGATGTTTGAATGGTTAGAAGTTGGATTAAATGGTGTAGTTTAGTCGAAGATTATTAGGATAAGACTATGGAAACTTGTTGGAATTGAATCGGGAGATTTTATGGAGTTTTGGACATTTTGGACAGTTGAGGGTTTTGAACATCGCAGACGCTCGCTAGCACCTCCGCTAGGCGAGCAGGGTAGCGAGTTATTCGCTAAGCGAGCTGGTAGCGAACGGTCCCAGATTTGGACAGAACCAAAATGACCTTGTTCGCTGGAGCGAGTGAGGTAGCAAAGGGTTCGCTAAGCGAGCAGGTAGCGAGCACTTCCAGTAGCCCCCAGACTCCCTTCGCGAGCTTGTTCGCTAGGCGAACCCGTAGCGATTATTCGCCAAGGACTCGCTAAGCGAGTAAGGTAGCGAACGTGACCACATTCTTATTTCTTGTTGTATTTCCATCCAATGTTGATTGTTTGGCTCGATTTTGATTGATCTTTCTGAATGCATAGTTGTATGTTATGGTATGATATGTTGTGGGTAGTCGTATGGCGTGAATCCTAGATTGTGGGATTGATTGTGAAATGTGGTCTTTTAGCAAATATACATTGTTTAAATTGATTAAAAGTGTATGATTATTGTGAATGCATATTAATTTTATGCGAGTGTATGTGGAGAATGCATGAATATGTATTTGTGATTGAATCTAATTGATTCTTGTATACTACTTGATGAATGTAGTGATGATGTTGAAAGTATGAGTACTTTGATGAAATGTGTTGCATGTGCAATCATGATATAATTCTTGTGTGATAAATTATTTGAGTATGCATGAGATTAAGATGCGAGAATGGTCTTAAGTGTATATGATTGTTGATTGCATACGCATCATTTGTTGTCAAGAGGCAATGCTTGCTAGTTTCGTGGAGACTAGTGACTTGTCCCAAACCTAGAAGAGTGGGTTTGAAAGCTTAGAGGACGGGCTTTTGTTTGTTATCGGTCTAGAGGATAGACCCGGTTTAAATGTAAAAACCAAAAAATAATAACAAGTGTTGGTATCACATGAAATGAGTTGCATTGAGTCACATGGCATAGAGATAAATGTTGTGTGAATGTATGCATATGTGTATGTTATGTGGATTGATGAGAACTATGGATGTGTGCATGATAAATATGCTTGGTGATTATTCCATATTTGTTTATATATATATATATATATATATATATATATATTGTGATATATATGATGGATTATGATGAATTGTGGTGAAAATGCGGAATATGTGTATTCTATGCTTGTGTGTGTGTGTCTATATATATATATATATATATATATATATATATATATATATATATATATATATATATATATATATATATATATATATATATATATATATATATATATATATATATATACACATTGATTATTATGATAATATTTATCATCCTTCTGCTGTTTATGATGCTCTATGAGGCATTGCAGAGTAGGTTGCTGAAGGTCTTTTTGTGAAGCGAGTCTTCATTCTTTTGTCGGTCAGCTCTGATATGTAGCACCGGGTAGCTAGGATATATTATTCTTTTTTGATACATTGTATATGTACGTTGTTATGGAATGTTTATGAAAACATGAATTATATATATATATATATATATATATATATATATATATATATATATATATATATATATATATATATATATATATATATATATGTGTGTGTGTGTGTGTGTGTGTGTGTGTGTGTGTGTGTGTGTGTGTGTGTGTGTGTGTATGTTTGAGGATTATCAATGTTTAGATGTTTCCGTTATTATTCTAAATATTGAGATGTGGGTGTAAGGACTAAGTTCCTCTGTTGAAGTTACCCTACTGTTGCATATCTCTATTGAGCAGGTGTTATATGTTTTATTTCACGTATTGTGTGACATGCTCCTTTTATACCATGTTTTCAATTATACTCTGATGAAAAATTGAATTTGTGCCTAAATGATTTATATGTTATTTGGGGGTATAGAATGGGGGTGTTACAAGCTCCACCTTCATTTCTGACCCAACTTTGGTGCTTATATAAGTCAGTCTTTTTATGAATCCATCTCCAAGATCTATCTCTTTGAGTGGATCTTGTGCTTGCATCCTCTGAAATTAATTTAGCAGATCTTTTTAAAACCCCAAAGACTCATTGTCATAGATACAATCTAGCCTTCAACTTTCTAAAGTTATTGTTTGGCCTTGTTGGCCATCTTCAAGTTTTCCGTCTTTGGCCTCGACAGCTAAACTTTGCAGTTTCTCAGCTTCTAGTATCGATTTTCTTTTGTTTTTAGCCAAATATGCCGAAATTCGAGCCAGACTTTCTAACTCAATGGTCATTTTCATCGACCTCATGCCATCCTTGTCGCTAATAGAAAATACAACGACGGAGAGGCGAAATTGGAAAGACAGAAGAGTCGCCATCGAACTTTATTTATCCCATAAGGGGAAAGAAAAACATCGAGAAAACCCCTAACGGAAACTGGATAAGATGGTTTCGCAACCAAAAGAACGGGTTCGGAAGCCGGTTATGCGAAGGGAAGGTATTAACACCCCTCGCATCCATCGTACTTGATGGGAACTGTTTGTTTGTCTACGTGTGAAGGTATTTGCTAAAGGGTATTGTTATACAAGTGTGTTCTAAGGGGAAAGAGAAAGGCTGGAAACAGGGAAAAGAGAAGATGAAATAGGAAAAAGACTCGATATGACCTCGCGGTCCTATGCCTACATATTCTCAACAAGTATGAGAAATTCAGAGTCAACGTAGTTCGGGGAACTATGAATAAAAGATGGGAAGATGTGCTCGACAAGGATTGGGGCCCTTGTGCCTACGTATCTTCACTTAAAAGAAGTAAAGAATCAGAGCAGCCATAGTTCGGCCTACGGTTGACTGGGAAGTTCTGGTAGACGATGCTAACATACACATTCTAGGAGTTAGGTGTATTACAACTCGCTTGTGGAGTCTTAGGCTTTACTTGTTTGCGGTAGAATGGACGTAACATGTCATTTTTTGAAAAGATTAATTTTCGCCAATGAGGCAAGATGTCATATTTGATTTGTGAAAGTTATTTTTAAGGGTGAAATAGGTCCTCAAATAGTAACCTCTTGCGGGTAGTACCCAATTCTTTATCTCAAAAGAATTATTGTGAAAAAGGTGTGGCGAATACAGTCATGTCTTCGTATTGAAAGACGAGTATCGAGACCACACACTCTACAGTGAGTATCCTGACACTCGGAGAGGAAGAAGTCTGCACTTAATCCTCTCTCTTTAGTTCAATACAAAGAGAACTTCATTCTTCTATTAAAGATGTTTTGATCTTGAATGGTAAGCGCTTTACGACAGTTAACCCTAAAGGTAGTGTCAAGCACTCGGGATAGGAGAAGGCCTACACCTAACCACTCCACAACCATTCAAGTTTTATTAGGAAAAGAGTTTGAAAATGCACTTGGCACGAAACCAAGGTTTTTAGGCTCAATAGAGAAAAGTTTTGAAAAGAAGTTTTGGAAAGAAAAAGTAGTGATTAAAACATGGTAGGTTGATGGAGAATGCAGACGAGCGCTCGACTTAAAGAGGGGTGTTTAAAAATGGCTCGATGACTAATCGAGAATTAGTTTGAAAATGGTTATACTAGTCCCTGGGGGTTCTCCTAGAAGATAACCACAATCAAAGAAATATGAATTACATACATCGAAAATGGGAGAGGGGTACATGCAAGTCACACGGGATTGCACGAAATAAAAGGTCTCATTGTCAGGTAGCCCAAGAGGAAGCCGTGTGTCCGCAATGTGTCCTAAGCTACGCCTTTGAGTGAAAGCTGAGCACAACTCCATGCTAGGGTTCCTGAAAATGTCCAATGATCCGTCACTCGGACAAACAAACAACAGTCCACCAATTTAGGGTTTTATGGTTTTGATAGTTTATTAGGTGTTTTTGAAAGAATGAGAATAAAATGAAGAAATGAATATGAATATACATAAGATATGAATAGTATGCATGATATATAATAATATATACAAGAATATTCACAATAATATATCAGAATAAGTGTCAATGAGAATAATATATTCACAATAATATATCAGAATAAGTGTTAATGATGGTGTTGAAGGCCGCATCTTCTGAAGAGGGAGAGGCGGTGTGCCCGTCCCTGTAGTCTCCCTCGTCGACGTGAACGGTCACATTAGGGTCGTGGCCATCATCGTTGATGAATGGGACGAAGGCGGTTTCCAGAGCGTTATTGTTGCGTGGGCTGGCTATGATCAAATAGAGGTTGAAAGTTGCTTTGGTTGTTGAGCTTCTATGCTTGTATAGGAGAAAGAACGGGGGAGCAAAGGGTTTCCACAGATGGCGCCACTTATCATACCTGATCAGAAAGGAATTAGCAGTCTACCACGCGCCGTGAGCTCCTGTGGTCACCGGTGTCGTGGAGGAGAACGGGGTGTACTTGCAAGATACTCCAATGCTTAAGTGAGTGATGGAGTTAGAAAGCACAAGTACAGGGAGAATATGTGTATATAATGGAATACCCGACCCTCTAGTTAAAGAGGGTATTTATAATGTGCCCCAGCAAAGGGCAAACAATTGCTTTGCATTGGGCTGGATTGCAAGTCTCAATACGAGTAACTGCCAGGGCTTACGTGGCGTAGGGAAGATCAGCATGTGCTCTTCACTCTAGATCAAGTGCCGCATGATCTTTGGAAGGTGGGATTACTAGTTCTTTCGGAAGTGGGTAGTTGTCTGATGACGTGTTCCCGCGTCGGGGGCACGTGGAGAACGTGGGGGAGACATGTGGGAGCTCTCTGTGCTAGGTAGTGGTCTGCCCGACTGAGGGGGCCGTGTTGAAATGTGTACCCGACATGGGAGGATTGGGGCTTCCTAACATAGTATTGGGTTGGGTCTACCCGACCAAGGGGCAGGTCTCGGCCCAATCCATAACACCTTCAATGTTACAAACTGCGACCCCTAAAAACTGAAACTAAACTCTACTTAAATAGGCATAGAAAATAACTACTACTTCACTATCGACCATCAACAACCTGCCACTGTCACACTCTCATTTTCATCCTAACCCTAAACTTGCATATCATAACATTTCCTTCATGTAGGCATCCTTATATGTCATAACCATTCATGCTTTGCTTTGGTTCTAAAGGCTTGGGATCAAGACATCTTGGTTCTCATCAATCAAGGAGAAAGTTGATATTTCAAGGCAATAGACAAGTTACTTTTCTCAAAAATGGCTTTCTTAAGCTACAAGGTCCTCACACACCTCAAAGTTTTTCAACAAGGGTTTCAAAAGATTGAAGATTGATCAATGTTTCTATCTTGTGGCTTTGGAATAGGGTTTCTTGGAAAAGCAACTTCTGGTGGAATTCTTGAGCAAGACATGTCTCCATGATTCAAATGACACCTTAAGACATCCATACAAGTATCTTGGTTCATATCAAGTCATGTTAAAAGCTTCTTAAGTGCATAAATGAAGCTTTTGATTCATCTGGCCAAAAGTCAAATGTTACCTTCACAAAGGTCAACCCCTAGGATTCTAAGTCAAACATAAGCTTCTCAAGTCATCATCCATGATATCATGAAGTTTTACCAAGAGAAAGTGAGTGAAACCATTTAATTAGGAGAAATTACCAAGATTAGGGTTTGAATTTTTTCTAAGTCATGTAGAAAAACCTAATTTGGTGCTAACTTGCCAAGGGCACAACTCACAATCTAGACATCCATTTTCATTGATCCAAATATCAATTTGAATATCATTTCCCACATTACAATTTTGTCAATGTGGATGGATGCTCAAAAAGTGCATGGTTGTCAAGTTATGAAGGCATGAAGTTATGAAAGACAAGGTTTTGAAACTTTATACTTAAAATTTTTCTAAGTATGGAATCTTAACTTGGAGAATGAGTTTTCAAGGCTTTCTTTCTCATGGTTTTAAGCTTCAATTCAAAATTATTGCAACATGAAAGTTGTTAGGAATCTTCCAATATTTCTTTTGATGTCAAGAACTCATCAATTAGATGCTTAGAGCTCAAGTTATGATGCTACAAAGATAGGGTCATGAAGTTGTCAAGTTAGGCAAGTCACTAGGCAAAATTTTGGAGCCAATTTTCTTAATCTTCCAAGTCTCAAATAAATTTCCTTCCAACATGAATATTGTTCCTCTTGTTTCAATCTTTCCATCCATACCAATAAATCCTTTACTGGATCAAGCAATCTCAAGATATGGTCTTGAAAAGATGAGGTCTCAAAGTTGTCTAAAGTTCATAACTTAGAAAAATTTCTAAGTTTTACTTGGGACAGATTTTGCATTCAACTTCCACTCCATTTTCCTAATGTTTCCAAGCTTCATCTCATCTTGCTTTGAACATGAAATTTGTTCATTACATTCCCTAATTTCATTTGAGCCAAAGAACTCATGATTTAGAGCAACCCTCATCAAGTTATGGTGGTTCAAAGATGGATATGTGAATATGATTTTCATGCATGATGTGTTATCATTTTGTGCACACTATGAAGTCACCTTGCAGCACACCCTTGCCTCACTTTTTACACGCACCTCACTCATTCTTTCTTGCCAAGACATTGCCATTTCAAGCCAAACATTCTCATATGTCCACTTATGTCATTTTGAATATTATTACCAAAAAAGAGAAAAATGACATATTGCAAAGCTTGCTCACTAAGGTTATGCCAAGCCATTCTGATTTCCTCACTCACATTCCACTCACAAGGAAAACACCACCACCCTCACATCATGCAGCTCATGCCACCTCATTCTCACTCCATTTTCAAATTTTGCAAAACTAAGTAACCAAACATTTAAACCTTAGTAACTCTCACTCTAACCACCCTTAATCATCATATATAAGCTAAATAGAAACCATAACAAGAGGAGGGCTTCATTTTGCAGCCAAAGAGAAGAAAAACTCTCTCTCACTCTCAAAACTGTTTTTCTTCGAATCTCCATTTGCAAAGCTTATTTCCTTATTTTCTGACCACCATCATTACTCTAGAAGCTCAAGGAAGTAGAAATGAAAGGTTTGGTGGGAGCTTGAAGCAAGAACAGTAACATAAGGACTACACTTGGGTAACACATTCTTCAACTCTGTTCTCCCATTTTTCACATATTTTAAACCTTGTTTTTTGCATATTTAGAAGCATGGGTTGATTTAGAGTGTATCTGGCTTGTGCTTGTTTCATTTCAAGCAAGTTTTAGTTTATGTGTCATTTTCTGTGCTCTGATTTCATGGCTTTAGAGAGCATATTAATGAAAAATGAGGTCAGATTCGCAACCTACATGAAAAAACGAGTAAGATAGTGCCATGTTTTGCAAGTTTTGATGAGGTTTTGGTTAGCTCCGGCAAGGTCGCATCGGAGAAGACGACCTGAGCCCTAGCTTCAGCGTCTGAGTTGTGTTTGCTGATGTGTGCGTTTGAATCTTTGACTGTGCTTACTTGTCATGCTGCATGGCACTAAGTGGCAGCCACGTGAATTAATGAGATGCATGTGTAGTCTTTTTTTGTTTGGAATTTGAACTTCATTTCATCATGGGCTTAGCCCTTTTTCTTTTCACACCACCCAGATTTGGCCCAAAGCACAGTTAAACTAAAACCTAGTTCATTTTGTTTTTACTTCAACACCCCCCTCCTTTATTTCTTTTCATTTTTTTTAATTTTTATTTTCTTTCCTTTGATTATGATTTTATTTTTATTGTTCCTATTACTTTAAAAATACACAAAAAATCATTTTTAAATACTTTGATGACTTGAAATATTTTTCATATTTTTTACTTTATTTTTTTAATTAATTTTGCTATTTTATTTTTAATTATTTGTGAAGGGTGTTTTGTTTGAATACCATGAATTAGGGTTTATGTTGTTGAGGCCTTTTTTGTGCTTTCTTGAGCGATGCTTTTGATCATTTTTTGACACATAAATGAAAAATGTCTGGGTGTTGATTTGATGCTTGAATGATGTATTTTTATTTGTTTTCTTATAGATTAAATTGGCCCTCGATTTGTGC
Source organism: Lathyrus sativus (assembly GCA_963859935.3). NCBI lineage: Eukaryota > Viridiplantae > Streptophyta > Magnoliopsida > Fabales > Fabaceae > Lathyrus > Lathyrus sativus. The sequence goes on along the minus strand of OZ012739.1, from coordinate 433,315,080 downwards.
TCGACTTGTGAAACTTGCTTGACTTGTTGATTGGTTTTGATGATGCACTTGTGCAATTCTCTTTGGGATCTTTTTCTAACTTGTTCTTGAATACCTTGTCTTGAGCTTGAGCTTTTAATTGGAAATTATTTGATCATTTTTCTATTTTTGATTGTTGATGGATGTTTTGATCATGTGGCTTGCATGCTTTGACCTAGTCTGTGAGTTGGTGCTTTTGTATGAATTCATTTGATATTTGATGATATTAATTGACATGAAAGGCTATGTTTAATATTCTTATTTATTTTGATTCATTGTGTATTTCTTGCCTTTTGAACCCCTTTGCTTGCATGAGAATGATTGAATCTTTTTTAGGCTTTGAGGAATGATGCATGCCTAGTTCTTTGCTCATGTTTTGAGGATGACTCATATGGAATTTATTTGATGTCTTGGTGTTGAATATGCATTGAAATGTTTGTGTTTAATTATGATATTCCATGTTCACATGCCATAATTACCTATTCTTGATCATTGTTGCGTTGCTTTTATGAGATGTTTGTTGATAGATGCTTAGTCTTTATGTTGGTTCATGATGTATGCTCTTGTGTATCTTTTCTCATCTCTAAAATGTATTAAGAATGATGTGATTTATATTCTGATCTTGATTGTTCTTCATATTTCTTCACTCGTTCCATCTTAGTTTGTCCATTATTGACATGTGGTTAATTTTTCAAGGCATGTGTGTGTGCACTAGTTGTTTGTCTTTGCTTAAGCTCTTGAACTTTAATGTGTGACTCCTTTTGAGCATGACCAATAATAATTAAAGTGTGTGCATAAGTGTTTACTTTCATACATCTTTGTTGCCTTGATTCAAGTTTTGAAGCATGCCTTTGTCCTGATGAATGTTTGCCACTTATGAATTGATTGATAAATCTTCTTGCAATGTGTGGTGCTTAAATTGATTCTTGATGATGCCTTCTTCAAGGTTTGATGCATTTCTCTTACTTCTTCATATTTTACATCTCACCTTGATGGGTATTATGCACCCCTCTTCCCCATCCCAATGTAATAGTATAGTTCTTTCGCTTTTATGTTTACTTGCTTGTTAAGAAAGATAAAATGAACTAAGTTAGAACACATTTTCAAAACAAGAACAAATAAAACTTGATCAAACATCAAGTTATTTTTCAAAATCATTAACTTGAATCACTTTAAGGTTTCTATTCACTTCACTTTCTTACCTATTTTCTCTCATCTTCTTCCATTAAACCCCATACTAACCTTGTATGTACTTCACTCTTGTAAGTTGATTTTCTTGTGCATCGCTATCAACCTACCTTGCTCTATTCACCACCCATTCTTTTCAAAACACTTTCTCTCTTTCTTTTGTCTCCTTGAGTCTAAAAACCTTGGTCTTGTACCAATTGTATTTTCAAACTCTTATTTTCTTAATAAACTTGGATGGTTATGAAGTGGTTAGGCAAAGGCCTTCTCCTATCCCGAGTGTTTGACATTACCTTTATGGTTCACTATCATAAAACACTTACCATCCAAAATAAAACATCTTTAAATAAGAGAATAAGGTTCTCTTTGCATTGAACTAAAAAGAGAGGATTGAGTGAAGACTTCTTCCTCTCCGGGTATTAGGATGCTCACTTTAGAATGTATGATCTCGATACCTATCTTTCAATACGAAGACGTGACTATATTAACCATACCATTTTCACGATAAATCTTTGAGATAAAGAATTGGGTACTACCCGTAAGGGGTTACTATCCGAGGACTTATTTCACCCCTAAAATCAATCGTTAACATGTCAAATGTGGCATCTTTTCTTGATGGCGAAAACTTATCATTTTCAAAAAGAGCTTGTTACGTCCGTTCTACCGCAAATAGGTAACGCATAGGACTCCACGAGCAAACTGCAAAACATCTAATTGTTAGAATATGTACGTTAACATCGTCCATAAAAATACCAATAAACTATAGTTCCACGAACTATGGATGCTCTGATTATTCACTTTGTTTAAGTAAAGATACATAGGCACAAGGGCCCCAATCCTTGGCGAGCACCCTTCCATTTTCTTCACTCGTAGTCCTCTAAACTATGTTGACTCTGACTTTCCTATTGCACAAGGGAATACGTAGATATAGGACCACGAAGTCCTATCAAGTCTCCTTTTTGTTTCCCCTTTCCTTTTCCTTTATCATTTTTATTTTCTTTATCTTTATTTCCAACCTCTCTCTATCTCTCTCTCTCTCTCTCTCTCTCTCTCTCTCTCTCTCTCTCTCTCTCTCTCTCTCTCTCTCTCTCTCTCTCTCTCTCTCTCTCTCTCTCTCTCTCTCTCTCTCTCTCTCTCTCTCTCTCTCTCTCTCTCTCTCTCTCTCTCTTTCTCTTAAAACACTCTCCTTAGCAATATTCTTTAGCAAACATCCTTACACATGAGACAAGTGAATGGTTCCCATCGAGTATGATGGATGTGGGAGTGTTAATACCTTCCCTTTGCATAACCGACTTCCGAACCCATAATTTGGTTTCGAGACCATCTTATTCATTTCCTTCTTGGGGTTTTCTTGATGTTTTCCATTTCCCTTTTGGGATAAATAAAGTTCGATGATGACTCTCCTATTTTCCTTTTCGCCTTAACGTCGTTGCATTTTTTCGAGTAGCGACAACCACGCGTCCACCCATGCACACCCATTTCTTATGTAACTTTCCACTTTCTCGTCAGTTACAAACTCGCTCCTTTGGCCTGTCTTTAACCTTAGCTATCTGTCGAAACTGCTTCGACGTCCTTCTGAAGGGTGGTCCATCAAGACTTCTTCAACCATGGCCTGCATGATCTCTTGTCAAACTTGTTTCATTTGTAATGTCAAGCTTCCCATTGACTTGCTTTTCTTTCTTGGTCAAAATTTTCCACCTAACACACGCCGCAAGTACACGATTGTGCGAAGTAGTAAACATTTGTCAAACACCGAGACTAATAGTTTAAGCATTAAATTTCGTCCTATAGATGTATATCTAGAGGGATCAATAATTTGAGGTTTGTTAACAATAACTTAAATAAAAAAGCACTTAAATGAAGTCAACTTAATTTTAAAATCACGTAAATTCCAATTGAGGAAAATAAGACCTAGGATTATGGGTATCACTCTAACACGTTCATACAATCCAAGTCATTTATATTATGTTATTTCTGACATAATTTATAGAAAATAGATAAATATGGGCAATACCTGCTTTCGTCATCACATTGCCTTATTTATGACGAATAATTTGTCTACTTTTGCACGACCAGATTATTCGTCAAGGATTCGTTACTTTTGCTATGCTATGAAACTTTCTCAAATTCATCAAAACGCTTTCGATGTATTGAACTTGTTTGTTTAAAAATGAGTGCTCTGGTACTAACACATATCCTTTTAGACTATGGTCAGTACCTGATAACACTTTACTTTCATACAAGAGATGGAATGCATGAAATTAGGCAATAAAATAAATTTTGACAAAATACTCTCGTAATCGACATATGACGGATCATACAAACGGTTATAAGATGATCCCCATAACCCTAAGTCCATAATGGATTACTCATTCACGATGAGTGCAAACATAACTAATTTAATATTCACTGATGAATTCATAATAGACAGTTGAAATAAACAAGCATTTGCAATGAAAACAAATAATAAGATATGAATTGACAACTTCAATCCAAATTTCCCCAATAGAGACTTGAGTACAGAGACACTAGAAAATACGTAGAAACTTTGCAGAATAAAAACTGGGAACCCTAAACTCATAACCAATGATGAGTTTGTTTACTGGTGTTTTTGGTAAACAATCACGAGTTTAGAAAGTCTGTGAGATTAACTCGAAAAATCTCCAAAGCAATTTGTGCAAATGATTAGTGTGAACATACGTGCGTGTGAATTGAATGCATTCGTCGCGTGAATAATAATAGCGTAGAAAAATACTTTAAATGAAGTCAAGTTGTGATAAATGATAAGGTAAAATGCAATAATTGACATTAAACAAAGAAAAAGTAAAATTACATGTTTCCTTTAAGGAAACAAAAGACTAATGAAAAAGATTGGATGCAGACACATATGTATTTCTCGTTCAACTATTTCGCTTTTTGACTCGGGTTCTCTAGTGGTATGAAGAGTATGTATGAAATTTTACGACTCTTGATCTTATGCATGAGTCTTCTATTTATTCTATTTTAAAAGTAATCATCGATGAAGGTTATGACCATTGAGAGGTTGATACATTGATTCCACGTTCAAACTTCAAGTTCCCATTGGTATGTTTACGTGTTATCCACGATACCATATGTGTAAAACCCATGTTGAGTTGTAACTGCTTCCAACTTCCCCATGAACCCTCGATGGTAACTGCTCCAACATGTTGTCGACGCTAACTATCAAGGCTTTTGGACTTGTAGATTTACTAAGTCTTTCCCCTTACGTGGTTCAGTTGACTGGTCTTCTTGAAATAAAGGCTTTTGTCAACTGCCCTTTTCAAGATTTTAGACATGTTTCCCAGCGATTTAGGCCTTGGGAATTTATCCCTGAAATTTCTCTAAACCATATTTGTTAGTGTCGACGGCTCGGTTGATCCCTCGTTATTAGTTCATCGACGTTTCATCGTTAATGCTATATAAAACACTTCATTAATGCTTTCTCACAACAAATGTCTCTCATTGAAATTCTTGTTGACTTTCTACTAACTGAAAAATTCAAGTGTAACAGATGCTCCCTAAAAAATGTCACTGTCAATTTACTTATTGATTTTGCCTATGAGAATTTATCCTCATTTGTTTTTAGTATATACAAGTGCTTGACGTAAAGTTTGCCTTCTCCTGAGTGTTTTAGACAAACAAATGACAATGATTTACTTTACCATTTTCATATCACTGACTAGCAAAGTTTTGACTATATGGTTTATCCATCACAATTAATTTGAAATTAAGTGTTGACTTTATTTTTGAAAACATATGTATCCTTGTCATATTTGACATGTGACCTTGTTATCTTCAATTGTTTTATTTAAACAAAGATTTATTTTTTCCTCAAAGAGGTCGTGCAAATAATAGGCATCACTTAGATGGTGATATAATACCTTAACTATAGTAAGAATATCCTTCATAATTTTGTGACTTTAGAGAGATGAAAAAAAGTATAAGAAGTATACCTTAAAACCATTAGCAATGAATAGAAAGAAAATAAGATTGTCAGAAGTCAAAAGGATAAAAAGCAACAAGAATGTTGAAAGATGACAATGTCGTAGGGGTGGTTCAGCAGATGGTGACACACGAATGTGTCAGGAAAAAAGCAAATTATTTTGTCCGAACTGGTGATTTGATATTTTTCTTCTGAGTTCACTCATTTGTATTTCAATTTATTTGTCTTCGCCTCTATTTGTAAACATCTCGTAATCTTACAAACATAATTTAAAAGGAGTCATCCCCAATCAGTGTCTTATATGTTGTCTGGTAAGCCCATATTCCATCATCTAATTTCAAGGCCCAATCCTTTTTTAGGAAAGTGAGAGTCTCTTATAGGATGTTTTTAATTTCTTTGTTCGAGATGTCTACTTGGCCACTGATCTAGAGATGATACAGTGTTGCAACCTCGTGCTTAATTCTAAATTTTTTAAACATATTTTCAATCTTTTTGGCAACAAAGAGAGAACAACAAACCTCCAAAAAAATATTCTTCTTAAATATTTTAATTACTACTTTTGTATCATTTTCAGAGCAACTATCGCTTCAGTCCCCTTGGATACATATTCAACTGTGACGAGGATGTACTAGTTTCCAATTGAGGATGGGAATAGTCCCATAAAATTAATTACCAAAACATAAAAAATATCGACTTCAAGGATGTTTTTCAAAGGCACATGATATCTTTCTGAAATGTTACAGGTTCGTTGGTATTGACCGCAGTTGGTGACAAATTTATTCATGTCTTTGATAAGACTGACCTAATGAAATATGGCTTAGAGTATCTTCAATGTGGTTATTCATGAGACTTTATATTTCTTCTTCAGAAATGCACATTTTGAATGTTCCATTCTTCATCTCTTGAAAAGCAGAGGTTCGTTTAAGTAGCAATGTTTTAAATCAAAGAAGAAATTCTTCTTATGCTGATGGATCAAATTTGAAGGTAAAAATCTAAGTATTAAATAATTGACGAAATTGGCATACCGTGGTGCTTCTTTATGAACTAATGCAAACAACTTTTGTTTTTTTTTTTGAAAAAAGTCATTGAAAGGAAGCTTATCCTTTTTGGTTTCATATATCTTGGAAAAGTGATTGGACACCACATTTTTTGTTCCCTTCTTATCCCGAATTTCAAGGAAGAATTCTTGGAGAAGTAGAATCCAGTGGATTAACCTATGCTTGACATCTTTATTATTCATGAGACATTTAATGGTTGTATGATTTGTGTAGACAATTATCTTTGACCCTATTAGATATAATCAAAAATTGTCAATGGCGAAAACGACTATCGGGAGTTCCTTTTGAGTGGTAGCATATGACTTAAACTTTGTACGAAGTTCGATTGGCACAATAGACATAATAAAATTTCTTATATCTTCTCTATTTTAAGATAACTCATACTACATAGTCACTAGCGTCACACACGATTTAGAAAAGGTATGCTTCAGTCTAGTAGTTGGGTGATCGAGGTTGAAATTTATGCTTCTTACTGCTTGTTAAAAGACTTGAGTCAAAGTTCATCAAATACGAAAGCTCTATCCTTAAGAAGCAATACAATTAATGACTTAGAAATCTTTGAAAAATCTATAATAAATCTACGAGAAAATTGCATGCCCTAAAAAGCTTCCTTAAAATCTCTTTTATAGAGGTAAGAGGTGACAAATTTCCAATTGCCTATATATTTTCCTTGTCTACCTCAATACCTCTCACGATAAAAGAACAACTTCTCCCAATTTAATACTAGGTTAAACTCTATATATCTTCTAAGCACTCTTTCAAGATTGATCAAACAATCATCAAAACTTGATCTATACAGAGAAAAAATATCCGTGAAAACTTCCATGATTACTTCAATAATATCATAAAATATAGACATCATACATCGTTGAAAGGTGGAAAGTGTTGAATAAGTGACTCTAAGTACAATAGGAGGTAAATTGTGTTATTCAAAATTCATGATTAGTTTAAGAATAGTTACTAAAAACAACATTTTGTCTTAGTATAGGTAAAGATATAGATAAAAGCACCAAAAAATGGAAGGAATTAGATGTAAAAGAAAGCAAATGATTGAAAGTAAATAAAAAGGGATACGAGAGATTGCACCAGGATTTATAGAGGTTCGATCGATATCTTGGCCTAATCATTTCCTCAAGAGAATAACTTCTTGAGAGTTCCATTAATAAAATCTTTTGAGATTTTTCAAGGAATATCCAGAAACCTTATTTCAATCGCCGAGAGACTTTACAATGGTTGATCTCTCAAACTAAAAAAGAGCTTTTCACAAACTAAGTTCAGGAAACGAGAACAAGATTTTGACTGGCTAATATCGAGAAAAAGAAATAGAGGTTTTATAGGATGATCTCCACAATTAACCAAGAGAGACTTCAAGAGAATCACACTCTTGATAAAATAGTTGAACACCAGTACAACTAAAACCTCACAAAAGTATTTCACTTGCAAATACACTAAGACAACTTTTAGTGAAAGAAAGAATATAAGAAAGATGTTAAAAGAGATAGGAATGATTTAAAATTGAATTCTAGTGTGAGAAATAGTGAGGAGGCACCCTCCTTATATAGGATAAAATGTAACTCAAAAAGGAAAATGGTTCATGACATTTTTAATGCTCATAATCCAATGTGAATATCAAATAAGTGATTATGTAGTTAAAAATGGAAGATTTTCAAATTGCATCGTTACTAATAAACTATTAACCTTAATAATTGATTATGAAAAGGTACAATTGAGATAATCGACTAGACCTATTGGATAATAGATTATTCTGTGTGATTTTCACTCATAATTGATTATCTGAGTTTTTAATCAACTAGCTATATGCAAAAAAAGATTTTTATAGGGTTTTATAAATAAAAGAAAGGGTCTTCAAAAACATATGTGAGTGTGTGAGAACTGCCTTAATAAGTTATGATTAATCCCCCATTTTACAATGCGCAGTCACTCATACACCGCCCTAAACGCATGACTAACCAGACAAACTTTTAGACTTTCTCTTTTTTCCAACTTTTGAAGTTTCAAGTTCATTGCTTAATTATCTTTGATACTTTAATGGAATCGTGAATCTTTTCTCTAATGAGACTTGAGATAATAGAATGAAGTGATTAAACTTCCTCTAACAAATATAAATAGAATGAAGTGATTAAACTTCCTCTAACAAATATAAAGAGTATACCTAATCTCTCTGAAAATATACTATTTTTTATGCTTTGACAATATCAAAAAGGCAAAAACAATAAACACAAGCAAGTACGTAGATAAATTATGTGATTCATAAGAGAAAAATAATAAAAACATGGAAAATAGACAATTAGTAGATATTAATCCATACATGATTATCCATAATTCAATTATATACTACTTTTTTTTTAGTTATGTATTAAAAAGAAAATTAAAAAAATCTTATTATTGAGAATATTATTCTTAAGTTATATAATTGTATATTTTGAAGTTTAACAAGTTTTGATATTGTTGATAGTTTTTTAAAAAATTTAACTTATAAGTAAAACTAAGAATAATGTAAAAGTTAAAATTAATGTGTAAATTTGATTAAGAGTAAATAATACACAAAAGTAATTTTATAAATTTATAATAAACATATTTTTCCTTCAATATTTGTGGTAATGAAAACAATGTTTATTATTTCTTTTTCTTTTAAGAGTGCATTTGCGTTCAGTTTAATTATATACTCAACCGAGCTAGAGAAATTAAAATTACTCAAAAAAAAAAATGATTAAAGTACTAAAATTTAATATTTTTTTACCGATAAAAAATACTGAACTTTATGAATATTCTACCATATATCTCAAATAAGAGATTAAAATCACTCAAAAATAATTAGAGTACTAAAATTGCATATAACTAAAAATTATGAAGAAAATGTAATTAAACAAAGAAGAGGTACTAAAATCGGGTAAACTGAATCGGAGTGAGGACATCAAGAGGAAGAGGATGATCGGAGTCGGAAAGATAAAGCAGTACGGTAACGTCCTCGATAAGCCCCTTAACAAGGGCAAGACTGAGGTACCTACTTTGATCTGCTCTTTTTTCTCTTCAACCGCTTCTTCAGTAATATAGATCTCACTTTTTCAATGCTAATTTGATTTTTTTGTTGGTGCAGGTTAGTTTGAGTGCATTTGCGTTCTTGTTCTCCGAGCTTGTTCAGTACAACCAAACTCAGGTTGATAATATCGGCGAACTCGAACGAAGGTGATTTGCATTCTAATATATTTCTATGCTTTATTTGTAGCTTTTCACTATGCTTGAAAAGGTAAAATTCTAGGTTTTATTGTGAAAAAGAATTGAATTAGCTTGAGAACAACATTTTTTCAATTTTTTTGTTATATCTAGTCAATACAAATTAGTTTGGTATTTAATATGTAAATTCTCTAGACTGGAGGATGCTGGATATGCTGTCGGGGCTCGTGTTCTTGAGCTGCTCTGCCACAGAGATAAGGTATGGTTGCTGTTAGAAGAAATCTTGCAAATGTTAACTTTATTTATCATAATCAATATTAAGTGTTGAGGAAATTTAATTAGATGATCCTAAAACTTAAGACAAGGAGATAGTGGACTCTATGTAGTGGTGATCAGTTGGATCTTTGGTTAAATAATATCTCTTATTTCTTTGTTTCAATCCTAAGTCACCGAAGATCAAATTCAGACTTTAGATTAGAGTGTTATTATTTTAGTATCAGTCTCAATCTAACAAGTATGGAACCATGCTCTGTATGATAAGGATTTGAATCTACGACAATGGGTTTTGGAGACCCGTGTTCTGTGATGGATTGCGATGCTAACAGAACACTCGGAACAATAAACTCGTTTTTCAAACAGAACCTATTGAAATCTTCCCTCTTTGCCCTCACGACTATATATGAGAATGATGCGATAACTTTATTATGAACCACCCGTCACTGGTTGTCTGCAGATTCCAATAGCAAGAAGTGCATCCACAGCTTCTTGACATATTACTAATTCCCTAGATATTTGGTTCACAAGCAGTTCCTTCAGTTTGACTTTCAGATACCCATAGAATGAAGCTAAAAACTTTTTTATATCCTAGTTTCTTAAAGATTTGACAGTTCTAAGAAAAATATTGTCACATGTGAATGAATGTCCAGAACATGTTGACTTTTTACACTTATTCACCCATTTGTAAATAAAACTATAGAAGTTCACTTCACCAACTTCATATTTTTATTATGAAAAAAGGTTTATTGTACAAAATATGACTCGGGTTCAATTCATTTATCACAGAAATGGAAAGGGGAAAAGGCAACACTTGGCTTCAACTCATCCTGTATAATGTTTGAGACAGTTTCCTAACCATTTCTATGCTCTGTATTCAATTTGAAAATGATTATTTGCCATCGACAATTTGTTACTGACAAGATTAACTTTTGTACCATTCAATATCTCTTTGGCAACAACATATTTGTCTACCCTTCTGGCTTCATGTCATTCTCTCTCTCTAAAATGAGAGAATCTATGAACATCCATTAGGTGTGCTAGTTGATCGTCTGCATATACTGTCCACCCTTTTGGCTTCATGTCATTCTCTCTCTAAGATGAGAAAATCCGTGAACATCAATTGGGTCTGCTAGTTGCATATATTGTCCACCCTTTTTTGCCTGGGGTTAGCGCGATTGATCTAACAATAATTTTCTGAAACTACAGGGAAACAGGAGGGAGACGCGGTTGTTGGGCATTCTTTCTTTTGTACACAGTACAGTGTGGAAAGTACTATTTGGAAAGGTTAGCCCCTTTATCAGAATTTGATTATATTTCCTATTGACCCCTAATTTATTATTAATTGGACAGGTAAATTATATTTTTGTGTTACAAAATGGCATGAACTGTCCTTGCTTAAAATAAACTATTTTTGACCTTTTTCCATCATGGTGTAGTATGCCTTTTTAGAATGGAAAATAGGTTCTATGAAGCTTTATAACATGCCGGACATCATAAAATGATTAGATAGACTATTTCACACAAAGTTGTTTTGGTTGTTCATTCTACAAAGGCAATGATTGTTAACTTTAGCAATCTGGTGCACGGATTCACAATATTTAACTGGTTTGAATATTGAGGTTCACCTTGATTTGGTTTCTGGGATGGGAAAAAAAGGCTAATCAGTACCAATTTAAAGACTCTATAGATGTTGAACGAATATATACTGTGCTATTGTTTAACACTAAATTGGTCGCAAGAGTATATTCTACGTCTAAGATATGTCCTATTGAATTAGCAATATTTAGTTGTTTACATAGAGTGAATCATCAACAAGTTGACTCAGTCTTGCTTCTTGATAAACCTGTTTATTTTTTCATTGAATGTTCTATATTATAGAAAAAATGGTAGAAACTTGGCTTAGGTGGTTTGGGTATGAGGAAAGAAGACCTATAAATTCAGTAGTAAGAAGGAGAATAGATCAGATGAAGGGTAATTAATCAAATCCCTAGAGGCGGATGTATACTTTGAAATGCTATAAGAGAAATTATTAAGAAAGATCTAGAGATTAATGAATCGGATAGAGATATGATATATATGACAGAACATTATGGCGCCATTTAATCTATGTAGCAGATCCTACTTACTACGATAAGACTTGGCTGTTGCTGTTGTAGTGTTCTATATCGTGATTTTCCATATGCTTTTTGAAAGTTCTTTTGTTTTTCGGTCAACTTTACAGATCTGGTGTTGGAGACCTTAAATACATGCAGGATCAGAATGCATTAACTATGATAACCATTAATAACTTGTCCTGTATCTTGCAGTTATATTTGATGGTGTTCTTTGGTAATTTATATTTTGTTCTGGTAGCACTATATGCTCATTTTTGTTGAAAATATCTTACTTGTTTGGCAGCTCCCTTAGTTTCGATTTATGTTTTTTTGTCATTATATTAGGTAGCTGATTCATTGGAGAAAGGAACTGAACACGAAGATGAATACATGATCAGTGAAAAAGAACTCCTAGTAAACAAGTAATTTTAGGCTCCACAATTATTCTGACTGTTTAACATACTGGATATTTTAACATTAATCAGTAGTAAACTGACGAACATCTGGTTTATAGATTCATTTCTATCCCAAAAGACATGGGAACATTTAACTGCGGTGCATTCGTTGCTGGAATAGTCCGGGTGAGCCACTTTGCTCAGTTACCATCAACTACTTATCTGATTCTTTGAGAAAGGTCCAATCAATTGTTTTGTTCTGTTCAATTCTTCATCAGGGTGTTTTGGACGGTGCCGGGTTTCCAGCTGTCGTAACAGCTCATTTTGTGCCCATGGAAGGCCAACAACGACCTCGGACAACCATTTTGATAAAATTTGCCGAAGAGGTAAAATTGTTATTGATTTTGATTGTTTTTTTCCGTGCGACCATACTTATTTAACTGATTGTTTTTTTCCTTGCCACCATACTTATTTAACTGATTGTTTTGGGTTATCTTGCAGGTGTTACGCAGAGAAGCAAGATTAGGCTGATATTTATACTGAGAAATTTCAATTAAGATATCTGTAATGCTGAACACCAATATAGAAAGATGTGGAACTTTCACCTCTGTGGGTGAAAAGAATTTTAGGATTCTGACCAGCCTATCCTTTTGATATGTACTTCAAAATCATTTTTCATTCTATTGTATGCTATGCTTTGAAGCTGGTAATTGTTCTTACTGTCCTGAATTTTTATGTACAAAAAAACACCATGTTGTTTAGATGGAAACTGCTTTCCACCTTTCCCTATTATCTTTGCGACCTCCATGTTATTACCTAAGCTCCAGTTCATACTATGGTGAAAAAACTAAATATCTGAAAGTTTGCTTGGTTGAAAAACTTGTAAGTGTATATTGATTGGTCAAAGAAACTCTATTGACAATCTATATGTAGAGTTTTTTTTAATGCTAAACCAAACATAACTTGTGACAAGAACAATCGGTTTAAGAAATGCTTCTTCCATTGTAAGTTGGATTTTAAGGAAAAGTTCCAATGCACTCCTAAAATACAGTACAATGTCCCCTAAAATGAGTAAAAGATAATGGGTTAATTATGATATTAAGTTCTACGAATTCAAGAGTTTTTTAAGCTAGATATATCAAAAAAAGCCATTTATTTGTCTATTTTTATCTTATAAGGACTATGTTGGGATTTATATATTTTTTGTAAAAGAAGTAAAAAAGTGATTATTCTTACAAAATGCAATGTGGTGGATAACTACGAGTTTAATTTAAGTTTAATTGAAGCTAAATTTAAAAGCTCTCAATTTTATAGAGATTGAAAATATAATTAACCCTAGATGAATTAGTCTATGATATCTTGAGTATAATCAAAATTAATTTTGGTTTAAATATAGTGTTGGTTCTCCTATTTAAGTGTTTTGAGTCATCCTATTTTTAATTCCTCAATTTTATTATTATTATTTGGATTTTTTTGATCTATCACTTTTGTATATGTGATCTCCTCATTTATCATGTGACACTTCTATAGTGGTGCAAGGTCAACTTATATGTCTTTTAAATTTTAAATAAAATTTTTATTAAAAAAATATTAACACAATTTAAATGTGCTATTTATATCAATTTAGAATATATTGTATTTGAAACAAAGAAGTGAGTCCTAATCCACGCTCTTTCTCAAAGGGAATGAACTCTAATTTCTTTTTACTTTTTTTCTTTTAATCGAATCTCAACTTCAACCAAATCTCAAACTTCAATTGAATCCAAGCTCAATCACCATCGTAGCTCAACTGGATCTAAGTTCAATCACAATCTACGACCCTTGTAACTCAATCAATTGTAGTTCATTTAAGCTGCAACATTTGTTTTTTGGGGATTCAAAGTTCGTTCATGTGAAGATGGACAAAACACGTACTCAATGGGATAATAAAGAAGAAGTCAAGTATTGTGCAAGGTATGTTTTTTTCTTCCCTTTACAAGCACCATGGTCCGACTTGTTTTCTTCTTTCATTCGTATGTTGTGGTCCATGATGATTTTTTTTCTATGTTAACTTGTGGTCCCACTTGTTTTGTTGTCAGTTTTTTTGTCCTATTGCATGTTAATTTATACAATTTATTTTTTGATTAACTCTCGTGCCAGCTAAGATACATAAGATTAGGTCAAGATTAAAGTTACATCATAGAGTAATATTAGTTGAGGAACCTGTTAAATGATATGTTGATGGGAAAGTATTTGAGATGAATTAGAAGTGGGATGTGGAATACATGTCATACATGGAATTTGAAAGTTTAACTAAAAGTGAGGGTTATAAAGACATAAGGTATATGTGGTATTAGAACCCTAAATTTAGCTTTTCGCATGGTCTTAAACCCTTAATAATGATCATGATGTTCTTCAATTTGTCAAAGATGTCATAGGCATTAAGGTAATAGATGTGTATGCATAGCACAATATAGATAATCCTAAGATTGGTGATGCAAGTGAGTTGGGTACTAACCTTGATGATGATGATTGTAACACTCCGAAATTTGATTAATTAATTTATTCAAATTATTTGTGTTTTTTATTTAATTATTTAGTATGTGGTGCACTTTCAATCAAATATATTATGAGTTGTATGTGTATGTGGTATTTGGTGGGGTGTAGTGAGAGTATTGATGGGTTGATAAAATGATTAGAAATAATTAGAATTAATAATTATTTTTAATTCATTAAAATTAAATAGAGAATAAAGGTTTTTGGTGCAAAATAGAATTTATGAGAAAAATAAGGTGATTGTGAGAATTAGGAGAGAAGTTGTACCATAGTGTAATTAGTAGGAGATAAAATTAGGTTTTCTAATAAAAAGGAATTAGAAACCTATGAGTTGTTAGTAGGTATCTTTTTGGGGAGAAAAGGTAAGAGAGGCAACCCAAGGCTTGTGGAAGAGGAAGAGACCACCATTTATGTAGAGCTTAGAGCTGCTACTGAAAATCCAAGGTATGGGAGAGATTACTCTAAATATGGTGTCAATTTCATGCTAGGCAGGGGAAAAACTTAATCTCCATTAGGTTTTTCCTTATTTTCTTCCATTGTTGAATGTTTGGTGATATGGGTGAAATTATTCTGATAATATGATGTAATTACTATAATTATTCTGAAATTCGTGTACTAATTTACCATGAAAATTAGGTGTTTGAATTCATAATAGTGGTATGAGTTGTTTTCATATGTTTGGCATGAACATGATGAATAAAATGTTAAAGATTATGATTAATTGGTGAATTTGAATAATAATCAATTGGTATGTGGGTTGTGATGATAACATGTTGTTTCCTTGCTGTTTATGGTTGATTGGAGGGTCGGGGGCAAAAAATAGGAGTTCTGAATTGAACTCCATAGCATAAAATGAATTATGCTTCTGTTAATAGAGTGATAGGTGTCACCTGTGTGACGACCTGGTCGTCATGCGCTTTGGGACGTTGACAGACGTCAACTATCTGACGGGGAGACCTCATGGTCTCCAGGAAAACGTAGAGCCTTGCTGGTTGTCACAGGGGTGACGATTGAGGGAAAAGGGTGGTGACAGGCATCACTCTGGTGACGGGCTACCCGTCATCATGTCAGTAGGTGCGTTTTGGCTTGCTGAGTTGGATTTTTTGTGTGATTTTGTCGTGCGGTCAATGTTTGGCTGTTGTTTTGTGCATTTTGATGAATATTGGTTCATTAATTAGATTATTTGATTAACCTAATGATGTTGCATTATGTTGATGATGAGATAATTTTGTGATGATCATATAATTGAGATTGTGGTGAGTAGTCTCGTTGTGGGGATTACTTTGATGTTTATATTTACAGTTAGATATTGAACTGTAAATATGTTGTTGAGTTGTTGTGATTATGGTTGTACATGCATCATAGTTTATTGTTGTTGTGAAAGAGGCGAGTCATTAGTTCAGATGTTGGTACTAGTGACTTGTCCCAAGCTTAGATATTAGGGCTTGTAGCTCAGATGTTGAAGGCATATTGCCTTGATTGAGTTTAATTTTATATAAAAGTTATGTTTGAACTTATTTAATTGAGTATTTGTTTTAATGATTAATTCGCTACAATTAGCCTAAGTAAAGGCAAGCATGTGATGACATGTGTTTTAAATAAATGTTTATATTAATAAGTATTGCAGAGCAAATTGTTTGTGGAGATTGTGTGACATCCTAAATGAAATGATTGTTAACTGCTTTATTCCTTATAATTTTGAGAGTGAGGTTTTATGGTGTCACAATGTTGATATACAGTGTGTTGGTTTTAGAAGGGAAAATATTGTTGTTGATGATAATGAACATGTTAAAGAAGTGAATATTCTTAATATTGATGATAATAATAAACATGTTGAAGAAAATAATATTCTTAATGTTGGTGTTAATAATTAACATGTTAAAGAAGGAATTGATGAGGATTATGTTGCAAGTGAAAATAGTTTTGAGGATAGTGAGTTTCAATTTAGTGAAGAATCTGAGGAGATGGACTAGACTAAAGTACTACCTCTTAAGACTTTAGGTGAGGTTTCTAGTGGCAACAAAGACAAAGTAGTAGCTGATATGGATCAAGAAGAATGTGAAGATTCTTACCATTCGTATACCCTTCACAAAAGTGATAATGATGAATAGGGAGTGAAGTGTCCTATTATAAGAGTGGTGATGAAGTGAAGTTTTATTTAAGGATGATGTTTACAAACTAGGAGGTGATGAGGGATGCTATCATGGATTATGCCATGGAAAATTAAAAAAAAAGTGTTCATTAAGAAGAATGATTCCAAAAGGATGATGATTCCATGCATGGCTGGTTGTAAGCTCTATATGAGATTTAGTAAAAGGATTAGGCACTATTTTTTTGCAAATAGTGATTTTTATTGATGATCATACGTGCCATGAGATTGCATACAACAGAAATGTAAAGATTAAGTGGCTTGTACAAAAGCTTACAAATATCCTTAGACATAGTCCTTATATTAAACTAGCATGGCTCAGACATGAATCAATTGAGATCCAGGGAGTGAAATTATTCCATGATCATGCATATAGAGCCAAAAGGAAGGCAATGAAATTGGTCCAAGGTGTTGACATTGGTCAATTCACCCATTTGAGACTTATGCATAAGAGTTGCTAAAATTAAATCCTAATATAAATGTTGTTAAAAAGTGTGTTGAAACCAATAGTAATCATGTGTTTGAAAGGATCTATATTTTTTTAGAGGCTTGCAAGGAGGGATTTGCAAAGAAATGTAGGCCTCTTATGGGTTTGGATGTTTTTTTTTAAAAGGGGAATGTGTTGGTCAATTAATGGCAGCAATATGTAGGAATAATAACAATCAAATCTTTCTAATATCATATGATATTGTTGAATCTGAGACCAAAGACCCATGATAATGGTTCTTACACATTCTTATGTAAGATTTACAAGGATTTAATCAGAAACCATATGCATTTGTTTCTGATCAACAAAAGGTATTATTTTATATGTCTTGTTTATAATTGTGATTTATTATTACTATATTCAATTATAATTTAATTGCATGTGACATGCTCTGTTTCCTGCAATTTAAGGTATTAGTGCCCATGTGAACCAGAGAATGTTTGTAAAACATCTATATGGTAATTGGAGAAAGAAGTATCATGGATTAAAATTAAAAGATGTCACGTGGGTAGCTACAAGGGAAACTACAATATCAACATGGGATAAAGCAATGCAAAGAATGAAAACCTTAAATAAAGGTGCATGGAAGGACGTGTTGGAAGTCCCTACCCAATATTCAAACATATCACACTTCAATACCTATACAAAGTGTGACCTATTGGTAAACAATATGCGTGTGGATTTTAATAGGGAAAATTGGAGCATAGGGACAAGCCTATAATCACTTTATTGAAAGGGATCAAACATTACATAGAGAGGAAAACTAGCCAAAAGGACTTGTTGTAGAGGTATAATGGATGTATATGTCCTAGAATCAAGCTAGTAATTGAGAGGAATAAAAAAAAGGTAGAAGGACAATAACAAGACAAAAAAAAAGACTAAGACAAATAAGAGTGAAAAAGAAAAAAGAGCAGCTGACAAAACAATGCCAAAGGGTGGTAACATGACAAAAAAGGCTAAGACAAATAAGGGTGAAAAAAGAAAAAAAGAAAAAGAAAAAACCCAATGAAAACCAGGCTGAAAGTGCATAAGGATCTCATGCACCTCAAGCTACTAAAGATTAGAAGAATTAGTAAATTAAGTGGTTTTGGTGATATAATAGATGAATTAAGTAATTTATAGAAGTAATATATGCTTATGTAGTATTTTGATTACTTTTGTGAATTAAGTATTTTACTGTTTTTGAATGAACGTCTTTGATGATGACATATAAGTACTTTGGTTGTAATGAACACCTTTGATGATGACATATTAGTATTTTGGTTTAATGAACATCTTTGATTATGACATATAATTATTTTATTTTTAATGAATATCTTTAATTATGACATATAAGTATTTTGATTGTAACTAACATCTTTGATTATGATATATAAGTATATTTCTATTCAATAAAAGTTGCCTTCTTTCTTTTTACTGTCAAAACAAATTGTTATTATTGTCGCGGTGAGAATTGGATATCAAGCTATTGATTAACTTGAGTCACAAATCATAATTCACTACCGGTCTTTAATTTGTCCAAGGGAAGGAAAAAAGATCGAATAGCCCATGAGTATGCAATACAATACTGTCATACCCTAATTTTTGACCCCCCAGATTCTGTTTTTTGTTTCGCATCGTCTGCATAGCATATCACACATTTTACCATGCATAATATTCAATTTATTAGCTGGAATAAACTAGTTAAAATTACATTCGAATTGATCAATAAAAATCAACTGTGTGTAAAATCGATGGACGAAAAATTTCAAGATCGAGCCTGCAAATATCAGTGATATTAATCTACATTTCACGTAGTTTAACCTGACGTGCTCATATAAATTTTCCGACCATCTTTTGGACGTTTTTTTGGTCAGTTTAAGCCTTTTTAGCAGGTAAAATTTATTTTAAAGTCTGACTAAACGCTGTATTTTCTGAGTCGTTTATTTCGCGCTGATTATTTTGGTGCACTCATTTTATTTTTTCGAGCACTTTTTTGCCCGACTTTTTACTTTGTTTTTAAATCATTTTTATTTAAATAATAATTTAATTTATTTAGATTTAATTAGATATTTAATGTAAACTTTTATTTTTATTAATTAATTTAATTTTTAATTTATTTGTTAATATTTTCTTTTTAAAAAAACACAAAAACATAAATTTTAATTCTTTTTATTCTTGTCTTGTAATAAAAAAACACAAAAATGATTTTTAATTCTTTTTATTCTTGTCTTATTATAAAAAACAAAAAAAAATATTGTGTTAATTGTTATTATCATTGTTCTCTATTTTCTAGTGTTATATATATGCATTAGAAAAAACAAGCAATGACACACAAAAAAAGAGACAAAAAAACCTATGTCCCCTCATTGCTCTCTCTCTCTCTCTCTCTCTCTCTCTCTCTCTCTCTCTCTCTCTCTCTCACACACACACACACACACACCCACACACACACACACACATTAAAGCAAAATAAATAAATAAAAGAGAGGTCATACTTCATGTTCACACAAGCCCATGAATAACAACAATAAATCCGTTTTTCTTTCAAGCTCATAACAAATCCGTAAAACACCCTAAAAGTATCTAAATAACAAATGGAAACATTCGCAATCATGCCCGCATTCGGCATCGTTCAACCTATTTTTTTGGTAGCTTTCTCTTATCCCTTTCGTTTTATGTTCATAAAAACTTTTTATTGATTTTATTTGTTTTAGTTTTAAGAAATCTTTTTATTAATATGTTAGGTGTTTAAAAATCTTTTTTGGTCTTTTTATCAAAACAAAACCTTTTTAAAATAAAAAAATGACAAAATTTTATAAAAAGAATATAATAAGCATTTTATCTTAATGTTTGTGATTGATTTTCTTTTACTTTGTTTATATAGACTTATGTGGATTGTTTAATTTTATTATTTTTTTTTGTTTGTGATTATTCAATTATCATTATTGCTTTTATTTTCCATTAGCTAGAAAAGATAATTAATTGAATAATAGATAAAATACAATATATATATATATATATATATATATATATATATATATATATATATATATATATATATATATATATATATATATATATATATATATATATATATATATATATATATATATATATATATATATATATATATATATATATATATATATATATATATATATATATATATATATATATATATATATATATATATATATATATATATATATATATAAAATCAACTCTTTTAAAATAATAAATAATAAATACTCGATCCAACGTCGAGACACTTTTTTTCAAGTCAAAATCAACGAGCTCATTTTATTTTCGTACTTGCGCTTATTTCTTTAATTGGGTTTACTTATAATCTTTTCATTTCACTCCTATCCGACAAAATGTACCTCGTTCCCATTAAGTGTAATAATTGTATCGCTTTCATCTTGATTGTATTTTAATCTTTTATACATCTCTCACTTACACGCTCAAATCATTTTCATACTAATTCTCGATTCAATATTGAGCTATTTTTTAAAACACCTTTGTAAGTCGATTGTTTCTACGATCGCCATCAACCAAACCCAAAACATTCTTGATTCATATATCAAGTCATACCCTACCTTGTAAGTCGACTGCTTTTTAGCATCGCCATCAACCTCATGCATACACTTGCACTTTTTCTTTGGTTGTGATTTCGTTTACTAGGAGCATCCTTAGGGACTAGGAATTGACCTAACTTTTTCTCAAACCCTTGATCCAATGTCAAGTGGTTACTTCCCTCATAAGTTGGTTGCATTTTACAATCGCCATCACGCAAGTTCAAACCTTGATCTTTTATCGAGTATTTTTTTCCTTAAAACTAAAATATTTTTCTTTTCTCAAAAATAAAAAAATACTTTAATCATATTTCTAATCTGTTTTAGAAACCTTAATAAAAATACTTACCTCCCTTTCAACCTAACCTTAAGTTTAGAGTTTCTTAACTCTATGTAGGTGTTCTGCCATAGACACTTACCTCTCCCCCTGGAACCTTGACCATAGTCAAGAGTTACTCACCTTTATTGAGGAGAGCTACGAATGCTCTGATTCTATTCCCGTCAGGATACGTAGGCACAAGATGCAAATTCTTGACGAGCATACTTAAAAATAAACCCTTAGGTCTCTTACCCTTAGCAAACAACAATAACACAAATTAAACATGAGGTTTCTATAGAGTACTACAGATGCTTAGGATGTTAACAACTTCCTTATGTATAATAAACCCCCGAACCTTAGATTCTCTAGCTTTGCATTACATTGCATATTTTGGGTTATTCGCTCTTTTTTCTTTCCCTTGGATAAATTAAAGATCGGTGGTGAAAAATAATTTGTGATTCAAGTTAATCAATAACTTGATATCCAATTCTCACTGTGCAAAGCTAGAGAATCTAAGGTTCGGGGGTTAGTTAAACTTAGGGAAGGTGCTGACATCCTAAGCATTTGTAGTACTCTACAGGAACCTCTTATTTTAATGTGTTATTGTTGTTTTCTTAGGGTAAGATACCTAGGGGTTTATTTCTAAGTATGTTCACTAAGAAATCATATCTTGTGCCTACGTATCCTGACAAGAATGGAATAAGAGCATTTGTAGTTCCCCTCAAGGGATTGAGGAACTCTTAATTATGGTTAAGGTTCCAGGGGGAGAAGCTTGTTGATTGATTTTAGGAGAAGAGACAGGTCATCATCTTAAGGATAATACTCAACTTAACCACCACAAACATACGGAAGACGATCTTTGCTTCACATTGAGAGAAGGGCTCCAACTCGGATCTATAATCGACGAGTATGCCACATACCTCTCTCAAGCGAAAAAGATTCTACATCTTTCTCGACTATGTTATGGGGTAGGAGAATTATATCTCAACTATGTAGATGAATCATGCATGATTCTCTTGTGGGAGAATAGGATTTAACGGGATAAGTTGTCGAAGTTGAAACCCTAAGGTATCCTACCTTAAGACACAAGGGTGACCTAAGCTGATCGACCTAAAAAATCAAGGATCAAGCAGGGGAGGTGATGTAAATGAAGATGCAATGCATACGACTTAAAAGGTCACACACAAGTTCTTCCCTTGGATGTAGACATAAGCAAATATAGTATTATAGGTAAAAGCAAACAAGATCCAACGACGAGTGTAAGTCGCCACATATTTCCAATTCAAATTAAAGCGAACAAGCAGACAACCATTAATATGCAACAAGTGTCACAAGCTATCATTTGGCAGTGTATTAAAATTAGAGTAAAGAGTCGTTAGCAAGCATATATCCTGAAATTCATAAGAAATTGACTGCACTCTCATGACTTTAAACAAAAAAACTTAATCATAAACTTGAACTAAAAAAATGATCACGAATTTCAATTAAGAATTAACCGTAAATTTAATTAAAAATATAGTCGGAAACTAATCACGAATTACAGTCAGGAAATAATCACAATCTAGATTAGTCATAAACTAATTGAAGATTAAATCATAATTTAACAAAATAAAGTCTATAAAAAAAGGCAGGGTATGAAAAAAAACAGATTGGGGTGTGAAGCTGATATGGGCTTGTACTCAGAGCCGGTGAACACTTAAAAAGAGTTCAAAAAAACAATAGGGTCGGATCCCCTTGCCCGGTCCAACAGTACCATTTGTAAAGTTTAGGTAGAAATTAAAAAAGAATAAGCAAAGAACAACATAGGGTGCAGCAAGCAAACTGTCCATTTCCTCTTTCTCTCGTGTGAGCTTAATCCAAGTCGCTGCAACACCGTATCAGAAATTGTCCCGGCGGCGCCATGTCCCAGGTGTTCGTATCCATTCCCTCTCTCGCTATCCTAACCTCAATTCCATTAATTCCCACACACTACTCCGGATTGAGGCCAAAAGGGGTACAAACCCTAGGTTTTGACAATTGAAAAAAAATAAGTCTCACGTGTTGATCGAAGCTCAAAACATAGTTTTCCTAAATTGCAACATCACATCCAAGCAGAAAGAAAAATAGTATCGAATGCTTCCCTGAGACGCGGCGGCTCGTCGAAGAATGTCGGAAAGAAGATGATGAAGACGAGGCCGGAATAGTGGGGACGCTCCTCGAAGGTAAGTACTCCAAATCACCCCATTCTTTGCGAAACTCTCATATTCTTCTTCTAACAATTCCCCTTCTTGCTTCTGTCCTATGTCTTATTTATATATTTCCATTTGAACTCGTTGATTTTGAGATTTGATGACAAAAATATTCTCTCAAATCTCTTTTGGGAACAATATCGTAAATGGAGAGAAAATCTTTCCGTTTTCAGATTGACCTGTATGCGGCAAATTCTTATTGTCCTTGATTTTTGTCTTTTTCGGTTCAGCATGTCTGTGTATATTTAGAAAACATTGATGGTCCTTGCCTTGATCACTTAATGGATATCATGAAAGAATGTCTATATTGTCTTGATTGTGTTTGTGAATTTCCTTTTATGAAATTTGAAAGTGGCGCCTTGGATATATCTCCTTTCCCCTTTTTACTGCCCCTTTTAAATACCTCTTTGTCGCAACCGCGAAAAACACCCGGCGAAAAAACAGAAGAATCGCCACCATTTGTTATTTATCCCAAAGAGAGGGAAAGGAAACGATCAGAGAAAACCTACGAAAAAGGGAAAAGACAAGGTCATCGCAACCAAATCTTGGGTTCGGGAGTTGGTTACGCAAGGGGAAGGTATTAACATCCCTCAAGTTCGCCGTACTCGACGGGATCCACGCTTGTTGTCTAATCAAAGGGTGTATTTATCTATCTAAGCTACAGGCTCACATGACAAAAGAAAAGAAAAAAAGAGACTCGATAGAGCATCTCCGCTCTATGCCTACGTATTCCCTCGTGCAACGGGAAAGTCAGAGTCAACGTAGTTCAGAAAACTACGGGTGAAGGTGGGGAAGGATGCTCGCCAAGACATCACCGTCTTGTGTCTACATATCCTCGTCTGGTACGAGAAATCAGAGCAAACATAGTTCGGACTGACACGACCATAGGTTGGTGCAAGTGTTTTAATCGAGTAGGGTTATACCTTCGTTCCAGCAATTAGGGACGATGCCTGTTTGCGGTAGAACCAAAGCTTAACAACACTCTTTAGGAAAATGGTTTCCAATTAATCCCGAAGGATAAAAAGTTTGATGTTTTGTTTATTTTTTTTAGTGAAGTGAATTAGTTTGATTTGTGATTCACGTTGCACTAAAGACTATGACTTGAGAACGAATGCGTCGCATATCGCCCCCAAATAGGACATACACTAAACACTCTAGACAAACGAGGGGAAACCCCCCACTCATCATTTCCCATGTGCTTAATGTTGCACCCCAAAATTTGCCTAACCTTTTTCTTACTTGGCTTTATGTTTCATTGCATTAGCATTGCATTGGTCTAGCATTTGCATTGCATAGCATTATTCATTTAGTAGGGGATCAAGTGTGGTTTATATCAAGAGGAGCCTATCTAGAGGTCTTATTCAAGCTTGAGAGGTCACCAAAGTCATCGGGGAAGAGGGTTGTGTTCTTGAGAAGTTTGGTTGCTTGTGTAGGGTTCATCTCCTAACCTGAGGACCAATTGAAGACCATCAGGGGGTTGTGAAGCCTTGATCATGGATAGGGTATGTGGATAGAGCTCATGGAGTGCCTTGAGGGTCATGGTATAGCTCAGTCAAGTCATTATGCTAAGTGTGAAGAGCCACAGTTGAGGGTGTTGCAATTAGGGTTTTTGTCTGGTCAACCTTGAGCCAATTGTATAATTGAAGGAGATTAAGAATCAATTCAAAGTCTTTGTGATCATGGGAGGTTGTGTTGAGATACATGATGTGATATTCCAAGATCAATGCAAGAAGAATTCAAAGTGTGAGAAGTTGCTAAACTAGGGTTCTCAGGGTAAAATCCCATATTTAGTGCCTGACTTCAAGACCACTTATCTCAAGATACAAGTTTCATCTCAACTTTTGGCCAATATGGAACTTGTAAAGCATGTTCTTAGCTTTAATTTGAGTACTATAAGTCCTTGATTGGATTTATAGAACTCAAGTTATGATCCAGACAAGTTACAGGTCATTAGATGAATGTGAAATTTGTCTGCAAAAGTCAACCAACTTCCAAGGCACTTTTGACCTAGAAGGATGTTTCTCCTTAACTTTTGGCCAACATGAAAGTTGTAGATATTGGTCTTAGATTTCCAAATTGTACTAGAAGTCTTCCATCTGATTTGTAGAACTCAAGTTATGAGGTTTACAAGTCAGGGGTATTTTGGGAAAGTGAGATTACAGGTCATTTTCATTACAGGTCAAGTTCACCAATTTGTACACTTCAAATGGAAATCTTGCTCACTTGAAAGTTTCTCCAAATGATATTATTTGGTCAACCAAACCTCAAGGGATCATTGACATAGCTTGGAAATGAGAATGTATGGAGAAAATTTCATGAAAAGAAGTTTGAAAAGGCCTAGTTTGGATTTAATGCCAATTAAATCAAATTATGTCATGTTGGTGCATTTTTTGAGTACAAACAATATTTTAAGAACAATGGAAAAACCAGAAATCAAAAATGGATTCATTTATATGGGGATATCCAAGGTTTCTTCACCAAAAAGCAACATAATGGAAATCCACCATCCATTCATTTTCAAAGGCTCAATCTCAACCACACATATTCCTTACATCATAAGTAACAGATATGAATCCTCTTGCAAGGTTTTTGGCTCTGTTTTCACCATTTCCATAAAGCTTCAAACTCAAAAATGTGAATTTTGGATTGGACTCTTATGGGCTCCCATTGGGCTGAAAATCATTCAAGATCCATTGTATATAACATTTCAATTATTCCTAACAGAAAATAACTGATTTTGGAGGTAGTTACAACAAGAATTCATGGAGAAAAAGTGGTGAAAAATTGATTTTCGAATTTGAAGTTTGGCACATTTTCAAGCAAGATTAAGCATTGGAGAAGCTTCTATGATGATTATGGAATGATTCTGGACACTTTTCGTGAAGCTTCAACAACATCTCAAGCCACCATTGAAGCTCCAAACAAGGTTCTAATTTTTCATCCATGCTCTCTGTTTGTGTTGAATTTAGGCTCCATTTTCACATAATTATAATCCTTAAGATGTATAGAAGCTTTTAGGATTAGTTTGGTTAGGTTTCTTGAAACTTTATAAATTGACACCCTAGGTTGTAGTTTGAATATCTCTCTTGTTAGTGGATGAAAATGGAAAATAAACATAGATTGTTGATGTAGGAAGTGAGAGGAAGAGATTCATGGTTTCAATTTGGAGTTTTGAGAAAATTGATTTTCTTGAGTGATTCTTGGAGGTTTATAAATTCTGAGTTTTAATGGAGGAAAGTAGAAATAAGTTGCATATTTGGAATCTACACGAAAAATCATGCGGTTTTGGTTAAAGAAAATCGAATTTTGGTTGATAAATGAGAAAGTTCCATTGTTGGCTAGAGGTTGAAGATGACCGGAAAATATTCCGGCCACCGCACCACCGTCCCAACCACCGCGCGTGCAACTCCCTCCGTTCGCTATTCAAATTTCCAGTTTTCGTCAGAACCATCCGATCGTGTTGACCGTGGACTCGGTCATTCCATCATGTGGCCGCGATTGATTTTCGCGAGTGGACTTGTGCACACCCAAAGTGCTGCATTTTGTTCATATGAAATGCTGAGTTTTGTGAACTCAGTTGGGCCTGCAGCGTATCGTTGCTATTCGTACCTCCCCGCACGACCCAAACATGATTAACGCGCTGGAAACCTTACTAATGACACCTCCTGTCCGTTTCCCTCAATGAAAACTCAGCTGGGCCCAATCCTGTTCGCTGTTCGCACCCCAGCTTGCCAGGCCCACACAGATTGTAACGTGAATAATACTAGATACACCTCTCTCTTATTCTTTTAAAATTCTTTTTCTATTATTTTTCTGTTTTGATACTTGTTTGGTATTAATTCATAAAAAATAGAAATTGTTATCAATAAATCCTGAAATAAATCATGTGAGTAGTTTAACATGTTTAGATTTTCTCCATATTTTTTAATTTCAGTTTTAGTGCATTTTTCAATTAATTGCATGTTTTCCACTTTAATGTATTTTTAATAGTTGAGAAATTACATGCTGAGCTTTATGATTTTATTTCTCTTTCAATAATTCATATTAGTCTCTGATTTTTTGTATGGTGAATGTTGACACATTGTAGTATATTGTATGATTTTTCTTACATTTTTTAGACAACTCTAAGTTCTATTTTGGAGTAGATTTTTAGAGGCTTCCCCTTTTGGGCCTTCATTTGATACCTTTTGGTTTAGGATTTATTTAGTACCCTTAAGCATAGATTTATGCCCTGATCCTTTTACCCTAGGTTCACAACAGCTTTAGGATCTCTTAGAAAAATTCATAGATTTTTAGAGGTTGATTTGGTATTTTAATTAGATTTAATACTTAGGTAGTTTTTAGGGTGCTTCTCACATAATACTTACCATAGTTGAACTCCAAAAGTGGCCCATAGCATAAGATAAAATTTCCACTCCTTTTGGATAGTGATTTAGAAATATAGAGGCTTTTGTTTGCTTGATTGTGGTGTTTGGTTTTGGTGTTTAGACCTCCTTTTAGTAGCTTTCTTGTAGCTTAATCAATTAGGGTTTAGGAAGAGCTTTAGTTTGATTTTTCTTTCTTCAAATAAACATGGATTGCCTTGATTGCTTTCCATCCTCATCCAATGATTCAAGGTCCCTATGTGGAAGCCTCATCCTTCCTTTGGAAGGATGTGTGACATATCACAAGAGGTGGAACCTTTGAGGATGCCTATCTCAGATGTATGGTTGAGTGCCATGATGGATTCCATTGGTTTCCATCATGCAATCATCTTGATGTTGATTATCATCTCTCTTGGTGGATCATTTGAAGCTTGAAGACGAAGTCTTCTCTTAAAGATAATTTGGGCATGAAGGTCAACTACAGACTGTTGGATTGCTGTGCTGTTAGAAGTCTGCTTTGCTGTTGAGCTGCTGGCTTGCTGTCTTGTTTGCTGTTTTTTCTGATTGATTTGATGTACTTGTGTGACTGCTTGGTGTATTGCATTAGACTAGGCCTTCATGTAGTTGATTCTAGGCCTAAGTGCATTGAAAGGTTGAGCTTGCTCCCTTTGCTTGTCTGCATTAGAGGTTGACTGTTTCCCTCTGCTTGTTTGTTACTGTTTGGCTTTGCTTGCTGGCTTAAGGTTGAATGTGTCTCCCTTGCCTGTGTGGTGTGTTGCCTCTGGCTTGCTTGCTCTAGAAGTTGAGTTTGGATCCTTATGCTTGTATTGTTGCATTGCATGCATTTTACTTACAGTTATTTCCTTTAGTTATTTCTTTACAGTCATTTCTATTGTTGTTGCTTTCCTTTGCCATGTTCCCCTAGGGACTCTGACTTCTCTTGCTCAAGAGAAGTTATGACAGACATTAGGGTTCTAACCATGCATGATAACATTAGGTAGCTCCCTCCTAACCTCAATCATAGGATTAACTTTTCATGACAACTTTATGATTGGATTAGTCCCCTTTAGTGCGTCCTTTCTCTTCTCATCTTCAAACAAATCAAGATACCGTAATAAAGGTTAATTGATGTCGTACGCTACGAGCCTTAAGCTACTTGAGAAAGGGTTGTTGGAGAGTTTCTTTTCAACAGCTTAGATGTTTAGTATGGCACCCTTTGGGTGACATGCGACGCATTCACTCTCAGGTCATAGTCTCTAGTGCGATATTAGTTGCAAACATCCATACAAAACATTTCTTCTTTAAAAGACAGAAAACAAAGATCAAACATCTTTTTGTCCTCTTGGACCTTTAATCCTCGGAAACCATTTTCATAAGGAGATTTTTGTTAGCTCTCGGTTCTACCGCAAACGGTAAACGCCTAAGTCTCCACCGAGCGAGCTGCATACACCAACTGCTGGAACCGACTGTTAACCCTACTCGGATAAAAAAGACAAATTTGTGTCTCTTGTTGTCCCGAACTACGTTTGCTCTGATCTTTCACGCCGTGTGAAAGTACGTAGGCACGAGATGCGATATCTCGGCGAGCAACCTTCCCCCGTTACCCGTAGTTAGGCGAACTATGTTGACTCTGATTTCTCGTTCTAGACGGGAATACGTAGGCATAGAACTGCTGGGTTCTGTCGAGTCATTTTCTTTTCTTTTCAAACCAGACTTTAGCATATATAGATAAAATCAACCCGTCAGATAAACACAACAAGCGTGGATCCCATCGAGTACGATGGACATGAGGGGTGCTAATACCTTCCCCTTGCGTAACCGAATCCCGAACCCAGACATGGTTGCGATGGCCTTGTCTTATACCTTTTCGTTAGGTTTTTCCGATCGTTTCCTTTCCCTTTCCGTGGGATAAATAACGAAAGGTGGCGACTCTTCTATTTTGCCGACACCTTATTTTCGCGGTAGCGACACTTAAGGCTCGTAGCGTACAACTTTCATCGTATTTGTTAAATAAGTTAGAATGTGTTTTGAGATGAGAAGAGAGACGCACAGAAGGTCTAAGGGAAACTCGACCCTAACGTTGTCATGCAAAGTGGTTCTAAAGTTGGGATTGAAAGGGGAATCTACCCTAATGTTAGCATGCTTGGATTGAACACCTAATGTCTACCCTACTCCCAATGGGACTAGGGATCCTAAGGGATCATGTCAAAAGACCAAGAAAACACAAAGCAATTCAATCACAAGTAGAAAGAAAGGGAAGATGAAATGCAAACATGAAATGCTACCTTCAATCATCAAAGAAAAGTGGGAGGAAAAAGTGTGGGACAGAAGCCACCACAAGCACATCTCAACCAAGCAATGCAAGCAAATGCAACAATGCAAATGATCATCACTTTGAACCACATCTATAAGCATGCATTCAAGTGGAAATCGAATACGCGTGTCGAAGAAATCATGATTAAACAATCAAGAACAACAACACAATATCCAAAACATCTCACTCCTAATGAACTATACTGATCCATGAAGATTCGAAGTGAAACGATACCAAAACAACCTTGAAAAACAGCAAAACAGGCCTGCTGGCACAATGTTAATCGATTAACACCAGGGGTTAATCGATTAACCATTGAAAAATGTTTGAAAATTTGAATATTCGCACTGGTTAATCGATTAACCAGTTTGCACTGCAACTGCTTAATCGATTAACACTGTACCGGCAGCAGAAAACGTCAGCTCAAAAACACTTTTCAGCAATTAATCACTTCTCCAATAATCCAGATGATTGTATAATCACTTAAGCACGAATTTAAACCAGAATTCAGTGATCCAACAACATGTAAACACATTAAAATAGCAAGATCACAAATCGCATGGATCAGATCAACCAAAAGTCAATAAAAAATGAAGATCCACATTGAATATGCAAAATAAGCTCAAAAACAGAACCAGAGCTAGAATTTCCAACCTATAAAGTGGAGATTTGCTTTGGTAATTGTTGATTCAACCTCAATTGAGCAGATCCAAGCAAGAAATCCGGAAATCCTTCAAGATCCAAGTGATTACTTGTAGTAGAAATGAAGATCCACCAAAATTAATCAAGGTACAATCATTGAGCTTTATAAGGAACCCCATATGTATGTACCGACGATTTTGTATTATCCAGAGTTGTCACCTTCGAGTCAGCCTGAGCAACCACCTCCATGTTAGTTTAAGCCGCCATATCTGTGTTATCCTAAACCTTAGCCAAAGTCTCTATATCCTTATTAGCTATTGTCTCTAAATGGTCAACAACAACAACAACATACTATACATTAAGATCTCTGCCTCGTCCAACTCTACCTCCTTTACGCTAAAGAGTATAAAGTGCGCGTGGTTGCTTAATCCTTTTCTTGTAAGAACTGGTGGGGACTACTCTATCTGTCTGGATATACAAATCCTCTTTGTTATCCGCCCCTACATGAGAGCTCACTTCTGGATATACAAATCCTCTTTGTTATCCGCCCCTACATGAGAGCTCACTGCAGCCGCTCTTTCTACTCCGCCAGTCTTTATAAAAATAATCATGTCGTCTCTTCATCTGGTCCTCACTATAGTAAAATAAAACAAAAATATATAAATTACCAGTCTTTATTTTATTTTTATTTTTTTAAGTATGAAAATTAACATGGTTTTAACGTATTGAAAAATTTGGTAACCAACTTTCTCTTTTACCGGAATTGTTGAGATACCCCATACACATATATGTATTTTTATCGGGCAATTAAAAAATATCGGAAAAAATACATGATTATTGGATTAAAAATTTCCAATATAAATACATATAAAATATGAGATTTTACCAGATATATTGAAAATGCTTGTAAAAATACACGAACTTTTTAAAAATAAGGTATGAATCTTAAATTGTCGTTGAAAAATATAATTTAACAAAAAAAAAAAAGACTTACCTCTAAATATCCAGATAATTAAAAGAATATGGTGTGTATCACATGTTTAGCAAAATGTTGGGAAAATGATAAATAAAATATGGCTTTTGACTTTTTAGAACGAAGGGTGTTACTGTAATGATAAAAGCATGCGTTTAGGGTGGTGCAAGGTTAAATTGAGAGGGTGTAGGAGAAATACTCTAAGGCCTAATCGTAAAGTACTAGTTATGGGCCTCATTTTCATTTCTTCCACGATGAAAAGATCATAACAAAATCAACATTTACGACAAGGGTTTCTCTAATATCAAAAAAGTAGAAAAATCATTTGAAGTTTTTCTTGCCTTCAGGAGTTACAAGAATGCACAAAATTCACATTCATTTCACACGCAGCATTGTCCTTGAAGCTGCTCAGGTATTCGCTCTCACTCCTTGTACATCATTTTCCATTTTCATTTTCTTATTTTCCCCCAAAATATATTTCTGCACTGTGTTGTACATAGTAATGTCAATCATAGTTAGTACTAATTCAATTTCTTTGATTAATCTTCACTTTCAATTTCAATTTTATCTTCTTTATCACTGAATTTCTCTGTTATCTTCGGAAATCGCACGTGCATGCCTTTAAACCATAGGTTTTATCTCACTGTACATACGTTTTAGTTTGAAAAGTATCTTTGTTTGTTGTTGTTGTTGTTGTTGCAGTTATTGTAGGTTATTGAATGGGATCAAAATCAAATTGAAATTTGTAAATTGATTTGCATGAATTGTTTGGTAGGATATTTTCGTCGTATAAGGTCAAGGATGTCTACTTCACCTGCAAAAGCCACTTGGAACCCTGCATTCCATAAAGTATTTATCGGGTTATGTCTGCGAGAAGTGTTGAAGTTGAACGAGCCTGGGGCACGGCTTACTAAGGAGAGTTGGTGTAGCATTGTTGAATCCTTTTACGAAAAGACTGGCGTGACTTATGACAAGAAACAGTTAAAGAATCACTATGATTCCACCAGGAAGTTATGGAAGGTTTGGGATAAGTTGACTCGCGATAGTAGCATGAAATGGGATCCGGAAACTAGTAAGTTTGATGCTTCTGAGGAAGACTGGTGCGATTATATAAAGGTGTGTATGGTAATTATTAATGTTCATACAAGACGATAAGATATCTTCATGATTCTGGAGCATTGTTGTTTTTTCGCAGGATAACCCAGAAGCTGGACAGTTTCAGTCTAAGGAAATCCAGTTTAAAGACGAATTGGATATTATCTATGATGGAGAAATGCCGGCTGAGGAAATAAAAAACTCGATACGTCTTAAGTGGCAGGATAATGCTAGAGCTGCATCTTTGCACGGAAGAGGGCGCGGGAGGAAGCGTAAGAGTGTTGTTAGGGATTATGAATTAGATACTTCTGATGCTGTTAATTCGACGCTAACTCCAAAAGCCTCGTGGACACCTGCATACCATAAAATATTTGTGGATTTATGTCTTGATGAAACTTTGAAGGGGAACAAAGCTGGGTCACATTTTACCAAGATGGGCTGGAGGAATATTATTGGATACTTTTATGCAAAGACAGGTGTGAGATATGACAAAAGACAAATTAAGAATCACTACGATTCGACCAGAAAACAATGGAAAATCTGGGTTAAATTGATTGGTGATGATTTCATGAAATGGGACTCAGGAACCAGTAAGTTTGGTGCTTCAGAGAAAGATTGGCTTGATTATCTTAAGGTAAGAAGGTATATTCATTCAATTAATTGAGAGATTCTCTTCATGGTTTGAGACTGATAATAGTTAGTCATTTTGTCACAGGAAAACCCAGAAGCTGCACAATTCCGCTTTAAGGAAATCCCATTTCCCGAGAAATTGGACATCATCTATGGCGACAGTATACAAACCGAGGAAATGCGACCATCATCTAGTAGTGAGAGACAGAATGATGATTCAGGAACTGCATCTCCTTTATATGCAAAGCGAGGGAAGAAATATAAGAGTGTTGAGAAGGATTTTGACTTTAAGAGTGCTATTTTGGTTAATGCTACACCAATCAGTGCAATTGCAAGTGAGCAAAGCATTTCATGTTCATCGTATCCTAAGGTCAAAGCCACATGGACCCCTTTATTGCATAAGACCTTTATTGATCTATGTCTGCAGGAGACACTAAATGGAAATAAGCCCGGGACACATTTTACTAAGGAAGGTTGGAAGAATATTATGGATTCATTTCATTTGAAATCTGGTTTGAATTATGGCAGATTACAATTTAAGAATCACTGGGATTCTACAAAGGAACAATGGAGAACATGGTCTAAGCTTGTTTCCACTAGTTACATGAAATGGAATCCGTCTAAGCATACGTTTGAGGCCAGTGACGAAGATTGGACTAGCTATTTACAGGTATCTTAAATTACCAAATGTACTTACTTTAGTGTGTTCATTTGAAAGTTTGCAAATCTTAAGAAGCCTGATTCCCCTCCTCTGCTAATTTGTTTTAGAAAAACCCAGAAGCTTCCCAATTTCGCTATAAGGAACTACAATTCCCAGACGCATTGGAAACCATCTTTAATGGTACTACTGTTACAGGGGAGACTGAACCTGCTGTGCAACAGAAGAAAAGCGATGACAGCGTTAATACTTTGCCTTTGCACACAAAAGGACCAGATGTAACCAGCTCAGATGAGAAGACTGAATGTCTTTGTGATGCTGTTGCATCAAGGAATGGTGTGAATATTCAAAAGAACGCCTTCTCAATTTCGTCTGCTGAAGGCAAACGCAGTTATAGTATTGGTGAATGCATTGAATGTCTTGATGGAATGGAAGATGTAGAGCAAGGAAGTGACCTGTATTTGTTTGCTCTAGATGTGTTCCTTAGGCAGGAACATAGGGAAATTTTTCTCCAATTGAAAAAGCCTAATCTGAGGATCTCATGGTTGCAGCGACTTCAGTCTGTTGGTCAGTCTTCACTCTAGGTTTTCATCACACGTTAATCATCATCATCATCATCATCATCGTCATCTGTTGTTTTTTTTCTTTCTTTTCTTTTCATTTTTTTCATAATAATATATAGTGCTGTATATAGTCAAGTGTTTAAGTTTCGGTCTGCTCCTTCCATGATGATGAAGCTTACTTGGAAGCTTAGAAATGTATTTAGTGGATTTTATCTCCCCTTCCTTTGTTTAGCAATCCTCTTAAGTCTTAGTATTTTAACATTGTTTTATTGTGGCTACTTTACAGTTTGTATGAGGTTAACTGTCAAATAGAGTACTTATCTACAATCTGATTATGTCATTTTCAGTAATCCAAATGTTTATGGACCTTTGAAGTTTCATTTTCGATAATCCAAATTGGAGTTCCATGTTCTTGACATGCAACTTGTTTCCCAACAAGAAGATATTTGATAACATTGTATCTCACACAGAGTTGGATAATTGCATAGTAAAATCTAAAGGCGCCTGTAGGTTGGAGAATCATGCTCATCCCTCTAAGTACATACTGAATTATATGTAGTAATTATGTTAAACGTATAACAAAAACAAATCTAGTTTATAATAAAAAGAACCTAAGTAAGTCTAATAGTAATTCTGTATTGTGTCTTCCTAATGGATGGACGGTGAATTGCAAAACTAATGTTCAGCATCTATGCTCTCTATCTGATGTTCAAACTTGTTGCATAAAAAGCCCGGCAGCAGAAAATTTCGTATTCGAGTATCTGGAGTGCTCAACGCATCCAAATGGCTACCTACAATACTTTTTATATGGAAGCCGTTCTTCTGTATCAAACTTCTTTGCCTAGAAAAGTACTCATTCTCTGTGGTGGTAGACTCCGAATCTTCTGCTCTGTAAAAGTGTAGATTCAGTTATTGTATCATGCTTTTGGTAAAGCTAAACCTAAGTTTGTAAGCAAGTCTAAAGCAACCGGAGATGTAAAAGGAAGATAGTCAGTACCTCATCATCAAGGATGACCAACCTCTAAATCCTGCAGAAACAAGATGATTACTGGTGACATTTTGGTACATTTCAGATTCTCTTGATACCAGAATTATAGACCACCCCTCAGTTTGAAGGTTCATGTATAACCTTAAAATAAACATGAGCTTTACATCTTTTGCCTCTTTGACACAGTCGCTAATGCTGTCCCTATGAAACCTGCACCAAATAAACTCGTTGATAAGACTGGACTCAGGTTGTTTCTTATGTGAGCATTTTTCTATATTTTGCATTATAGAGCATTAGTTGTGAATGTATTACCACCGATGCAAATTGGAAGAATAAGAGTGTGGAGGAACAATGTCATCTATGTCCATCAACACCACATCCAAACCATTTTCTGAAGGTCTCAGAGTCTTGAAATAATCATCAATCATAGACACAGTTAAAGTCAACTCTTTGGCATAATGCCCTCCTTTGATATAATGCATAGCCAGATCTCTACATATATCTGGAAGATCATATCCTTCTAACCTATTGATATCAGCATGCAGAGAATACACTCTGCAATAGCTATAGTAATCATTTGCATTCACAAGTTCAATAACTCCAGTATTTCTACTTTGACATGATTGCAGCATAATCACCAAAGAAACCAACAAAGTAATAAATAAAACTCCAAGAGTGACGAGCGAAGCAAGGAAGATTGTTGCTGTAAAAGATGACATGTAGAATCCTGAGTCTATACCATAATGGCTTGATGTATCTGTGAAGACAGAAAAAAGTTACAAACGATTAAAAACCTAACCAGATGGTTCAATCGATTAAACCGTGAACTGTCACGGCATACCAGAATTGTCTGAAAGACTAACTCCAGAGTGCTGCTGCTCCATTTGATGTGCATAAACAGACATAGTTTCAAGCTATAATAACACAATAAAAATTTGGTCATCATTCAAAACGACATGGTTGAAATTTCAGAAGGGTGCAACTGAAACCTTACCATAAAAAGAAAAAAGGAATCAAAGCCAGTTAAAGATTTGACATAACACAAAAAGAGTACCAGAGAAAGACATTAATGAGGCCCAAAACAAAATGTGGAAGATAGATAATACGAGAATGGAGGATTCACTAGAATGCGTGAGAGTATATATGTTTTGCCATTGTCTGTTGTGTGTGAGTCACTATATGAAGGAAGCTTCCTTTGTTTTTTTTATGTGCTTTCCTTTCTTATGAAGCCCTTGTGTGTCTACACTTAGTGGAAAATCGTTACTTTTTGCAAATGTATATTATTTAGGAATTTCAAAAGGACGAGTTAAGATTTCAAATATAAAACTATTGAAATGAATAATTTTTTAAGTAGCTAAAGTATTTAATAATGTATTTTTGAATTGCCAATTTCTAATTTTTAGTCCATTCCCTCCTTCCTTTATCAACATCATTTTAGAAAAAAAAGTGGCAAATGATATGTTGGATGGATTTATCAAAGCCCATATTGTGTTTAACACACCATCTTTTCTCTTTTATTGATATTTGTAAAAAATTTAAGAAAGTTAAGAATGAGATTAAAAAAAGCTGTGAGTGAAGCAAGAACTCAAATTTTTGATAGATTGTATCAATCTTTATGAATTAAGGAGGGAGAAAAATTTATATATAGACTTGCTAAGGTAAGAGAAAGAAAGACACGAGATTTGTATTAAGTGAAGTGTGTTAAAAATAAAAATAAAAAGACAAAATCTCGGTTCCGAAAAAAGATATAAAGGATAGGTGGAAGATGTATTTTTATAAATTGTTTAACGATGGATATGATATCTCATCGGACTCTAGAAGACGTGACATTAGAGAAGAATATCAAAACTATAATTACTATCGTTGGATTCAGAAGCAGGAGGTAAAAAAAGTGTTGAAAAGGATGACTAACAGTAACGCGGCTGTGCCAAACAACATACCCATTGAAGTGTAAAAAATTCTTGAAGATAGAGGTATTAAGTGGCTCACCAAACTCTTTAATGAAATTATGAGGTCAAAACAAATGCTAGATGAATGAAGAAAAAACACTTTAGTTCCAATCTATAAAAATAAAGGTGATATACAAAATCCTACAAATCATAGGGGAATTAAACTTAAGAGTCATACCATGAAGTTATGAAAAAAGTGATTGAACGAAGACTAAGAAAAGAGACTCAATTCAATGAGAATCAATTTGATTTTATGACTGTTTGCATGGGTTTCCGGTGAACAACCTCTAGCCTCTTATTAAAGTTTACTTGCAGGATCGGTTACAAGAATTCTAGACTATGTGTTAAGTATAGACTGAGTGCTTGAGTGTTTGGGTTTAGAATGGTAGATAAAGAACTACGGTTGCACGACTAATATAACTCAATGAAAAAGTAAGACAAAATTGTAAAGGGAAACAAACAGAAAACAAGACTTATGAAATAAATTACTTAAGTGTAAATTGGGCGCATGCATACATTTGTGTAGAATTGACTCGTTTCTCTTAAACGCTGATACTTTGAATGTATTCTCTACAATGTTACAAAATGCGACCCTTAAAACTGAAATTGAAATCTACTTAAATAGGCCTAAAAAAATAATGTTTACTTTGTTGTTAGTCATCCACGGTCTGCCATGTGTCCACCCATGCATGTCTACTACCTGTGTAACTCCTCACGTTCTCGTCAGTTGCAACTTGCTCATTTGGCTTACCTTCGACTTCGACTAGGATGGCCATTTGTCGAGCCTGCTTCCTTATTCTTCTGACAGATGGTCTGTCGAGACTTCTTCGACCTTGGTCTGTAGGATGTCCCGTCGAACTTGTTTTGACATCTTCTTTGTGATGTCAATCTTCCCTTTGACTTGCTTCTCTTTCCTTGGTCGAAATTTGCCAGCTAACAAGTTTCCCCCTAAAAGACCAGCTTCGACTGAGAACTGACGTTTTAACTCTTGTCAAATTTCGACTTCATGTCCCGTTTGCTGACATCACGCATCATGATGACAACTTTCTGCGCCACAATTTCCAAGGAACACTCCATCATTTGTCATGATTCTGCTTACTCTCTAGGTCGTGGGTTTTCAGCTACCCCCATTAAACTTCCCACTACAGTGGAACGAAACAGTCGCGAAACTTCCGTCAACTGTCATTTGTCCATCATGACTATTTTATCCTTGGTGCCTATAATACGTCTTTCACCATTTTCATTTCTTTTCTTCTTCTTCACTTGCGTTTTCCTGTAATTTCACCATTTTCTTTTGTTCTCACTTTTTTGCACTCTTAGAGACCCTTCATTTCCTTTGCTCTCTTTTTCACTTTTTCACATTGATATGGCTTATGTCGTTCATGTTACTGGTAACAATCCTCTAGCTTTTACCCTTTATGATGAGAAAGGTCTACCGACTGTCCCTCAACCACCGTCAACTGATAATTCTATGGTGGAGAACTGGAAACAACAAATGTTTATCCCATTCGCAGTGGCTGACAAACTCTTGGCCTTCCATGGGCCATATCCGGATGCAAAAACACACTCCAAAAGGGTACAAGAATATTTTCGTTGCTTTACTCCCGCCATTCCACCTGCCTTTGAGAAGGATGGTTTCGTCGACTTGAAGTTTATGGATCCAAATGCTAGAGTTTTCCGGCCGATGCCTACTTCCAGCAACAAAGAGTATATGGTTTGCCTCGACAGTGTCCAAAACAAACGCCAAGAGCAATGGCAAACAGCTGGCATCTTCGAAGCCATTCATATATCGAGACAAGCCCACAAAGTTAATCCCTGCATGCTTCTTGCTTTGATTTACTTCTGGGAAGGTTCGGCTAACACCTTCCATCTCCCTTGTGGCATGATGACGCCTACTATTTTCGATGTGGCGATCATTACTGGCCTTTCTCCTCTGGGCGAAACATTCGGCCCCACTCTTTCCACTGGGCATACGTTCTCTTTCAATCGTGCAGGCCTCAAGTAATACATCGAAGACTATCATGTCAAGGATTCAGAGGAGGTTTTCGACATTCTTAACCTTTTGGCTTTTCTACTACGTGTCATGCCCTAGCTCTTTGCAGATAGCCAAGAGTTATATCAATTTGGCGATCCAAATACACGAGAAACGACAATTTTCCTTAGTGAAACTTCTACTGGCCTCACTTTACCGTTATTTGGGTATTGCTTCTCTGAAGCTAAAACTCCTTCACGTCACCCCTAAGGCGTTGAATCTATCGGGCCTTATTTGGCTTCTACAACATTGGCTAAATGCAACTTTTGAGCATCAACTAGATACTCTTGTGATGGAGCACATCATGTATTTGACGCAGGATCGACCTATCGAAGGCACGAGGCTTGCCTTGACCAGTCATCAAGAAACTCCCAATAAATTCATCTTTAAGAAATATATGAACATGTTTATTGACACCACTACTTTTGCTTCAGACATGGCTCCCTTCGCAAATCGATGCTTCGTTTTGACTTGGTTTCAAGACCCTTTTCCTGGTGTTTCCCCAAAGTCTGCGGTGCAGTCGAACGTCGTATGAAGGGCATTTCTGACTCCTAAAATGTTGTCTTTTAGAATTGAGGCTGGGTCGAAGGGATATGGGTTTATGAACTACCAACCCAATTTGGTGGCTCGATAATTTGGCTTGAGCCAAATTCTCCCAAAGTCTTTAGTGTCCCATTCGACGGATATTGTGTGGGCTAGTCGATAACTGAACGCCGACGACCATGTAGCCTGTCTCAAATTTCACAAGGCTCAACACCTTGAACTTCCTGTGTTCAAGTTTCATAATTCTTTCTTCACAACCAAGGAGTTAGACACTTGGTGGTCCCACTACCAGCGTCAGTACTTCCCTAGCTTCATTTTCCTCCAAAAGTTGATTAATGCCTTATCCATTTTTGAAGGAAAACTCCCAGCTGTAAAGCCAACAAAAGATGCCCCCATCGAGACTATCCAAATTTTTGGCATCGATGGGACGCTGCAGAAGAAGGTAAACTCTATTCCTCAAATTACTTTTTGTTCGAAAACCAAACAAGCTGATCGTTACTTGTATTCGTTCTCCAGGGACGAAAGCGTGCTTCGACTTTTGCACCAGCTCCAAATAAGTCCCCAAAGAAAACAAATTCGTCTTCAACTTTGAGACCATAGGTATACCAAGCATTTTGGTGTCTTATGAGTTTTTAATTTGACGAACCTTTGACGTTTCTTATTGCTTAGGTTTTCGAAGAGGTGTCGTCTGAAGACGAAGCCTTTGAGAGTAACATTCCCTCTCAGATATTTCCTTCTGTCAAAGCCTCGATACTTGTTGCGGCCACTCCAGCCAAGAAAAAACAACCTACTCTCGCAAAGAAAACGGCTTCGAAGACAGTTTCTTCGAGTGACAAAGCCTCTGGACCTAACACTCTTACTTCAACCTCTTAACCTACTGGTCATAAGGATCTGACTCCGACTCCCCCTCTTCAACCAACAACATCGAAGGTATTGAATGTTTCTATTGTCTAACTGTGTGAGTCTCTTTTGATATTGACTTTGGATTTTTTTTTAATTTTTTAATTTTATATATATAGGGGCCACCTGATAAAGATTTGATGGAGACTTCCACCCGTCCGAGCCCCAAAAAACAGAATGAATTTCAAGGCTTCTCAACCGAAGCTAATCCATACCTTCATACTCATACCGACGCAAATCTGGAGTCGTCGACGACTGTTGTCGACAACACGTCTGGTGAGGGCAATCCGAATCCCCCAAGCTTCCACTGAAGATGCCTCCAACCCGTTCCTGCAGAACACTCACTCCAATAGCTCCCTTAGTCAAGAATAAGTTCTGGCTATAAAGACATCAAACCCAACCGAGACCTTGCGCAGGTTCCAAAGGCTTCGTTAGGTGTCAAGTGGTACTAAGACCCCTAGCTCGACCCCCACTCCTGTGCTAGAAATGGATGTTGTTGTTACCCTCAAACTTCAACAACTCAGAACCTATCTATTTGAGGGAAATTTTTTTATCGTTGTCGAAGAAGCTGCTGCTTTGGGGAGTGAAACTTTTTGTGGGTTTTCCACTTTGTTTGAATGCTGTTATGTCCCTTATAGGTGGCATGTGCTGGTTCCTTTGTAAACTGTATGTACTAAGAGTTTGCTCTTTTGCATCCAAAGCCTTATTTTCAACATTGCTCTCCTCGCTCTTGACGTAACATTATGGACGCATTACTACCTCATCCAAGGATGTCATTGGCCTCTGGGTGAGGTATTCATTGAAGTTGTATGCCCTGAGCCTATTCGGGACTGATTCTATGAATATTTCATGGTTTGGATGGATTACCTTGATTGTTCCTTCATTGAAGTGAGCGAGATACTCCCTTAGGGATTCCGAGGGACCTTGACGAATGTTAAATACACTAATGGTGGTCAACTTACTATGTCTGCTTGCAGCAAATTGGTGGACTAGCTTTTTCACTAGGTCTCTGTAGCTGGTGATATAGAGCCGGAGGAGACCCATATACCACCTTAGAGTTGTGTATCTAAAGGTTCTTAATGAAATAACAGAAACTTGTAAAACAAAATGCTTATGTGTATATTATTCTGCACAATTTACAATAGTTATATAGCTATACAAAGAGACAAATAAATTCTATTTTAGGAATTAAATCATTCTAGGCCTTGACAAATTAACTCTAATTCATTGGCACAATCTGTCACAATGAATGCTAACCAGAAAGCTTATACCAACTAATAATATTACAGCTCATTACTCTCCCTCAAGTTAGAGATTGAGGACAATGAGATCCCAACTTTCTTGATAGTTCTTGAAATTGTTTAGTTCCCAAAGACTTTGTGAAAATATCTGCTTGTTGTGACTTGGTTGGTATGTGGACAATAGCTATAATACCCTTGACAAGAAATTCTCGAATGAAGTGATAATCGACTTCAATGTGTTTCGTTCTTTCGTGGAAAACCGGATTTGAAGCTAAATGAATAGCAACACAATTGTCGCAATGTAGAACTGTAGGAGAATCACATTTTACTTGTAAATGTGTAAGCAGTCTTCTTAACCATATGACTTCACTTGTGGCGTGAGCCATTGCTCTATACTCTGCTTCACTCGAGGACATTGATACGGTAGTTTGTTTCTTGGTTTTCCATGAAATAGGAGTTGTTCCTAACTTCATGACATAACCTGATATTGATCTTCTAGTTAGTGGACATGACGCATAGTCTGAATCACAATATGCAACTAGTCTGAGGTCATTATCTTTTGGTACGATAATTCCTTGCCCCCGTGAAGACTTCAAGTACCTCAAAACATGCATGGTTGCATCCCAGTGCCCTTGGTGAGGTTCCTGCATAAATTGACTTAGAATATGGATAGAATATGTTAATTCTGGTCTAGTGATTGTGAGATAAGTGAGTCATCCCACCAACCTACGGTACTGTGAAGGATTTTCATATAAAGGACTTGAATCCAATGCTAATTTATGGTTTGGTTCAAGTGGGATAGATGAAGGCTTGCAAGCTAGCATCCCACATTCATTTAGAATGTCCAAGGCATACTTCCTTTGACAAACGAATAATCCAGAAGAGCCGCGAGCTAACTCTAGACCAAGAAAGTATCTCAACTCTCCCAAGTCCTTCATGTGAAAACATTCGCTGAGGTATTGTTTGAATTTTTCACATGACTTTGTATCATTCCCAGTCACAATAAGGTCATCAACATAAATTAATACAACTATGGAAACTGAACCATGTGAATAGGTAAACAAACTATGACCAGCTTCACATTCCTGAAAACCATACTTTACCAATGCTTGGTGATTTTTTTCCAAGGCTTTAAATTCTTGTGACATGGCTTCTCTCCATTCTTGTTTGTGAATGGCTTGTTTGTATGACTGAGGCTCTTCAATGCTTTCAACTGCTGCAAGATAAGCTTGATGTTTTTGTGAAAACTCATCATAATTTACATAGTTTGATATAGGATAAATTATACCTGAAGAAGTTGACGTCTTCGGCAATGTACATGTGTGGGTTTTCTCAGCTGAGTAGCAATAATAATCATCAAGTCTTTTGGGTGGTTGTCTGTTCCTTTGCCCCATGTCTATGTTTGTCATGGTTTCACTCTCTCCCTCATTTTGAGGTTCTTTTACTTCATTGATCACAACAAGATTTATTTCAACAACTTGTTCTTCTCTTGGTTCTTTGGAAATTATGATCTGTTCTTGCTGCTCATCATTGCTAGACGTAATATCTTCTTCAACAAAACCAAAATCAAGAGCAAATGTTGG
The DNA here is from genome assembly GCA_963859935.3 of Lathyrus sativus. Lineage (NCBI taxonomy): Eukaryota > Viridiplantae > Streptophyta > Magnoliopsida > Fabales > Fabaceae > Lathyrus > Lathyrus sativus. The sequence goes on along the minus strand of OZ012739.1, from coordinate 433,271,149 downwards.
CGAAGGATTTTCTTCACTGCTGCTGTCCTTTTCTTGTGATGCATACCGAAAAATATCTTCATAGAACACCACATCTCTTGATACATATATCTCCCGTGTCTTTAGGTTGTACACTGTCCAACCTTTTTGGCCTTTAGAATATCCCACGAATACACATTTTTTGGTTCTTGAATCAAATTTATCTTGCTGCTTGTTTGAATTTTTAACATAACATAAGCATCCGAAAGTCTTAATTTGCTCATATGATGAAGGTTTTCCCAATAGCTTCTCATATGGTGTCAACCCATCATTAACCATGGTAGGAGTTCTATTAATGAGGTATGTTGCTGTCAAGACACACTCCCCCCAAAATGATATAGGTAAGTTAGCTTGGAATCTCAAGGCTTGTGCCACATTGAGTATACGTCTATGTTTTCTCTCTACCCTTGCATTTTGTTGAGGTGTTCCCCCACATGAAGTTTCATGTAGGATTCCCTCTTGTTGTAGAATTCCTTGAAACACATGGTTGGTAAATTATGTCTCATTATCACTCCACAACCTCTTGATCTTTACATTAAATTGTGTGTTAACCATGTTGATAAAATTTGTTAAAAGTTTTAGAACTTTTGTTTTTTCTTTTAACAAGTAAACCCATGTTCCACGCGAATAATCATCAACGATCGTAAGAAAATAGTGACATCCACTATGAGAGCTAGTACGATATCTTCCCCACAAATCACAATGTATAAGATCAAAAGGATTCTCAGCTTTATTATAACTATTATGAAAGGGAAGTCTGCATTGCTTTCATCTATGACATATGTCACAACAATGAAGTTTATTTGAACATAAATTAAAATTCACTAGCTGAGACATGTGTTTCATAACTTGAGGAGAGGGATGTCCCATGCGTGCATGCCAGAGAATGGAGTTGTCTTCATGATGTGCCATGAAAGCAGACCCTTGGACTTGTTGCTTCAATACATAAACCCCACCATGTACATCACCTAAGCCAATCTTCTTCTTCGTGGCAAAGTCCTATATCATACAATAACTAGGATGATAAGTCACAAAGAAATTTAAATCACGGGTCAATTGACAAATTGAAATTAAATTACAAACAAACTTAGGAATAAGTAAAACATTTTGCAAAGTAATGTTTTTGCTAAGATCAATGGTCCCCGTCATTTCTACCAGCACTGTGTTCCCTGTAGGAATAGTGACATAGAAAGGTTTCTCAATCTTGGTTACCCCTCTCATTAAGGATAAGAGGGGGGTCATGTGGTGTGACGCACTACTGTCCAAGACCCATTTTAGATCTTTACAAGATGTATTTTTACCGGATTCACAAAAATCATGCTTCATCACACGATAACCGTGGAATGCACACCCCTGTACTGCTTTTTCAGTCGATTGTGCATGGTGAGCACTAGATTGTCCTGCATCATCTCTTGAGCGGTGTTGTGTCCTTTGTGTGTGCCAATTCTCTGGGTACCCTATAATCTCAAAACATCTTGCTTTAAAGTGACCAGTCTTGCCGCAGTGATCACACTTTGAGTTTGAACCATCTCTTCTCCTATGTCCACTTTGTTTAGATGAATAAAAAGCAGATCCTCCCAATTCTCTTTTAGTTGCAGCAATCCTTCCTTTTTCACCGATGATTTGAGCTTCTTCTCTAAGAACATGGTTAAAAACGCGTCGAAGCGAAGGCAAAGGTTCGGTGTTCAGCACTTCCTCCTTAACATGTTCAAATCGCTCATTGTTAAGACTTCCGAGAAATAGGTGTACTTGCTGATCTCCTTCTCTTTGCAGAATTTCTTTAGATGCACCACATGTGCATTCTGGAAGTGGTTGCAGTTCTCCTAGTTCATCAAGGAGACTCTTAAATTTGGTATAATATTCGGTCACAGTCATGTCCGATTCATGCTCCATCAGACATAACGTGCGCCACAATTGATGGATCTTAGGAGCATTTGTTTGAGCAAAACGCTCCTCCAAATCTTCCCAAATATCTTTCGCAGTTGATGCGTGCGAGATGCTACCGTGCAAAACTGGATCTACAAAATTAATAATCTATGCCATGACCATTGAGTCATCCTTTTCCCAATTGTAAAAGTCTGGACTGGTTTTTGCAGGTTTCTTGATTGATCCATCAATGAAACCTAACTTGCTTTTCGCCCGTAATGCCGTCCTCATGGAGCGTGCCCAATTGCGGTGATTCTCGCCTTTGAGTGTTGTAGCTACGAGCGGTGTTCCTGGATTATCATATGGACCAAGGTAATATGGTGATGTGTTTGTGACAGTGGAAGTCGATTTTGTATTGCTGGAGGTATCATTCTTCTCCACACTTTCATTCTCTGAATCAGAACTCTGCTCTGATGCCGCAATGAAATAACAGAAACTTGTAAAACAAAATGCTTCTGTGTATATTATTCTGCACAATTTAGAATAGTTATATAGCTATACAAAGAGACAAATAAAATCTATTTTAGGAATTAAATCATTCTAGGCCTTGACAAATTAACTCTAATTCATTGGCACAATCTGTCACAATGAGTGCTAACCAGAAAGCTTATACCAACTAATAATATTACAGCTCATTAGTTCTAGATAAGAGCTTGCACTTCGAGTGAGGCGCCCCAATAATATCCATCTGAGTGTTGATAGAGAGAACATGTTCATACTGGTCGTTGCACCCATCAACCTTAGTCAACGATGGCGGCTTGAAGTTTTCTAGGATAGACGCCTCCTATATATCATCTTATAAAGATTAAGGGTCCAATGCCTCCAATTTGTCCACCATGTATGAATTTTGTTGGCGGTGTGGATATGGAGCCCGTTATCCTCTAGGATTGGTTATGCCAACAAAGGTCATCCATAGAAGCGTACATCTCTGCTGTGACACTTTCCTAGCCATCGAAATCTCCGTTGGCCAAAGTCGTTGTCTTTTAGTTCACCATGAAGGACATAGAGGATAAATGTGTGGACAATAGTCCGAGTGAATTGTGTAATGGTGGTCCATGTCAGTTTTACCAGGGTCCCATGGTGGGTGCAAATTGTACTTGATAAAAGTTCAAATTCATGATAATTCCTAGTGATTAAGGTTTACGTGCATTTCTGTATTGGAGTTTGGTTAGGTCACTTTCTCAATTGCGATGTTAAGGTATTTATAGCCCCATTGGGCTTTGATCCAAGACTCAATTGGAAATATCAACCTAGGAAGAAATAAGAAGTTTATCTTCAAGTATTCAGAAGAGTGTGACCTAGTTTCCCTACGACTTCGTCCATGCTGTTACAGGGTGAGGACACGTTACTCCCCAATTCCCACGTCGGACGACTTATCCTTAAAAAATACAGAATATCCAATAGAAGGGTGACACATATAATAAATAGACGATTGATCTGATAAAATGACGATTGAGAATCCCACGCCGCCTTCTAAGACTTTCACAAAAATATACCGATAGAATATTCAATATTAATGTAAAATAAATATACACTTACATCCTATCATATTTCATCAAATAAACATTTATGAGAAACTTGTGAGGGCACATAACTAGAACGAATAGTTTTGCTTAAGATTTTGAGGATAGTCATTGTTTTGGATTATATTAAGTGTATCTTGAATCATGGAAATGGTGTAAGAGTAAGTATTTTTGATCATGCATAAAAATTTACATGATAAACACGATGAATAAGGTTAATAGGTAGTGGTTAAACATGATGAACATAAGCTAGTTTGACTCACTCATGACAATGTTTATGTTTCATTGATGTTTTTAATTTATACTTATATTGTTGTTAAGTTTAATTCAATCAACTTAATCACACATCTTGTTTAGATATAACTAAATAAAAGCACTATCCATAGTTTGAGAAAGTTTAGTGAGGATTTCATCATTATTTTCACTTCCAAAATCCAAATTGCATTTGATAACACACTCAACTTTTTAGTTCTAACAAGTGAAACTTGAATACAGAACACTTAACAGTGTTAAGTTAACACTTGAAGCCAATAAACTAAGTGACAAACTCACAAACCAACAAATATTATAGTATCCCCCTACCATATCTCTTCCTATATAAAACCATATCACAACCACATAAATACTTGCGATGCTAAATATTCACACCTCAAGTGCATCTTCATTAGCCTATCCACTCATCACATGCCACGTGGCACTACATGCATAATTAGCCACATATCCATAATTTGCTATATCCCTTTCTCACTCTTTTTTCAATGCAATAACATTCACTACATCCTCAAAACTTTTCAACATAGTTTTTCTTTTTTTGCAGCCATGGAAACTGGTATAGCATGTTACTCCCGTGGAGCTTTCATCCCTACTGTTTCTTCCAAACACTCCCTACCCTCTATCACTCCCTCTTCTTCCATCAGGGTATGTTGAAACTTGAAATAGAATAGAAGAATCTTAACATTTTTTATTTCAATGATTAATTCAAAAGTTCTTCATGCACTTTAATGAACATGGTTTTGTAATGAGGCAGAGTTTGAAATCTAGCTCTTTATTTGGAGATTCTCTTAGAGTGTCATCCAAATCAACATTGAAGTTTTCAAGAACAAAGGCTACTTCATTCATAACCAAAAGTGAAATTGGTGACAGTTTGGTGAGTTACTTTACTTACATACCACAAATTTCTTATATCATATGACTAGTTGAATTAATTAACCTATTTAGATTGATTTTTTGAGTTTATTTACTAGTACAAATTAACACCCGCAAGAGCTTACTTAAACAATTTTCAACTTATTTTCACAAGCTCGCTCTTCGGGATATAGTCTATGAAAACAGTTTGAATTTATGTCAGATGTTTGTTAATTGTAGGAAGAATTCTTGTCAAAGGCGACGCCGGATAAGGGTCTGATTAGGTTGATGGTGTGCATGGGAGAAGCCTTAAGAACAATTTCTTTCAAAGTGAAGACAGCTTCTTGTGGTGGAACACAATGTGTTAATTCTTTTGGGGATGAACAGCTTGCAGTGGATATGCTAGCTAACAACCTTCTTTTTGAGGTCAGACATTATCCTTAATAAGTTTCTACCTGATTAATCAAACAACAAATCATACTTTTAGTTTAATCCAATTCATGCACATAGGTTGGTCCATTTCCTGCACAGAAACTATAACATAAGTATGAGGCTTTTATGCAGGCTTTCATAAAATAGTAATGAAATGCCATCTTATTTTTCAATGTACAATGAAGCTAAAGCCTCAAAATTGATATCCACAGGCCTTAAAACACTCTCACTTCTGTAAGTTTGCTTGCTCAGAAGAAATTCCTGAGCTTCAAGACATGGGAGGTCCAGTTGAAGGTCTGCCATAATTCTATCACAAAATATATTCATGTCTCTTATACAAATACATTCATTTTTTGAGGATATGCATTTAACTCATAACAGGTGGATTCAGTGTTGCATTTGACCCTCTTGATGGTTCAAGCATAGTAGACACAAATTTCACAGTTGGCACCATCTTTGGTGTTTGGCCTGGTGATAAGTTGCTTGGAGTCACAGGAAGAGAACAAGTTGCTGCAGCTATGGGAGTTTTAGGTCCTAGAACTACCTATGTTCTTGCTCTAAAAGATTTCCCTGGTACTCATGAGTTTCTCCTGCTTGATGAAGGTAACTTTGATATTTATTTTAGTAAGGTAAGTACCTATGAAACACAGACATGACACTGACATGTCGATACGGGTAATAATTTGAAAAAATGAATAAATTAAAGGTAAGCACAAGTGTCATGGTCAGTGTCGGTTTCGGACATGAACAATACACACACAGACACACATTTTTTCGAGGTGTTAGTGCTACATATGACAATTATCCAACTCATATATCAGGAAAATGGCAGCATGTCAAGGAGACTCATGAAATTGGTGAAGGAAAACTATTCTCCCCTGGAAATTTGAGAGCTACATTTGACAATGCTAATTACGCTAAGGTCTATATGAAATTATCTTATATATGAGAAAAATAACATTTTGTTCTTTGTATTTTCACATGTATCAAATACTATTAATGAATACTTACCTCTTCCTTTTTCATCCAATAGTTGGTTGATTACTATGTCAGAGAAAAATACACATTGAGATACACTGGAGGAATGGTTCCAGATGTCAACCAGGTTCTTTTCTCAACACATTCTCATACATGACATTACAACAAAACCTTCTTTGAAATTTATATGCATCCTCGATGGTTTTCTGGCACCTGTGCTGAGGCAGCACAGGTCCCATCCGTTAATAATAGTCTTTGAGTCTCGGCGAAATTTTAATATAATATGATACAAAAATGTGTTTTCATATGCAGATTATTGTAAAAGAAAAGGGAATATTTACAAATGTGACATCACCAACTGCGAAAGCGAAGCTGAGACTGTTGTTTGAGGTAGCTCCTTTAGGACTATTGATTGAAAATGCTGGAGGTTACAGCAGTGATGGTTATAAATCTGTGCTAGACAAGGTTGTTGAAAACATTGATGATAGAACTCAAGTTGCTTATGGATCAAAGAATGAGATCATTAGGTTTGAAGAAACATTGTATGGTTCATCAAGGCTCAAGGGTGGTGTACCTGTTGGAGCAAGTGCTTAAACTGTTAACCAACAACAATTCATTTTCAATTTTTGTATGTTTTTTTTGCAAAAATATATATATAATGCTATCTTTGAGACAATTATGTACAATATAGTCATAGATTCCCTATTTATGACTAGAACTATATATATATATAATTTGTGTTGGTTTGGCCAACATCTAAGCATCTCTAGTCATGAAGTTTGGCAATAGGGATAAGATGATGCATAACTTAGTGTGAATTAAAGATACATGTACAAAACTTGAAATGATTAAAATAGTGATTATACTTCATTAATATATAACGATGATGGTCATAACAAAAAGAAAGATTTATTCCACTAAGTTACATAGATTAACTTTTGTCATAATGTTCTATCAAAAATTATGTTTCTATTTAAATTATTAATTTCGAGATCTTTTTTAAAAACTATTTTGATAGCTTATTTAAGTTTTCCCATTCCTCTAATTGTCTGTCTTGTCTCCATCTGGTCCACCCTTTTACTATAGAATATATTGAACTTCTCTCTACATGTCCAAACCACCAAAGTCTATTTTTCACCATCTTCTTTACTATAAACGCTATCCCGACACTCTTTCTAATATTATCATTTCTAATTTTATCATGTTGATTCTTGACCGCCACAACATCCTCATCTCTACTACACTTACTTTATTCTCGTGTTGATTTTTAACCGCTCAACATTATGTCTCGTACAAAATCGTAGGACTTACCACAACCCGGTAAACCTTTGAGCGACACCTTTGCATCACATAAAACACCTGACGCCCTTCTCTATTTATGTCGTGGCGCAAAAAATACCAGAGCGTACGAACGCTCGAAATAATTACAGAGTCGTCACTGAAATTTTTATTTTTAAAGGAAAACGTCGATAAAATCCTTGAAGAACAAAAATGTGATCGTCGCAATCAGTTTTGAGTTTAAGAGTCGGTTATGCGAGGAGAAGTTATTAATACCTCTCACATCCGTTTTATTCAATGACAACCTTTTAATTAGTTTTGTGAGAGTTTAGTTTAAAAAGTGTTTGAAGTTCTTATACTTATTAAAAGATAATTACAAAAGGAAAAACTTTTTAGTTTTTTATTAAATGGACCTGACAAGATGTTAAGTCTCGCTTCTACGTATCCTCAGATGCGACGGAGAACTCAGTGCTATGTAGTTCTTTGGTATAAAATGTTTGTTTGTTGGTTGATTTTAGAGAATAATATTTATGTCGCATTCGAGCGGTTAAACATCTGATTGTATGCTCGCACCATAAAGGTTGTGTGAGGGCAAGGTTCCTTGGTGCTTTGTTTTAATGATGTGAAAACTAGTAATATATCGCACTTGTGTACTTTGGACGATATCATCGCGTCTTAGATTGCATTCATCCTTTAATATGCATATAATAATTCACATAAGCGTGTCTATGCATATAGGATCATTTCATATATGAAAATTGTGCATTGGATACTTTAGGTCAACCCTATAGGGCTTTAGGACGACTCAAAAACTTATAAAAAAATGTGTTTGTAGAATTTTGGTGTCTTTGCGTCGACTCACAGATATGTGGAGGTCGACGGACACTGTTGGATAAATCAAATTTTGCTCTCAGGTGCCCTTGTGTCGACCCAAAAATGTGTGGAGGTCGACACATACTGAAAGATAAACAATTCTTGGCTCTCAGGTGCCTTCGCGTCGACGCATGGCTTAGTTCAGGTCGACGCATGGCGTGAATTTTTGTGCAGATTTATATTCGGGTGTGCTCAGGTCGACTCATGGAGTGTTGAGGTCGACCTCTCGCTCACTTAAACACATTTTTTTGATTCTTTGTGTTTCAAAATATTGTTAATTCAGTTGTGTGGTATTAGTCTTATATATATATATATATATATATATATATATATATATATATATATATATATATATATATATATATATATATATATATATATATATATATATATATATATATATATATATATATATATATATATATATATATATATATATATATATATATATATATATATATATATATATATATATATATATATATATATATATTCATATGCATCATATTTTGTATGTATAGAACAAGAAAAGTGAAAATGTTCACTGCATTTTCTCATCATCTTCATTCTCACACTTGCATTCTTCAACAATTACACATAATCATTTTTGTTGATCTTTGTATTTTCGAGGTGATAACGTCTAAACTTAGGATTTGTATATAGTAGTTTAGTTTGAGAATTGAGTGGGTTTTTCTTGAATAAACCTTTGGGATTTTGTCTTCCAAGATCTTGAGGATTTAGGGGGTTTTTGCACAAATCTTTGCTTCACAGATTCAGCCGAGTGAAAGGTTTGAAGAATGATGAGTTTGTTCAAACAAGTAACGGTAACCGGAGGATTATGTCAAAAGATTTGGGGTCGAATGTCTTGCGATCAGAATAAGCCGAGTGAAAGACTTGAAGATTCAAGTGAGTAGCGGTAACCAGAGGTTTGATCGAATAGTTTGATGTTCTTGATTCGGCTGGAATCAAGGGGAGAGAAGTAGATAGAATCAACATCAACAATTGGGTTTGAGTGTGTGGTGGATATAACTTCTCTTGTACAAAACTTTACAACTTGATATTATACATATCTCAATTACAGTTTTAGAATTGGGGGCAGACGTACCCGAAGCGAGGACGAAAAGGGGAACTGCCTAAACAAATCTGGTGTCGTTCTCTCTTTCTCTATCTCTTTACTTTGTGTTTTTAACGTTTGTGTGATATCAATTGTTCAGTAATTTTTTGTTGTAGTGTAGTGCTGAAAAACTGTTTTCAAAACTCATTGCAATCACTTTGATTGTAATTGCTGAAAATTCTGCACTATCATTTTATAAGAAATTGAACTTGGGGTGTTGTGCACACCAAGTGTTCGACATATTGATCACACACAAATTGTTTGTGAATTTGTCAATTTAATTTTAACTTAATATTTCATTGGAAATTGGTTGATTCAAAGTGGTATTAGTTTGGATAATTGATTGTGAAAACTGTTGATTCGTTTATCTCATCGATTTCATTCCATATTGGCTATGCATATCCTATCTTACCAATAACGGTTCGTTTAGACGATTAAAATCCACAGCTTATTCCGCACGTTTTTTAAACAACTTTTAAGCGCCGATTTTTGTTAAAAATTAGTGATCTATTCAACCCCTTTCTAGATCATTGCCATCGTCTAACAAATTGAAGCGTGTGTTTGTATTTCGAGTCGAAATGAGTCAAACACTACATTTTTTATGAAAAGTTTGTTTTGAATGCACAAGGGAAAAGGTTAGTTTGATGAATTGAGATTTGATTTTAGGTGCGAATGATGAATAACCGATTCAAGCAAAGCATGGGATAAGCTTTCAATTGTTAAAAAAAACCATATGAGCCTGTATTCACCCATTCCTCCTAAGTTTATTATGAAAGTTGTTTGTGAAGGCAAATAATCGTGCACTAAGCCCTCGATTATTCGAGAAACAAATGAATGCGAATTCACCCATTCCTCCTTATTTAATTAGAAGTATATTAAGGAAATTTAATTTTAAAAGAAATAAAAAATTATTTTAAAAAAAGTAATATGGGGTTTAAAAATATATATGCAAATGAGCCTACAACTAATAATGACAAATAAAAAATAGTATCACTGACCTAAATGGTTGGTGCATATATAAGAAAAGTGTTTTTGCTTTAGGTCAAACTCAATATGAAACTCTAATTTCAACTATACTATTAAATAACAATAATAAAAAAAAGAATATAAAAAAAGTACCGCAAATGGAGAGGGAGAGGTGCCTCCTTATAAAGAGAGTACATTTTAGGGTGATTTAGAGTAATTTAGAATACCGACACTCTCAAATGAGAGGGTTTTTATAATGTCCTCAGCGCTTGACCATTGATCCTTACTTTTGGAGTGAGATACTCGCTCCTAAAAAATAATAGATAACTGTTAGAAATTAACCGTTGGAACGGACATAGGTGCTGGATAAGATTGTGAATCTTAGAATGTCTTACTAACTATTAACTTAGTGGAATGAAATTCTTTTGAAAGACTCTTGTGTTTTTTCTAAGGATTGATTAGGTCTCCCTAATTTTCGTTTCCCTTAAATAATAAATTAAAAATTGAAAAAACAAAAACATTAGCATGTAGCATTATAAATCAATCCTGTCAAATTAAATTTTTATTTATTTTAAAAATATAATAATAAAAATGACAATATGTAACAAAATTTTGTCTAAAAATTTATATTAAGTTTCATGGCTAAATCAATAGCATAAAGTCGTAATTTGTGTGTTAGTATACAAATTGAATCCAATTTAATTGATCAAGTTTTCTCTCTTTTTTGAGTTTAAACCGTGGTATTGGCAATGTTTATCATTGGGTATATGAAAACCAAAAAGTTAGTAGCTGAAACCCGGTAGCTAGTAGATTCTGGATAAGAAAATATAAAAATCGCGCCAGGTAGGGGTCGAACCTACGACCTTCTGCTTAGGAAACAGACGCTCTATCCACTGAGCTACAGGCGCTACTTGTTATTCATTTCCATTAAAATAAATTTATTAATACGTAATAAGTTAAAAGCACATTTTCCCTCACTTTGAATATCAACATTCTGTCCTCTATCCTGAATTCCGTTTCTCTTTCCCCTATTAAAAACGGTTTAATTTCTTTTACTATTAAACTAATATTAGTGAATTTTAAATAAAAAATATTTTAATTTTGCTTTTCAAAAATACTACTATCAAATTCTCTAAGTATCTTAATTTTTGTGGGTACGCCGTCAAATCAATTATAAACTTTATAAAAATAATATTAATAATTAATGTTAAAATAAAATTAATTATTATTAAAATTTAATTAGTATGGACCGATAGTTTAAAATTATTTGATATTGTCAATCAATCACTCTTATGCATCCCATTAATATACGACAGATTAATATATTTCTATTTAATATAGTGTAAAATTATTTTACACCATCAGTATATATTAATTAAACTCTTATTACTATTATTTAAATAATTAATTATTATCAATAATTATACTAATTCCTAATAATATGTGTAAAAAAATTAAAATTAACTATAGATAATGCAGCATCTTCTAGACCTTGTCATTTGCTTGTAGTCTATGCAAGATCTCATATTTGACTTTGAGTAAAAAAAATTGTCAATATCACGCATCGATGATAATAGATTTAATTACATTTATGATTTTTGAAATTTTTTTTTCTATTTTAAACTTTAGGTAGTGTTAACTTATGCACAAGTTAAGAAATACAAATAAAAAATTTATATTAAAAAAAATAGTAAAAAATTTAATTATAAATTTTTAATAAATTTAATATATAATTTTCAAAAAAATATTTATACATTTAATTATTAATTTGTGTCCTAAGAACACAAGTTATCCTTATCCTTTAAACTTAAATAATTTTATTCGTTTTTTTTTAAATCATGAAATATTTATTATTTAACTTACATCTTTTATCAGAATTTTAATATATTATGATTTATCAGGTTTTACATAAAATACATCATGTAGAAATAGATGCAAATTTAATAATTTTAAGTACAAAAATGTAACATAGATTCAAAATTATTTGAATTTAAAATATGGGGTTAATTTTCTAAATTAAATAAAATAGAATGATATATTTGTAAATAATCACTAAGTCATTGAGGCAATGAGCATAATTTTCTCACTTATTATTTTTCTCATTTATAATTTTTCTCATTCTCTATCATAATTCAAAAACTTACACTTGTTCATTTAATAACATTTATATGAGTTGGTTGCCTATTATTTTGGCGTCGAAAGCACGCAATCACAACTAATGAGACACCTTAACTATTGATTTTAAATTGATATTGATATCAGAAGGATGAAAAAAATATTTCATATTATAGTTTTAGCATAACATTGAAAGATGATAATACAAATTATTTAAATATTATGAGAAAATGTGTCTTAGGGATGATAGTTATATTAGATTAATGTTTATGATTGTATTGTATGCTTCGTTCTAATCATTATCACGTTGATGTAGCTATATTCATTATCATTTAAGGTTTCACTTTAATCATATGGCCTTTATGATTGAGCTTATAATATTTGTTGTGAATTACTAGAAAATGTCAACCGTAGATATTCAATATAGTAAAAATTTGACATAATTAGTTATGTTGTCCAACTTAATTTAAGATTTTAATTTAATCGTTTATCTAATAAACATTATATTTTAGTCTCTCAAAAATTATTCTGGTAGTCAACTTAATCCATTATCTTAACTTTTAATTTTAAATGTCCTAGAGGAGATAATATTGTTGAGTGTCCATCTTATACTTTATTATATTTTTATTTTTATTTAAACCATTTGATCTTTAAAAAAAAAAACACTCACATAATGAGAAAGAGAAACTCTCTTTTCTTTCTAACTGATCTTCTTCACCTTAGCCTTTGCATCACCTAAGTCCTTGCAGCAAGTATCATGTTTTCATCTTCAGCGCTCAAAATCATGAAGCATAAGTCAGTTGGAAGAATGTTTCTTCTCGCAAGTGCTATCAGGTTCCATCTAAACCACACTAGGATAACGTATGGAGGAAATCGCTCTTTGTGGAAGACGGTGACATTCGTTTTTCAACATTATTCTTCACCACGTTTCCAGATGACTTTGGGCAAGAGAAATGTATGAGTTCCAGCATTTTGGCGACATAGATGAGGTAATCATTCTTTTGAAGCATGACATCAGAGGTAACTGGTGGGAGGAAAGTTGTATGTGGAAGCAGTAAAACCAATGGAGGCTTCAATGAGAAATCTAGTGTACCAAGTTGCGGAATCTGATCTTGTTAGATTTAAGAAACTGGTTCGAAAATTGCATTTTGTGTAAGTTAGGGACTGATTCGAGCATCGAATTCTGGGGGTATAAATGGCTCGGAGAAGCTCCGCTGAGTCTGCACTATCCTTCGCTCTTCAATTATGTGATGTTCAATTAGAGGTCCGTTGCTGACTCCGATTTTTAGTTTGGTGTTCAGTGGTGCTAGAATTTCGATTTCAACCACACACGCTTATCCGAAGAAGCTTATTTTGAGATTTAACATTTGCTAAGCTTCCTGTAGAATGTTAAGCCAATTACCGCACTTTCAAACTCTTTCGTTTGGTGGCCAAATGCTTGAAGTTTCTTAGTGAAATCGACGTCATCAAGACTATCTTGTTTAACTTCAACATGTATTCAATTTGATTTGTATCTTGCACCTTTCTTGAAATTGTTGTGGAATTTGCGTTTACCCAGCAATATCAAAGTGTTCGCATTGAGGCTGTTGCTCAGTGGGTTGCAGACGCGTGATCAATTAGCAAAGAGAAATGTTTTAATTAATTGGCATGACCTTGTTTGCCCTATGTGTTTAGGACTGGAAGATAATCTTTTCCATCTTTTCTTTTTGTTTCTATTTGTTTTTGTTGTTGTTTAGATATGTTTATCGAATTGGATCAGAATTGTTCCTCTTCCTATTTATGTTTCTGCAATTAAGCACTTAGAAGGATGTCTCCTTTTGCTCAAAAGGAAGGTTATTAAGAAGTTTCGACTTCTTTTTTGGCTTGCGACATTGTTGTCCATTTGGTTGGTGAGGAACGATACACTTTTTAAAGGAGGTCACAAAGAAGTGGCAGAGGTAGTCAACCTAGCAATTAACTTTTCTTGGAAGTGGTTTGGGACGAGCCTTAATAGGTCAGTGAATTGTAATAGGCTCAACTCAACCTGGCAATTAACTTTTCTTGGGAGTAGTTTGGGGCGAGCCTTAATGGGTCAGTGAATTGTAATAGGCTCAACTGAACTGAGTATTTGTTAGCTTGTTTTTTTAGCTAATTCCTTGTAATCTTCTTCTTTCTTAGTTTTCTTTCCTCTTTCCTTTTGTATATGGGTTGAGTACCCCTTATGCTAATTTATATACATCTTTTGGTTATAAAAAAAATATTTACACCTTTGAATCTTAAGGGTCTATTAATTATAATGATACACCATCAACATCTAATATTTTAAACCTATCTCTATCTTATTCCCCTTCTTCATCTTCATCTTCATCACTATCTGATAAATCTTCATTCAAATACCAAGAAAGTTCCAAACAAATTAAAATTCCAAAAATCAGCAAATATAAATCTCTCAAATTGTAGAAAAATTAAAATTAAACATTACAAAAAATAGCTCAAAACTTTAAGTGTTTCTAAATTAAGATAAAATTTATTCTCACAAATAAAATGAGATTATCTTCATTGCAATATATCATAATCAACATAGAAGTTAAACCTCAACAAAATAGATAAAACAAAACCCTTTACTTCATCATTGTTGTTGTTGTCTCTCAAACATCAATGGCTATGCTTATAACAGTAATTGATTCATCATTATAGAATTTGAACATTTCATCTCCTAAAACCCTTGATGATGAAGCCTAAAAAGTTCCCATCAATCGGTTAAGAGGCATGGGTATGGTGGGATGCTACAATCAGAGAAGTTATTAGAGTTAGAACACTTGCTTCAAGTATGGGAAGTGACTCTTCAAATGAGAGGATGAAGACTAATGTGATGGTGTCATGAAGTGTTTGTAAAGATAATTGGACATCAGGTGTAAGTAATGGTGTCGTGATGAACCGTAGAACGAGACGCTCTAGAGGTTACCATTGTTGACAGTTCTAAAAGTTAATAACCATTGGATTAGTTAACATAAACAGTAATGGCGAATCAATAGAGAAAATTAGAGAAAACTAGTATGGAGTTCGGTGATAATCAAGAGACAGTTCTCACAGACGATGCCATTATTTCGGTGCAAAATAGAAAATTGGAAATGAATGGTAAAAATCATCCTGAAAAGTTCATGACATGATGGTGAATATATTTAGCGATCAGAGAATAGGGTGTGCCAATAAGATTATGGTAAACAAAACATGGAATTATTTAGTGAATTTCTTCTCAGTGTGGCAAGGAATCACAATTATTTAAGAATGACATTTAGAATCATCTCAAGTGGGCGCATCACCAGGTGTGGGAGGCCTTCAGATATATGTCATTGATTGAGATGGGGCAACGTCTTACTTCAGTGCACTACTCTATAGTGATAGTACACATATTCGTCGACTTAAGTGAACATCGTATTTGAATTGGATCTCTAAATTCGACCAATTTATTGGGCATTTTTACGAGTCCAAAACAAGGACCTACAAAGAAAACATACATTGAAGACACAAATAATCCAAGAGCACATATTTTCCATGCAAATACAAATAATATTAAAACATATTTTCTTTCTCTTCATCACTTAAATTTTAAGGCATACTTCAATACCTCATTTAACTCTCTAAATAAGATAGGACTATATCATTTGCAAATAATAAAAAAACATATTGTTGGCTGAGAATTTCGACGCCAGGCTTGATTCGAGGATGATAAATAAAAGCAAGTGTTTCTTAAGTTATTGTTGAATTCGACAGGAACATGTGTCAATGTCCTGGTCGAAGAGAGCTTCGTGAGAAGGATATGTTGGATGAACACTTAGAAATATTTTATAAGTTTGGATGGCAAATTTGACGCAAACGGTACAGAGCTTTTGTTCAAAAGAAGTTTTGAATTTCAAATAAGGATAATAACTGTCTTTGTCCTTATCCATTTCTCAGAAATGACGCGTGTAAAGTTGTGGCAAATTGAAGACATTCAGAGCAAAACGTGTCATTTTCTGAAGAAATCACCGTTGATGGCAGTAATTTTCGACGTATTATAAATAGAAGTCTTAGTGCATAGGATTTCTGTCTGTTCAATTGTTGTACAAATACTCGCAAAATCACTCAAAGTATTTGAGTTATTTGAGAATAGAGTTTTCTTTGAGAATGTACGTTTGAAACACCACTATTTTCATTTCAATTGAAATTTATTTTCAGTTTATCATTTATTTCTTCATTGCAATTTTACTTTGAAGTTTTTTTATTGCAATCTTTTATAATTCTGCAAATTTACCTTTTACAAACTTTAAACAATCTTTTACAAACATGACCGTTGTCGAAGTGTTCTTGAGATTTTTAGAAATAATTTAAACAATAGCTATGTCCTAGGATTCACTAGTTGATCGTGCAAGTAAACCATTTTTTGAGACCAACGGTTGTTTACCAATTTTCATGGTAAACAAATTGGCACGCCCAGTGGGACAATGCTATTGTTTGAAAATATTTTTCTTTCTGAAATTTTTGCATGAGTTTTTTATTTTACTATTTCTCTATACTTCGTTGCATGAGACTTAGGAGTGGTACAATAGCCACAAACAACGAAGAAAGACCAAGGAGAAGATACGTAAGGAGGATGGTGAATCAAAATCCACCAAATGATGGAGAACCACCCCTTCATCTTCGACAGGGAGAAATACAGTTTTAGTGTTTGTGTTTGAAACTGTACCATCCACGGCAAGTACGACGCATGTGCCGTCAAATGCCCAAAGTGGACCCATTTTGTCTTATGTGGGAACATAGGGTCCACCAGTGACCCCCCTCCCCTCTAGTGGGGAGCAATTTATTCAGGCCTTATATGCTTGGATTCTCAATGCCCCTAATAGGTCACAAATAGCCTTATGGCATGCCAACATCAATGATGGCAAGTTTGCATAATACAACATCATCATTCACAGACCCAATGGTGAACATAACTTCGCCATTGTGAGGATTGTATTAGGCATCAATAACATGGGTCGAATTAGCCAGTCATTAGGGACAGGATTTCCCACCCAAATGCCTAATATAACCAATACTTTTGCAGTAGTGATAAGGCAACAGATGGACGAAAGTAATCACAAGATGATCCAAATGCTTTCCCAACAAATGGGTGTCATATTCAACCCTTTAATCCAAAACACTACCAAACGAACCAACAAATGGCAACACAAATGACACGCACTATTGATTTCTTTGGTGTTCCACAACCCCCTCGACATCCCTAAATGGAATGGATGGTAGAGAACCCAGGGTTAGTCTTGGAAGAAGACTCCATAATTAACCAAGTCCAACAAAATATACCTCAGGCGAACGTGGGAAATTAGGGAGTAAGAGTTGAACCACCTAGGGTCGAACCTCCTAGAATTGAGAAACAAATCCCAAGGGAACCAAGGGTAGTGATGGTGAATAGGAACCAACATGTTGATGAAGTCATAAATCATGTTCGACGTGATGATATGTCAGCAAACAATAACTTAGCAGTCGTTTGAGTACATTGGGGTGAATATTGGCCTTCATAGGCCAAATTATACATCACCGTTGTTTGAGTACATTCTACAAATAGAATTACTCCCTCAATAGAAAGTACCTAAGTTTACTAAGTTTTCTGGAGATACAAGTGAGTCCACAGTTGAACACGTGGCTAGATACCTAATAGAGGCATGGGAAATTGCCAATAATGAGAATCTAAGGATGAAATATTTCCCAAGTTCACTTACAAAGAATGCCTTTACTTGGTTCATCATATTACCAGCCAATTCAATCCATAATTGGACTCAACTGGAGAGATTTTTCCTTGAACAATTCTAAATAGGATAGTCGAAGATAAGTTTGAAAGAATTGGCCAGAACTAAGAGTAAATTCTCGGAGCTAATAGATGATTACTTGAATAGGTTTCGTCTGCTTAAGTCCAGGTGTTTTACACAAGTTCCTGAGCATGAGTTGGTTGAAATGGCCGCTGGTGGCCTTGACTACTCCATTAGGAAGAAATTGGATACCCAATACCTGAGAGACATGGCCCAGTTGGATGACAGGGTTTGACAAGTAGAATACTTGAAGGCTGAGAAAGTCATAGCAAATAAGAATAATAGAAAGGAAAGGGTAGCCTACGTCGAATTTGATGAAGACGAACAAGAAACAAATAGTGATCCCTTTTTTGACGAGAGTGAAATCGACCTTGTTGAACTAAAGCAAGAGCCACCTTATTCTTGTAAAGTCCTAACACCGTCGAATGGAAAAAATCCAGTAGAACCAGAAAAGAATGATAGGTTCCCCAAGAGTACTTATACCTTCGACGTCACTAAGTGTGAGGAAATCTTTGATTTATTAGTTAAAGATGGTCAGATGATATTGCCTCCTGGGGCTAAAATGCCTCCTTTAGAACAAAGCAAAAAGAGAGATTTCTGTAAATATCATAACTTTTTTGGGCCATAAAACCTCTCAATGCTTTCTTTTTAGGTATCTTGTTCAAAACGCTATCAAAGAAGGAAGGCTCAGGTTTGATGACAAATCAAAAAATCAAATGAAGATATATTATGATCCTCTCCTAGTGGCGGATGCGCATTACTCTGAGTCGTCCATGGTCAATATGGTGGAAGTTGCTGAGGACTTCACCAACAATGTTGTGATGGTCGAAGTTGCTGAAGGCGTCGCCAAGGAAGTCACTAAGGACTTCAACAAAGAAACCACAGAAGGTTTCATTCAAAAATTTACTAAGAACTTCAACCAAGAAGTCACTAAGGACTTCGACAAATAAGCTACTGAAGGCTTCACCAAAGAAGCTACTGAAGGCTTCACCAAGGAAGTCACTAAGGACTTCAACATGGAAACCACCGTGGATTTCGTCCAAAGAGTCACTTGAGGCTCCAATAGGAATCACTGAGGATTCCAACCAAATAATCAAAACACATGAAACTACTGAAGGTTTCATACAAGTTAACAACGAAACTAAGGCCACTAAAAGCCTTAGAGTCAAATTACAAGAGTTGGACATCACTGAAGGTGCAAACTTAGGGGTCAATATGGTCAAAATGACCCAAGAATCTGCAATAGAGGTGGATGAACACAGCCTCAAGCAGGAAGAATATGTCAAAGTGGCATATCCCAAGCAGAATGAAAACCTGGTTGAATTCCTCCATAGGTGCCAGAGGAAAAAATCTGGAGTAATGTTGTACCCAAGGTGCATCTCAGTTTTTGATAAGAACTCTGTAGAAAATATACAGGGGGTTCGACAAGAAAAACAAAAAAATAGATGGAGGGATTCTCATAATCGCTTTGCTTTCAACAAAAAGGGAAGACCCAAGAATCATAACCAAGGTGGACAAGGGTTGCGTGGAAAACAAACAGCCACATTCAAACCCACTACTGATTACCCTAAGGGCAAATGGGTGAAACCAGTCAAAAGGAGGGAATAAGGCAAAAAAAATGCAAAATTTTGAAGTGGAAAGAGGTTTGTCAATAACATACCATATAGAGTTCCAAACCTCGAAATAGCCAGCGTGGCACTCTGAAAATTACAAGGGTAAAAACTCAATGTCAAGGTCTCAATGGAGGAGAAGCAGAGAAGGCAAAAAGCTGAAAGAGAGGCTGCAGAGAAGGAAAAGGTTGAGTCAAGCAGCAACATACCCGTCAAGAAGGACAGGAATGAAGACAGGAAGGCTATCAAAAAGAAGTCGGTCGAAAGAAAGTTGTTTGCTGATCAGAAGGAAAAAGTGAGAGAGAAATTTGACCAAGTTGATACAGATGACGGCATGTTGATGGAGGAATTTGACTCAGGTTCAGAGTCTTCATTAGATATCATCTACAACGTAGTGTTTGTATTTCCTAGAGAATACGATAGGGTTATGGAGATGGACGAAACAGAGGATGAAGTTGAATTGGAGGTGGCCAGTCACAGGCTAGTTTTTTATTATATACTAAAAAATGGATGCGTCGAAGAACAAAATGTTTTTTTAAAGGCCTGACGAAACCATGAAGAACCATCTAAAGTCTTTGTTTATAAGAGACAAAATAGAAAATGTTGGAATAAATAAGATACTAGTTGATGGCGGAGCAACTGTAAATTTGATGTCGCACTACATGCTGAAGAAAATTGGGAAGAATGACAATGATACCAAACCCTATAACATGGTTCTGACAAACTATGAAGGGGAAAAAGGTACTACTATGGGGGTCATACAAGTGGATATCACAGTTGGCACTATCACAAGGCCAACTATGTTCATGGTAATTGCATCAAAGGCAAACTACAATCTGCTCCTGGGTCGATAGTGGATTCATGGAGTTGGCGCATTTCCTTCTTCATTTCACCAACGCATCTCCATCTGGAGAAGCGACGGGATTGTGGAGAACATAGAGGTTTACCAAAGCTACTACATGGCTGAGGTCAATCAGGTGAATGGGCGACACTTCGACAAGATCTTAGCCCACATAGCACCTTACAATCTTGCAGGGTTCGACCTCACACTTACTGACAATGCATTATGTTCCCTGTACCTACATCCAACCTATGGCTTCCAATGGGATATGGAAGTAGTAGGTGAAGAAGACTACGTGTTTGGAACAGAAGGAATCAAACTAACTAGTTGGGGAAGCGAGTTTGGTGACGATGACTGAGTCATTGGCACTTAAAAAGATTCCGGCTTACATAGCTGAAAATAAATTAAATGCGGACCTAGAGGCTGAAGTAAAATACATGGCTATCAAAGCCAAAACAATGAAGAGCACTTTGAAGGTCCTAGTAAGGACTTGGATCCAGAACCACCAGACAAGGATCAAGGCAAAGTGCAAGGCCAAAGGCTGGATGCCATCTATGATGTTAGTCGATTCTGCTGCAGGACATGAGTATCTAAGTATGCTCGATGGGTATTCTGATTACAACCAGATTTTCATTGCTGAAGAAGATGTGCCAAAAATGGCATTTCGATTCCTCGGAGCTTTAGGCACCTTCCAATGGGTAGTAATGCCCTTTGGCCTAAAAAATGTTGGGGAAACTTATCAAATAACAATGAACTCTATATTTCATGACTTTATTGAAACTTTCATGCAAATTTATATTTATGACATTGTGGTTAAGTCATTTTCAGGAAAAAGTCATTTTCCTTGTAAATTTTTCTTTCAAAGTGACTGCTGCTTCGCGAATGGTTTAACTAAGATCATTAGGTATATAAGATGTTTCAAAGTACTTTTGGAATGCTTGGATTTCCTTGATGTGTGTCGAAGTACCTTTCTTGACTCTTTTCTGCACAAAGGCAAAAGCATAAGTTAGGTGTTAAGTGAAATAAGAGACGTCAAAAACTTTTGTAGTGTAATAATCTTTCCACCAAATGTCGAATTCTCTGGTACAAAGGAAGGATGGTTAAAAGGCTACAGGGGAGAATTGGGTAATGCCAACATATTTAGCCACTTATTTGTTGAACTAGGCTTCAGTGTGGATCATATTATAGTGAATCAAGGAGCATTTCCTGGGAAAAAGTGGTTGAGGTTTAATCTGGATAAGACCAAATTGTCAAGCGACAAGGTTTGGTTGATAGCTGACGAGAGTAAATCGAAGTCTTGAAGGTGTGAGTATTGTAGCTAATAGTCTGGGAGTGAGGAATGCTTCCCATATAGCAAGAGACTCTGCTTCTTGGTCTTTCGAAGGGGCAGGGAATCTTCTTGTAAACCACTCAGAGGCAACCTTTCTATCAGCAAAGAGAACCATGTTTGGTCTGAAGTTATAGCGCTTGGAAAACATCACACATAACTAGTGAAGGTTTGCTAGAGATTTAACCCTTCATCACTTGGGGTCAGTAAAGCAAGTCTTATGCCTTCGACTCTCCTGTTCTTCACTTTGTTAGCTTCTACATTGACAGGGTTGCAAATAGGAAGAGATGCTTTGAAAGTGACATTCATCCATAATTGTAGTAGTCAGAAAGGTCCATAAAGCAATAGATTTCCTTTAGACTTAATGGTTTTGATTGATGTAACGCCTTCCCCTAAATACTCATAGAGGTTGGCTAGGATCATCTCTTCGAGACAAAGGTTGTGTCCAGCGTGCAGTTGGTTCGCCATTGTTAAATATCTTTTTCCCACTTGTAAGGATCTCAAGCAGAAGACGCAATAAGATAGCCAAAGAGCCAGGAATGTTGTAACACCCCCTATCTATACCCTCAATTAATCAAATAAATCGATTAGGCACATATTAAAGTTCATCAGAGTATAATTAAAACACGGTATAAAAGAGGTGCGCTACATCATACTTGAATTTAAAACATACAACACCTGCTCAATAAAGATATGCAACAGTGGGGTAACTCTCAACAGAGGAACTTAGTCCTCATATCCACATCTCAATATTTAGAATAAAAGCGGAAATATCTAAACATTGATAATCATCAAACATATATATATATATATATATATATATATATATATATATATATATATATATATATATATATATATATATATATATATATATATATATATATATATATATATATATATATATATATATATATATATATATATATATATATATATATATATATATATATATATATATATATATATATATATATATATATATATATATATATATATATATATATATATATATATATATATCATCCAGTTTAGTTCACAACATAATTCATGTTTCATAAAAATTCCACAACAAGATACATATACAACATATCACAAAAGAATCATATATCCTAGCTACCCGGTGCTACATATCAGAGCTGACCGACAAAAGAATGAAGACACGCTTCACAAAAAGACCTCCAACATACCTACTATGCAATTCCTTATAGAGGATCATAAAACAGCAGAAGGGTGAGAAATATTATCATAATAATCAATGCATATAATTATATATATATATATATATATATATATATATATATATATATATATATATATATATATATATATATATATATATATATATATATATATATATATATATATATATATATATATATATATATATATATATATATACAATCCTAGAATACACATAATCAACATTCTCACCACAAGTCATCCATATACATCACAATGTATATACAAATATATGGATAACCACCAAGCACATTCATCATACATACATCCATAATTCACTCATTTCCACATAAACATTTACAATTATGTTTATTCATCAATTCACAACTCTCAGTTCAATAATTCATACACATATGCATACTTTCATACAACAATTATACCTATGTCATGTGACTCAATGCAACTCATGCCATGTGGTGCCAACACTTGTTATTATTTTTCGGTTTTTACATTTAAACCGGGTCCGTCCTCTAGACCAATAACAAACAAAAGCCCGTCCTCTAGGCTTTCAAACCCCACTCTAGGTTTGGGACAAGTCACTAGTCTCCACGAAACTAGCAAGCATTGGCTCTTGACAACAATGATGCGTATGCAATCAACAAACATATGCACTTAAGACCGTTCTCGCATCTTAATCCCATGCATTCTCAAATAATTCATCACACAAGAATTATAACATGATTGCACACACAACACATTTCATAATAATCAAAGTATTCATACTTTCAACACCATTACTACATTTATCAAGCAATGCACAAGAATACACAACTTGGTGTCTCACATACAATCGCATACAATATGCATTCACAATATCGCGCCAAACAGCAACGAACTCCATCACATTCATCATGCACTTTTAATCAATTTAAACAATGCAATATTTGCCAAAAAGGCCACATTTCACAATCGATTCCACAATCTAGGATTCACGCCATACGGCTACCCACAGCATATCATAATACATCACACAAGCTATGCGTTGAAGAATCAAAGTATCAACATTGGATGGAAACAACAGAAATAAAATAATGCTTTCATGCTCGCTGGTTCACTCGCCTAGCGAAGGCATAGCGATCATTTGCTACTTGCTCGCCTAGCGAACGTGCTAGCGGAGCCTGCCTTTTTGCTACTAGAAGTGTTCGTTACCCAGCTCGCTTAGCGAACCCTCGCTACCTCACTCGCTCCAGCGAACAAGGGTCATTTTGGTTTTGTCCAAGTCTGGGACCATTCGCTACTCGCTCGTTAGCAACTCGCCTAGCGAACCACTCGCTAGCTGCTCGCTTAGCGAACCTCTGTGATCTCTAAAAAACTTCTACTGTCCCAAAAATGTCACAAGGTCCCAAAATCACCCGATTCAATTCCAACAAGTTTCCATAGTCTTAGCCTAACATTCCTCGACTAAACTACATCACTTATTCCAGATTCTAACCGTTAAAACATCGGTTTCTATCGATTAAACCATTTCGACCTAAAAATGGAAAATGAGTAAAAACTCTCCAACAATCCAAATCAATCCAACAAAAGTATACACAATCATACACATTGAGAAAATAATAAGATTTCACACCCTTACCCGATTAAATCGAATCCTAGATGTTGATCTTGAGCTATCCAAGTTTTTCCTCTATTTTCTCCTCTTCCCTCTTCTTCCTTCTTTCTTTTCTCTTCTTTCTAGTTCTACCCTTTTCTTTTCTTTCCTCTATTTCACTTATATCTCTTTCTATTCTATTTCTCTCCAAACATCTAGTAATCCATTTTCTCAAAAAATATCTCATCTTATTATTAAATAAGAAATGTCTAAAATACCTGTTAGCTCACCAATTCGACGACTCATGTTGGAGGCTATTTTCAGCATATTAAAAAGATCTACAAGTCTTCCAAGGACTTAGGAAATTGAAGTCTTGAAATTAAATACTTCGACCTAAGCAAGCGAAATGGTCTTCGACCGAGATTTAGAAGAAGGGTCGAAGTGAGTTTTTGAAATTCGAATCTTGGAGGGAGTAGTTATATTTTCTTATGACTAAGAAGGACAAGTGGCTCTCATCGGATAAAGGACTGCATGTGGTCTGACACTTGTCAAGAATAGATGGCCTAAGGAGGTTATTAGCGGTTATTAGCAGTTACTATTATTATTATAAATAGGAGTCTTAGACATAAAACTTGGTGTGTTGTAATTTACTGTTGTACAAGTCACTCTTAAAATTACTCCAAGTATCCGAGTGTAGGGAAAGAGAGTATTATAGAGAATGTACGTGATGTAAACACACCATCCTTTATATTTTCAATGAAGTTATTTTGTTTCTTTACTTTTGTCAAGTACTTTTATTTATTTGTTTCATCTTTCCCTCTTGTTCATCATTACTATTTCGATTAAGTCCTCCCCTCCCAAAAAAAAACCCTTATCTCTTCTCCCCCTGATAATTCTTCTTCCTTCTTTCTTTTAAACATAGTGGATAATTTCTGCCCCCCTTCGTTAAGTTATTTCTTCTTAGTATTGTTGAAACATATTTCTAGATAGGTTCAAATAGAAACACCCTTCAGCACATATCCTAGGATTTCGTATGGTCAATCCTGCAAGTTAGTCAATTTGACACCAAATTGATAGACCAGAGGTTGTTTACCAAAAAACACGGTAAACAAAATGGCACACCCGGTGGGACAGTGCTGAACAAAGAAAGTTTTGAGATCATAAGAATCTAAAAAATATAAGCCTTATCAACTTTTCTTCAAAATACATTGTATGTTACTAAGAAGTGGCAAAATAACCACTACGAACGAAGAAAGTTTAGTAAGACGTAACACTAGGAATATGGCGACGGAACCCGTTCAGCCAAGTGGCCAACAAAATGGCTCTAGTGATGAAACAAGAAATGACGGAGCGTCGACTTCAATACCATCAATGGGAGAGCAAATAGGGATCCCGGTAAGGCCTGTACCAACACCTTCGATATTAGGGGCTGGGTCGACTGTAATAAGACCCTATACTCAACCAATATTGGAATATATCGGGCCCCAAGTGTCAAATCCTCAGACACCATTAGAAGGAAGCCCCCTGCCTAGGCAAAATCCTCTTCCTCGATTGGTACAGATGCCCAGGAATCCAACGTATGGAATGCCTACAACTGTGATGCAGGGGCTTCAAAATGCTCCCCCCATCTTTTCAGATAACCTTGTGACTTCTCCGTTGCAAGGATCGGGATCTGGGGTGAACATTGGTCGAAGTTTCCAGGTCCAGAGTCTGGGATATTCGACGCAAGGCCCCAACTTGACCAATACCTCAGTCGCATGCTTGAGGCAACAGATGGATGAGAGCAACATGCAAATGGTTCAGACTTTGTCCCAAACTATGGGTGAGATCTTTCAGCCATTGATCCATAGCACCATTCAAACCAACCAACAATTGACGTTGCAGTTGACGCGGTTAGCTGAGTTTATGGGAGTACCCCCTGTACCTAGAAATCAAAACACAATGGCGAACGTCCCTCGACAAGACGTAAGAAACGCAAGGGAAATACACTTAGAAAATCAGGTTAGAGTCGAACCTCCCGTAGTTGAGGCGGTAAGAGAAAACCAAACGAACCAGGTCCATGTTCTAGACGAAGGTAACCAAGGAGTGGTCGTGATAAACTGAAACCAGGATGCAGATCATGTGGTCCAAGAAGTTCGACGCAATAATACAACCATTGACAACAATCTAGCAGCCATGGTCGAAAGGATCATGGTTCGGAATGGAGTAAACACTGGTTTTACTCGACCAAACATTACATCCCCGATAGTAGATTACATCCTTCAAACAGAATTACCCCCTAGGACGAAAGTACCAAAATTTATAAAATTCTCAGGGGATACGACGGAATCTACTGTCGAACATGTGGCTCGATATGTGATCGAAGTCGGGGAGATAGCGAATGATGAGAGCCTTAGGATAAAATACTTCCCAAGTTCCCTCACAAAAAATGCTTTCACTTGGTTCACGACGCTAGCACCTAACACCATATGTAGTTGGGCCTAACTTGAACGCTTGTTTCACGAGCAATTTTACATGGGCCAGACCAAAATTAGTTTGAAAGAACTAGCTAGTGTAAAACGTAAATTTTCGGAACCAATCGAGGAATACCTCAATAGGTTTCGATTACTCAAGGCCAGGTGTTTTACGCAAGTTCCAGAACACGAACTGGTCGAAATGGCCGCTGGAGGCCTTGATTATTCCATTCGCAAGAAGTTAGATACCCAATACCTAAGAGATATGGCCCAATTGGCCGATAGAGTTCGACAGCTCGAACGTTTGAAAGACGAGAAAACTAGGCTTAACAAGAGCAAGAAAGTGGCCTTTGTCGAAATTGATGACAATATCGAAAGGGCATGCGAGGATTCTTTGAATCTCGACGAAAATGAAGTAGACCTCGCCGAACTTAAACAAGGCCCCCCTTATTCTTGTAAAGTATTAGCACCCCCACAGGGGAAGAGTGTTGTCGAATTAGAAAGGAATGATAGATTCCCAAAGAAGACATATACCTTCGACATCACCAAGTGTGATAAAATTTTCGATCTGTTGGTAAAAGATGGACAAATGATAGTGCCACCTGGCGCTAAATTGCCATCACTAGAGCAACGAAAAAAGAGAGGTTTTTGTAAGTACCATAACTTTCTGGGTCATAAAACATCTCAATGTTTTCTTTTCAGGGATCTTGTTCAGAACGCAATCCAGGAGGGACGACTGAAGTTTGGGGAGAAAACCACCAGCCAAATGAAGGTCGACACGGACCCTCTACAGGTGATGGACGCTCACTACACAGAGCCTTTAGAAGCCAACATGATCGAGGTCACTGAAGGCCGCAACTTCTCATAAAGCATGATAGAAGTTACTGATGACTTCGTCAAGAATGCTGTGATGACAAAGGTCATAATGAGCTTTGATCGAGGCAGTGAAGAGGAGATGGATACTACCAACGCCGACGGGGTAGCGGACAATCCAAAATAGGAGATGGTGACCAAGGAGATGGGTGATAACTTCATCGAAATGGACCAGGCTACTGAAGGTTTAGGTCTAAACTTAAAGGGTTTGAATTTGGCCGAGGAGGTTGAGATTAACATGATAGAAGTCACCCGACAAGAAGGTGAGTGGGACAGTGAGTCGAACAATCAAGAAGAAATCACTAAGGAGGCATACCCGAAGCAAGAGGAAACAATTGTGGATTTTCTTAACAAATGCCAGGGAAAAGGTTCTAGCGTGATGTTATGCCCACGATGCAGCGCAATCTTCGACAAAAAAGCTGCCCAGAGACTTGAGGGAACACGAAGGCTCAAGCAAAGTGGGAGAATGCCTGAGTTCGATAGACGAAGCAGTTTGCTAAAAAGCTTTGAACCCCACATCACAGGCCCCAAAACAAGGCTTGCTAGTTTCAAACCCGCTGTTGGAAACACCGATGGTAGGTGGACAAAACCCGACGAGGATAAGCGACAAGGCGAACAAAGATGGAAGAATTTCGAAGTGAATAGGGGTTCCTCAGTTACCTATCGAAAAGAATTCCAGTCTTCGAAGATGGCCCATGTATCCGAGAATTATAAAGGAAAAAACCCCATGTCTCGATCATAGTGGAGGCGGGAACAACGGAAAAGAAAAGCTCTTAGAGAAACAGCGTCGAAGGACAAGGCTGAATCTAGTACTAATCTCCCAACAGAGAATCAGAGAGAACCGTAAAAAATGATCAGCAAAACCACGCAACCACCGGTGGGCAGGAAGTTGTTCTCAAACCAGGTTAAAAATCAAAAAGAGATCACTGGGGTCGACGACGAGATGACGGACAACTTTGACTCAGATTCTGATGATTCGCTAAATTTATTGGTGAACGTAGTGTTAGTGATGCCGAAAGAATATGACAGATTGTCTGTGATCGAAAACTGCGACACAGACGCAGACTGTGAAATGGCAGCACACAAACCCGTCTACTATTATGTGATGAACAACGGCTGTATTGAAGAGCAGAATGCTTTCTTCGAATGGCCCACTGAGGAGATGAGGAACCATTTGAAGCCGCTTTACATTACGGCTAAAGTGGAAAACACCCCAGTTAACAAAATTCTGGTGGACTGTGTTGGTGTAAGCCCTAGAGGCCAATACTTTTTTGGTACTTGTATCGGATTATTCGTTTAATAATAAAAGGCATTTCTTTATTATGTTTGTCTTTCAGAATAATAAAATCCCTAGAATAGTTAGTCTGTTTAATGAAATGTTAAGTGTGACTTAATCATGAGATCCCATTAAACATAAAGACATTATTCTTAAAATATCCGTAGTCAAGCTTTATTGCAAAGTGGGATAACATTAAAAGCATTGAGACTATTATGAAGATAGACTGATGATCACATCTCATGGATCATGGATAAAGAGTTATCAAGTCTTGACATAGGTATAAATATTAGGAGTAATATTTATACCGGATTGACCCGCTATGAGAATACTACATAGTATGTTATGCAAAGTGTCATAAGTTATTCTCATGGTGATAATGGTGTATTACCACCCTTCGACCTGAAACCACTATGGACCCTAGATGTAGAGTCGGGTGCTTTATTGTTGATCAAACATTATCCGTAACTGGATGATCATAAAGACAGTTGATGGGCACTCCACGAAGCATGCTGAGGGACATGAGTGTCCTAGATGGAATTTGCCAATCCTGCATAACAGGAGAAATGTCTAAGGGCCCAATATTGAACTGGACAAGGATGACACAGTGTATGCCTTGTGTTCAATATAGACATAGGGGCAAAAGGGTAATTGTACAAACATATATTATCACGAAAAAGGTTTTGTCAGATCACATGACATTTTCGTGACTTGGGTAGCAGTGATGTGTTGCTAGATACCGCTTACTGTTTATTATGTTAAATATATAATTTAATATAATTACCAACGTTACGAAATCCTACAGGGTCACACACATAAGGACAGTTTGATGAGAGATAGAGAAATCAAAAAGGAACACCGTAAGGTACGGTGCACTTAAGTGAAAAATAGAAATTCGGATAATATAATAATAATTATTGTTATTTTATAATGGTTATAAAATAATAATAAAATAAATATATTTATTATAATAATAGTTATTATAATAATATATAATATTATTATGGATCATGTGAATTGGGTTTTAGCCCGCAACCCACAAGAGAGTCTATAAAAGGAACCCTTGTGATGAAGCTTTCACTTGATGCAATTTCGTTTTTGATTCTCTTTTCTCACTCAAATAATTCCATTCGTAAGCAGCTAGCACTGTGACCGGAAGCTGTTCGTGTGGACTGAGTAGAGGCGTTGCACTTCATCAACGCTTGTGATCGCTGCATCAAAGATCTGAATCGCCACAAAGAGGTAACGATTCTATCACTGACCATGCTCATTCGTAAGGATCACTAAAGGAAATTTTTGTTTTCCGCTGCGTTTAGATCGCAATTTTCCTTCAGACTGTGGCGCAACGGTAAATTTGATGCCACATCTTCTATTAAACAAAATCGGGAAAAGCGATGCCGACACCAAGCCACACAACATGGTCATGTCCAACTACGAAGGTAAGGTAGGCTCGACCAGGGGAGTAATCCAGGTAGATATCACCGTCGGAACAGTAACGCGACCAACGGTATTCATGGTTGTAGAAACTACAGCCAATTACAACCTGCTACTTGGACGTGAGTGGATTCATGGCGTGGGGGCAGTGCCATCCTCGATGCATCAAAGGATTGCAATTTGGAGGCCAGACGGCATCGTAGAGAATACTGAAGCTGATCAGGGGTACTTTAGGGCGCCCATCAACTATGTCGATCAAAGGCACTTCGACAAACACTTAGCTGGTATAGGTCCTTGTGGACCAGCAGACTTCGATTTCAAGCCAGACGACGAAGTCTTTGGCTCGTTATACTTACATCCTGTAGACGGTTTCCGTTGGGACAGATAGGTGCCAGGAGAAAGGCTTTCATACCTTGGAACCTTTCTGGTGGACCCCACGGGATGGGGGAGTGATTTCAGTAAAAATGACTGAAGCCAATGCGCTTCGAAGGATTTCGGCTTATGTGGCCGAAACTAGGCTACAAATGGCCCTAGAGGCTGTTAGAAGCAAAATGGCCACAGAGGCCAATAAAGAAGTTCTTCAGAGAAGCTACAAGGAAGGCTTCGACATGGAACTATCTGATGAAACCCATCAAGAAAATGAAAGGCTTGATGCTATCTATGACGACGAGCCTTTGGGTTTCGAGAAAGATCCCTTAGTAGAGGATGCCAAAATGCTTGCGCAGGACCCGCTAGAGGAAGTGGACTTAGGAGACGGCATTATAAAAAGGCCCACTTACATTAGTGCCAACCTCGACACTCGATTCAAAGGGGAAGTCATCCAGCTTTCGCGAGAATACAGAGACTGTTTTGCCTGAGATTATGATGAAATGCCAGGATTGAAAAGAGAGTTGGTGGAACATAGACTGCTGATCAAGCCTGGCAAGAAACCAGTCAAACAGAGCCCAAGGTGTTTTGCTCCAAAGGTTTTGTCAAAAATAAAAGCGGAAATCGAAAGACTTCTGCGGTGCAAATTCATCCGCACAACCAGGTATGTCGACTGGCTTGCTAATGTTGTGCCAGTTATTAAGAAAAATGGTTCCTTGAGAGTCTGCATAGACTTTAGGGACTTAAACTCAGCAACTCCTAAGGATGAGTATTCGATGCCAGTGGCAGAAATGCTAGTCGATTCAGCCGCCGGCCACGAATATCTTAGTATGTTAGATGGTTATTCTGGATATAACCAAATCTTCATTGCCGAGGATGATGTTCCCAAAACAGCGTTTCGTTGTCCAGGGGCCATAGGCACCTACGAATGTGTAGTAATGCCTTTTAGCCTGAAAAACGCTGGGGCAACGTACCAACGAGCAATGAATTCAATCTTCCATGACTATATAGAATCATTTATGCAGATATATATTGACGACATTGTGGTTAAATCCGTATCAGGCAAAGATCATATAGATCATCTTCGACAATCTTTCTTAAGAATGAGGAAGTTCGGCCTCAAAATGAACCCTTTAAAGTGTGCGTTTTTTGTGCAGGCAGGCGACTTCTTGGGTTTCGTTGTCCACAAAAAGGGCATTGAAATAAACCAAAACAAGACGAAGGCCATTATGTAGACCAAGGCGCCATCAAATAAAAAGGAATTACAATCCCTGTTGGGCAAGATTAATTTCTTAAGAAGGTTCATATCGAACCTAAGTGGCAAAACCCAAGCTTTCTCGCTGTTGCTTCGAGTCACCAAAGAAGGGTATGAGTGGAGGAAGGAACAACAAGAAGCTTTCGACAAAATTAAAAGTTATTTGACCAATCCTCCAATTCTCTCTCCACCTTGTCGGCACAAAAGCATGAGGTTGTACATAGCTGCGTCACACAAAACCCTGGGAAGCATGTTAGCTCAAGAGGACGAAGACGACACAGAGAGAGCCATTTACTACCTTAGTAGGGTCCTAAATGATGCAGAGACTAGATATAGTGAAGTAGAAAAGCTATGTCTATGTTTGTATTTCTCATGTACAAAATTAAAGCAATATATAAAGCCTGTCAATGTTTGTATCTCTTTGCATTTTGATGTTATAAAGCATATGTTGTCCAAACCTATTTTGCATAGTCGAATAGGTAAATGGGCATTAGCGTTAATGGAATTTTCCTTAACATATAAACCATTGAAATCAATTAAAGGGAAAATAGTGGCAGACTTCATCGTCGACCACTCCGTAGATACAAACGCTCTAAACATGGTCGACCTAGAACCTTGGAAGTTGTACTTCGATGGTTCCAGCCATAAGAAGGGAACCGGCATAGGCATACTGATTATTTCTCCTGATAAAATTCCAACGCAATTCAAGTATAAAATAAGTGAGCCATGCTCTAACAATGAGGCGGAGTACGAGGCCTTGATAGCTGGACTTGAAATTCTGTTGGAATTGGGGGCAACTAGAGTCGAAATAATGGGAGACTCAGAGTTAGTCATAAAACAATTGATAAAAGAATACAAATGTGTCAAAGAAAGCCTCATTATGTACTTCGTAGTAGCAAATAGGCTATTAAAGAAATTCGAAGAGACTACTATTCGACATATACCACGAATACGAAATCAGGTGGCCAACGATTTGGCCCAAATAGCATCAGGATATAAGATGTCCTGCGAAGACCTGCGAGAAGTAATCCAAGTCAGAAGCAAGGTAGCAGCTGTGGCATTGCGGCCATCAGATTTAAGGGCTGCAAAGTTCGGATTCTCCGATGAAGAAACCTTCGAGATCTTTACAATCGAATCGATGTCGGATGGGGACTGGAGAAAACCGTTGGTCGAATACCTCCAAAATCCTTCGAGCACCACAGAGTGAAGAATAAAATACCAAGCACTAAGCTACGTCCTCCTAGGAAACGAATTATTCAAAAGAGCTCCAGAGGGAGTTTTTCTTAAATGTCTAAGTGAATCTGAGGCGTATCTAGCACTATCATCAGTTCATAGCGGAGCATGCGGGGCACACCAGGTAGGCCAGAAGATAAAATGGCTACTATTTCACCAAGGTCTATATTGGCCTACAATGCTGAAAGATTGCATCGAATTCGCCAAAGGCTGCCAGGAGTGCCAAATACATGCTAGTATACAACATGTTCCAGCAAGCGAGTTACACTTCATAATTAAGCCATGGCCATTCAGAGGATGGGCTTTGGATCTAATAGGAGAAATACGACCCGCGTCCTCGGAAAACCAGAAATTCATCTTGGTGGGGATAGACTATTTTACCAAATGGGTTGAGGCGGTACCCCTGCCAAAAGTAGACCAAGAAGATGTGATTGAATTTATTCAAAAACACATTATCTTTAGATTTGGTTTGCCAGAAACGATAACAACAGATCAAGGATCAGTTTTTACCGGTCGAAAAATGCAAGAGTTTGCCAGAGAAATGGGATTCAAACTCCTTACGTCGACCCCTTACTACGCCCAGGCCAATGGCCAGGTCGAGGCAGCGAATAAGGTAGTAATTGGAATGATAAAGAAGCAAGTAGGGGGTAAGCCAAAAAACTGGCATAAAACCTTGGACCAGGTCCTATGGGCATGTCGAACATCCCCCAAAGAAGCCACCAACACTACACCTTATCGACTGACTTTTGGCCATGATGCAGTATTACCAGTCGAAATTCTTGTGCAGTCAGCCAGGATTCAGAGGCATCACGAAATTCCCCGTGAGATCTATTGGGACATGATGCTCGACGAAATAGCGGATTTAGACGAAGAAAGGTTAAGAGCGTTGGATCTTTTAAGAAGACAGAAGAAAAGAGTAGAGAAATCCTATAACAAAAGAGTCAAAGCAAATACCTTTTTGATTGGAGATTTAGTTTGGAGGGTAATCTTGCCGATGGATCGAAAGGTCAGGACACTAGGCAAATGGTCCCCGAAATGGGAAGGACCGTTTCAAATCTCAAAAGTCTTCTTGAATGGGGCATACGAAGTTGAGGAACTTAGCAATGATAAACGAATCTTGAAAGTAAACGGTAAGTATTTGAAAAAATACAAACCAGCGCTGCAAGAGGTAAACATTTCGACAGAGTAATATAAAATTAAATAGCAGGGCCATAAATGGCATCAACAAAATGCGCCAAAAATGGCTTAGTCCTTACGAGTACAACAATACAGACATGGCTTACAAAGGCCAGAAAATAAATATTAAACATTCTAGAAATCTAAAAAGGAAGGTTGGACTTCATCTTGACATAGTTTGCTTTCTGGGCATCGAGACGACTCTGGCAAGAGGCTTTGTCGTTTTTCAGTTGCGCAATATCAGCCTCAAGTTGTCGAGCCTCCTTGGCAAAAAGGACGGCATGATCAAGCTCTGTCGACAAGGAAGAGTCATTGAAGGAAGACAGTTCAGCATTCCTCTTCTGAGCTTTATCTATCTTACTGCGAAGTTTTCTGATCTTACGCTCCCAGCAAGCGATGTTCGTTTCATTCTCAGTAATCTCTTGTTGGTTCTTGGCCTTTTGCTCCTCCAGCGTTGCAATCTTTTCTTCACAATCCGCAACGGCAGACCAAGCAGCAGCCTCAGTACCTGACTTTTCAGATATATCCTTGTGGAACTGAGGCAAGAGCCCAAAGTCAGTATGAATCTGGTCGATCAACTTCCCAACTTCTTGGATTACGGCCGCAGCCTCAGCAGAGATCGATTGAAGGTCCACTTGTTGTAGGAGAGTTTTCAAAGAAAGGTAGTGAACTGGACCCATTTGCAAAAGAGAAAAGAGGTTCCCTTTGAAAATCTTGTCCTTTACTTTCTCAAGAGCACTGTTGATTGGAGTTGAAGTCGGACCTTCAGGGGTCGAAGTACTTTGGGATCTGCCTGAGGAACTATTTCGCCTACGAAGGAGGAGTTGGATGTATTGACGACGGTCAGACACTTTTAGAGCCTCAAGTTCTGCTGCAGTAAGATCTGTTGCACTTTTGGCAGGCATCGTTTCTACTTTTGTGGAGATGTTGGCAGGGGCAATTGGAGTTGTCTCAACAGGTTTGGCCTGCGGGATAGGAGGATTCTCGACAGCAGTCTCTTTAATTGGGGCAGCGTTGGTGGTATCCTCGTCCTCGTCTTCTTCGACGTCTTCTTCACTAGACTCTTCCAATTCAGATTGACGCATGGCTCCATCTGTCGTACCCCTATCCTCCACAGGTTTATCATCAACCTCCATTGTGGTTCCCTGAGGTGAACCATCAGCAGGATTTACGCCCTCATCCAAGAAGTTCGCTTCCTCACCTGCTTCGATGGGATTCTGGAAATTGTTCCCCTCGTCATGATCGGACCCGTCGGTCTGAGATTGTTGGGTGACAGTCTTTAAAGGAGAAAGCAGGGGAACCACAGGGATCTCAGGTTTATTGATTTCCCCAAAAGAACTCACACCTGAACCTAAGTCCGAAGAAGTACGATAGGTGGGCTCACCTCGACTATTTAAAGGATAGGCCTGGAGAAGAGATGTAGTTGGGATGTTTTCCGTCATCACAACGTCAGGATGAAAAAGAGAGAATCTAAACATGAGACAAAGAGTCCAAAAGTAGTTTGAGATTCAGACAGAAAGTAGTCGAAGATAAGAGTTGGACCTTCGGTCCTTCATCAGCCGGACTGGAATTGTCGCTTTCAACAGCAGCAGTTTGAGGTATTGGGGTACCTCCGACAGAAGCCTTACCAAGGTCTACACGTTGAGCTTGTGATTCAGGGATTTGAGCCGATGGAGGATCGGAGTCAATAGTGTCGAGACCGCGGACAACCTTTCGCCGCCTTTTCATTGGAACCTCCTCTCGAGGGGAACCATCTTAATCTTCTGAGTCGATGATGACTAAGTTGGCGCCTCTCTTTATTTTTCTCTGAGGGGTGGGGGGTTTCCGGATTACCTAAAAAGTATTGGAAAAGTGTTAGGCTTTCTAAACCCGGAATGTTGAAAAGATTAAGATGGTGCATTGACATTACCTTCTGACCCTCGACGGAATTGTCAGTCTTCACCGAGACGGCGGTCTTTTTTGGAACAGCTGCAAAAGAGAAATGACAGCACCACCCGTTAGTAATGATAAAGCGTTGTTTTAAAGGTTTAAAATGAAGGGGAATCGACCTTCGAGAATGTCGGATTCGATGCGAACATCTTCAATATTAATATGAAGGTGCCCTTTGAAAGTATCAACGGTATGCTTAGTCGGAACCACCCGCTGTGCTTTAGGCTTCGACTGCTGTCTGAGGAATTTGATAAGATCCTCACAGATGAACCAATCTGGGAATGGAGGGGCAAGGGCCACTCCAAAATCAGCAGATGGAAACCGAGGAACCTTAGGGGGAAATAATTTGAAAGCCATCTCATACCGTTTCTCACGGGGGATGGAAGAAGGAATTTTTAAATTCTCCATCTTTTTTAGAAATTTTTCCCTCAGAGTGACAGCAGCCTCGCAGATGGTTCGACTAATATCATCCGGTCGATAAGCGGTTTCAAAGTATTTTTGGAAGGCTTGTATCTCCTTTATGTGAGTGGACCTACCTTTCTTAGTTTTTTCCTGCACATCAACGAAAGCTTGATCAATCATTCGAGAAAGACTGGCAGCATCAAGAAATTCAGAAGAATAATGTCTGGACCACCAGTTATAAAATTTTGGGGAACAGAAATAAGAAGGTTCAAAATAAAGTGGGGTAAGTGAAGATTTTTGGGCATGACGCGCCAATTGGGTCGAGCATTCGATGGGGTTAACGATGTGGTGTGAAAGCAGAACGTGGGATTTCTTCTCGTATAAATACCTAGGTAGGGTTTGGATAAGTCCAAACTGCCTCGACACAAGATTTGGTTGGTAAGCTATCAGGGAAGCCTATCCTCTTGTCAGATTGAGTTTGTGGACAAATAGTCGAGGCGTGAGGAATCTCTCCCAAATCAGCTTTGATTCCTCTTCTTGTTTCTTGAGCAAAGCTGGGAAAGGCCTGATGAACCATTCAGGGCCACGTTTCCGTTCTGCGAAGGGAGCCATCCCAGGTGTGAAGACATGTCGCTTTGCAAACATCTGGACGAAGCCTGAGAAGTTGGCTCGAAGTGTTTGCCCCTCTTCGTTGGAGGTAAGCTGAACTAAGCGGGGCCATTCGAATTGTCTTCCAGAAATCGAAGGAGAACCTTCATCAACTTCACCTTTATTTGGTAGGCTGCCTTCAAAAGTGGCGTTTAACCACAATTGAAGTAACTAAAACGGTCCCGACATTACTAAATTGCCGTTATTCTCAGGGTCTTTCAGTTTTCCGGCACTTTCGCTTAAGGCTTCGTATAAACTTGCAAGGATCATTTCGCTCAAACATATGTCTCTCTTGGCATGTAGCTGGTTCGCCAGTGTTAAGTATTTTCGCGCCAACTGCAAGGATTTAGTACATAAAATGCAACGAGACAACCACATGGCCAAAAAGGCTATATGTTCCTCGTCTTTAACAGCGGCATTATTTTTGTCATGATAATGGTTGATGAAATGGGTATAAGTATGTTTGATGGTTGAGAAACCGATAGTGTCTTGGCTATCAATTTCAGGGTCGTAAGTCAGTCCATGAGGTTTCAGTCCTACAATAGCAGCAATATTAAACAAGGTAGGCGTCATCATCCCACATGGAAGATGAAAAGTGTAGTGTGTGCTATCCCAAAAGAACAGAGACGCAGCCAACATCAGAGGGCAGTAGTTGGAACCTACTTTCGACATCATAATAAGGTCATAGATGCCCATATCCTTCCAGTCTTGAGTTTTTTCTTTCTCTACCTTCTTCAACCAGTTGAGGTAGAGTTCAGAATCCTTGAAATATGGCGTAGCCCTAAACAATCTTGCGACATCATGGAGATACTTGAGATCCACATTATAAACATTCAAGCTATCTGGATTATCCAAGGGGACCTTTTGGGAGTCTTTTTGCCCTAGGGGTTTGGTTTTTCGATAAGAAGGAAAAAACTCATTCAAAGTGGAATAGTTTAAACCAGAGAGGGATAGAGGCCCGGACATGGCAAGCGGTTTATCCGCGACAGTAACGGGTATGATTACTTGGGATTCGTAGATATGGCGCTTCTCCTCCAGTAGAGGCTCTCGCACGAGTTGCTGATTCTTTACCACCTTCGGTCCACTCAGAGCAGCAAAAGGGGGAAGGGTGGAAGAAGAAGTTTGTTGATGAGACTGGGTATTCTGTTTTTGGGATCTTAGCTCAGCCATGATGAGTGTTGGAGGAGTGTTCTTGGAAGACAAACGGTGAGAAGAAAAAATGAGGCAATGTTGTAAAAAGGTTTGAAGAAGAAAAAGTAAAAGACGTTCTGAAAATTATTTATAAGTGAAAAAGGGAAATTCAAGAGTTTTTTACAAATGGCCGGGGTTAGTGGGCCACGTGTGTGCTCAGGAGGAGTTAGTAGAGGTGGAGGTTGTAACCTATGCTCTATAGGGGTAATGATGGCTCACGATTTTGGTGATTCCCGAGAAATTTGCCATGATGTTCATGACGTCAGAGATCGTGCATCAAGGGGGCGTAACAGTTCCCTTTTGCGTGAGATTATGGATATATCCTCTCCCATCACCTTTCAGTTTCCTAAATTCGAAGCAGTTGAAGGTGGGTCAACTATCAGGATATAGTCGAAGGTAAACGGCGTCGAATATGGATGCTGTCAAAAAATGTACTTTTTGTAGTGTCGAAAAACTACATTTTTGGGGGGCAATTTGTTAGCTCACCAATTCGACGACTCATGTTGGAGGCTATTTTCAGCATATTAAAAAGATCTACAAGTCTTCCAAGGACTTAGGAAATTGAAGTCTTGAAATTAAATACTTCGACCTAAGCAAGCGAAATGGTCTTCGACCGAGATTTAGAAGAAGGGTCGAAGTGAGTTTTTGAAATTCGAATCATGGAGGGAGTAGTTATATTTTCTTATGACTAAGAAGGACAAGTGGCTCTCATCGGATAAAGGACTGCATGTGGTCTGACACTTGTCAAGAATAGATGGCCTAAGGAGGTTATTAGCGGTTATTAGCAGTTACTATTATTATTATAAATAGGAGTCTTAGACATAAAACTTGGTGTGTTGTAATTTACTGTTGTACAAGTCACTCTTAAAATTACTCCAAGTATCCGAGTGTAGAGAAAGAGAGTATTATAGAGAATGTACGTGATGTAAACACACCATCCTTTATATTTTCAATGAAGTTATTTTGTTTCTTTACTTTTGTCAAGTACTTTTATTTATTTGTTTCATCTTTCCCTCTTGTTCATCATTACTATTTCGATTAAGTCCTTCCCTCCCAAAAAAAAACCCTTATCTCTTCTCCCCCTAACAATTCTTCTTCCTTCTTTCTTTTAAACATAGTGGATAATTTATGCCCCCCTTCGTTAAGTTATTTCTTCTTAGTATTGTTGAAACATATTTCTAGATAGGTTCAAATAGAAACACCCTTCAGCACATATCCTAGGATTTCGTATGGTCAATCCTGCAAGTTAGTCAATTTGACACCAAATTGATAGACCAGAGGTTGTTTACCAAAAAACATGGTAAACAATACCCTCCAATCTATTTTCCCCGAAACCTCTCAAAATCGGTAAAACAGCATAATATGCAAACATAACATATTAACACAACAATTCCACAATTAAAATAATAATCACCCAATTAAATCAAAAAGGCTTAACAAAAATGGGAATAATCGAAATCGGGGCGTTACAACTCTCCCCCACTTTAGAAATTTTCGTCCTAAAAAATATTACCTGATTCAAACAAATCTGGATACGACTCT
The DNA here is from genome assembly GCA_963859935.3 of Lathyrus sativus. NCBI lineage: Eukaryota > Viridiplantae > Streptophyta > Magnoliopsida > Fabales > Fabaceae > Lathyrus > Lathyrus sativus. The sequence continues at coordinate 433,230,650 of OZ012739.1, read as the reverse complement.
CGCATCCCACTCTCTAATTCCCAAGTCATACTGCCTTCCTCAACGCCTCCCCATGCTACTTTCACAAGCGTAATATCCTTGCCTATTAGCTTCTTAACTTCACGGTCCAGAATTCTAATCGGTAAAGCTTTAATGGTAAGGTTATCTCTCACCTCAACCTCATCCATAGGAATAACATATGACGGATCTGGAACATACTTCTGAAGTTGCGAACATGGAACACATCATAGAGATTAGCAAGCGACATCGGTAAACCAACCCGAGAGGCTACCTCTCCTATCCTCTGCAAAATCTGATAAGGACCAATAAAACGTGGCATCAACTTACGTGATTTCAACGCTTTACCAACACCAGTTATTGGAGTAACTCGAAGAAACACGTGATCTCCCTTCTAAAATTCAAGTGATTTCCTCCTCTTGTCATGATAACTCTTTTGACGACTCTGAGAAATCTTCATCTTCTCTTGAATCATCTTAATCTTATCGGTAGTTTGTTGGACTATCTCGAGTCCAACCACAAAACTCTCTCCATGCTCATACCAACACAATGGCGTCCTACACCGTCTACCATACAATGCCTTAAACGGTGCCATGCCAATACTCGAATGAAAACTGTTGTTGTAAGTAAATTCAATCAAAGGTAAGTAGTTATCCCAAGCTCCTCCCTTTTTTAATACACAAGCTCTCAAAAGATCCTCAAGCGATTGAATCGTCCTCTCAGTCTGACCATCGGCCTGTGGATGATAAGCAGAACTCAAACATAACTTCGTACCCAAAGCATTTTGCAAACTTTCCCAAAATCTCGAAGTAAACCTCAGATCTCTATCTGACATAATGCTAGACGGAATACCATGCAAACTGACAATCCTTTCAATGTACAACTTTGCCAATCTCTCCAACGGGTAATCCATTCGCATAGGAATAAAGTGAGCAGACTTGGTCAATCTATCCATAATAACCCAAATAGCTTCAAATTTACTCGGCGTTCTAGGTAAACTAGACACAAAATCCATAGATATGCTATCCCATTTCCACTCAGGAATAAGCAACAGTTGCATCAAGCCCGACGGTTTCTGATGCTCAATCTTTAACTTCTGACAATTCAAACAAGAATACACAAACTCGAAAATATCCTTCTTCATATGAGGCCACCAAAATATTTTCCTCAAATCTTGTTACATCTTAGTAGCACCTGGATGAATACTCAATCCACTACGATGCCCTTCTTCAAGAATACTCTTCTTCAACTCAACAATATCAGGAATACAAACTCTACCACGACATCTCATGATACCATTTTCATCAATCCGAAATTCACCACCTTGACCTTAATTGATCAAAGTCAACCAATCAACTAAACCCAAATCAGATTTTTGTCCTTCTCGAATCTCGTCAAGAATACCACTAGTAAGCTTTAACATACCAAGCTTAACTCCGTAAGAAGTCTTCTCACACATTAAGCTCAAATCGCGAAATTGCTCAATCATTTCCAACTCTTTTACCATCATCATCGACATATGCAACGATTTCCTACTCAATGCATCAGCTACTACATTTGCTTTACCCGGATGGTAATTCAAACCAAAATCATAATCCTTCAGAAGTTTCAACCATATCCTCTGCCTTGCATTCAATTCTTTCTGATAAAAAAGATACTTCAAACTCTTATGATCACTAAATAACTCAAATCTCGAACCAAACAAATAATGCCTCCAAAGCTTTAGCACAAATACAACGGCGGCCAACTCTAAGTCATGCGTCGGATAATTCCTCTCATGCACTTTGAGTTGCCTTGAAGCATAAGCTACAACTTGTTTATTTTGCATCAACACACCTCCTAAACCCATCAAGAAAGCATCACAATACACAACAAACAGTTCTGTCGAATTCGGAAAAATCAAAACAGGAGTTGTCGTCAATCTCCTCTTAAGCTCTTGAAAACTTTCTTCACACTTTGCATCCCAAACAAAAGCTTGGCCTTTCCTAGTCAACTGCGTCAACGACAATGATAACTTGGCAAATCCTTCAATAAATTTACGATAATAACCTGCCAAACCAAGAAAACTTCTAATCTCAAAAACTGATTTTGGAGCCTCCCAATGCGATACCGCTTCAACCTTTGACGGATCAACTGCAATAGCTCTACTCAAAATCACATGACCAAGGAAACTCACTTCCTTCAACCAAAATTCACACTTAGAAAATTTAGCATATAATTGCTTTTCTTTCAACACAGATAACACAATCCTCAAATGCCCGACATGTTTTCCTTCACTCTTCGAATAAATCAAAATATCATCAATGAACACAACCACAAACTTGTCCAAATAAGGAAGGAAAATCCTATTCATGTACTCCATAAATACACCTGGCGCATTAGTCACACCAAATGGCATCACAAAATACTCATAATGTCCATACCTCGTTCTAAAGGTAGTCTTCTGAATATCTTCGACCTTCACACGAATCTGATGATACCCAGATCTCAGATATATCTTACTAAAGACACTCGCACCAATCAATTGATCCATCAAATCATCAATCCTCGTAAGTGGATACCTATTCTTGATGGTCATCTTGTTCAATTGTCTGTAGTCAACACAAAGTCTCATAGAACCTTCTTTCTTCTTAACTAACAAAACTGGTGCACCCCACGGTGACACGCTCAGACGAATAAACCTCTTCTTAAGTAGATCTTAAAGTTGACTCTTCAAATCTTTCAATTTCGATGCGGGCATATGATATGGAGCCATCGATATCGGACTAGTTATAGGAATTAAGTCGATCGCAAACTCCACCTCTCGTTCCGGCGGTAAATCTCTTATCTCATCAGGAAAAACTTCTGGAAAATCACAGACAATTGGTAAAGCATCAATTGCTCCACTTTCACCAATGTTCAAAGTTGCCATCAACATAAATACCTTCGCACCATCTTGCACTGATTCCTTCACTTGCTTAGCAGTCATAAACAAGTCTCCTTCATCATCAGGTTCAGGAAAAATAATCATTTTGTCAAAACAGTTAATATAGACATGATTGAATTCTAACCAATTCATCCCAAGAATAACATCAAGTTGATCTAAGTGAAGACACACTAAATCAACTCCAAAATCTTTACCAAAAATACTCAACGGACAATTCAAACACACAAAAGGGGTAGTTATTGAACCCATAGCAGGAGTATCAATAACCATACCACCACTCATAATTGAAAACTCAAGATTCAATCTCTTAACACAATCAAAGGAAATAAAGGAATGTGTAGCTCCAGTATCAATTATAGCGACCAAAGGTGTAACGCCCCGATTTTGATTATCGCATTTTGTGGAGTATTTTATTGGGTTTGAGTAATATTTGTGTTATTCGTGGAATTAATTTGTGAATATGGTATGTTCTGATATTTTACCATTTCGGAGAATTTTCGGGTAAAATTTAGAATGGAGGGTATTTTGGTCATTTGACAACTAATGAATGAGAAAAAGAAATATAAAGGATAGAAATAGAAAGAAAAGGGAAAAAAGAGTGGTAAGGAAAAGAAAAAGGAAAGGAAAAGAGAAAGAAGGAAAAAGGAGGAGAAAAGAGAAGAAGAAGAAGAAGAAAAGTGTGGAAATCATCAAGAGCAACCCAAAGCTTCGATTGAATCAAGGTAAGGGTGAGAAACATTATTATCCAATCCATGTGTATGATTATGTATGTGTGGTGTGGATTGTTCGGGTGTTTTCTATACTTTTCCATTCTAGGTCGAAAACGAATTAATCGGTAAAATGATGTTTTAATCGGTTAGAACTCGGATTAGATGATGTGGTTTAGTCGAGTGATGGTTGGGTTGTGCCACTGAGACTGGTTTGGATTTAATCGGTTGATTTTGTGGAGTTTGGGCTCTTGAGACAGCCATGGAAATTCTGTCTTCGCAGGCTCGCCAGGCGAATGGCAGCGAAGCTTCGCCAGGCGAAGCCCAGCGAGCTGTAGCGAAGCAAGTCAGAAGCTAACATCCTGTATTCGCTGGCAAGTTCGCCAGGCGAGGTGAGTTGGCGAAGGTTCGCCAGGCGAGTGTGTAGCGAGCCTCAGCGAGTAATTCCAGAATTACTCCCAGTGGACTTCGCTGGGAAGTTCGGCAGGCGAAGGTCAGCGAGCATTCGCTGCGTGGCTTCGCCAGGCGAAGGTTGGCGAACCTGGCAGTGTTATTTGTTTTACTGTTTGTTCATAGCATGATGTTTGGTTGATTCAATTATGATTAATGCCTATATGAATGATCGATGTGTGAACTATTTTGACATGTCGTGCTGTGGGTGGCCGAAAGGCGTGAATCCTAGATTGTAGAGTAAATGGTGAATCTTGAATATTTGATAATCTTGTGTATCTGCTCGAATTGAATAGAAACGCATTGATAGGCTGATATGTGTGTAAACCATGTGTGGAATGGTGCATAATGTGAATGCATGATAGATATATGTGATGTATGTGATAAATGCAATGAGTATGTTTGTGAGCATAGTATGCATTTTTGTGTTGAATGATCCCTCAGAGGATTTGCAGAACCTCGTATGATACGATGGTTATATTAGATTCCTTGGAGAATCGGTCGCATTGTGTGATTCCTTGGAGAATCGGTTGCATTGTGTGATTCCTTGGAGAATCGGTTGCATTGTGTGATTCCTCGGAGAATCGGTCATAACATGTAATCCCGTGGAGGATTGGCTAGAGTATTTGATTCCGTGGAGAATCTGCTGAGTACTTGATCCCGTGGAGGATCTGCTGAATATTCGATTCCGTGGAGAATCTGATGAATATTTGATTCCGTGGAGAATCTGCTGAGTACTTGATCCCGTGGAGGATCTGCTGAATACTCGATTCCTTAGAGAATCTGTTGAAATGAGTCGGTACCGCATTTGCATCTGCATAGAGTCGTGTGTCGGTCTCTATGAGTTGCATTTATCATTATTGCCGTGGAGCATGGAAAATAAACATAATATGTGTATGTTTATGTGGGCTGATATGAATTATGATGAATGGCATGGTTGAATATGCTAAATGATATATGTATATGTGTGGCTATATGTATAAGTCGACGTTTATGTGAATCGGTGTTGAAATAAACATATTGTATGCATTGCTTGATAAATGTTGTAATGCAGTGTTGTTTATGTGCAATTGTAAGTGAAGAATGCATGAAAATATATTATGTATATATATATGTGCATTGCTTAGTGATTCATGTTGTTGATATTGAAATAATGAATGTGTGTAAGGCTCATGTACACTGGGGTAGAATGACTATGTGTTGTTCCTGGTGGGGCATGAGTGATATGCCCACAATCCCGAACGGGAATTGGTGGAATTGATGGGCTTTACGTGAGCCATATGGCATAGATAGGATTGTTGATTAGAGTTGTGCTTACGTGTATGTACATGACTTGCATAATTGGGAGTGTTGTATGAAAAGTATGCTATGTGCATGACTATAATGTTTTGGATAAGTTATGAATATGTAATTGATGTATACAACGTGCTTATGTGTATGAAAATGTGGAATGATAAGAACCACGGATATGTGCATGATAATACGTTTGATGATTAATCATGTTAGTTTAAATCAATTTGTAAATGGGGAAGCATGCGAGAAGTGAATATGCAAAGTGGTGAGGAATGTGGCATTTATGTATTTTATGAATGTTTGTGTACATAATTATATGCATTGATTTTATGATAATATTTCTCACCCTTCTGCTGGAATGATGTCCTATATGACATCGTGCAGGTATCCAGAGTAGAGTTGCTTGTGGTGCAAGGTCGCTATCGGTTTAGCTGTTTAGTGATTTAATTAAGTTGGGTCGAGTCATGCTCTGGTCATGTAACACTGGGATCGCTTGGTTACATTTTATAGAAATGTGTTATGTTTTCATATTTATTGAAGCTATGTGAAATTGGCCTTAGTGCCCGATTATGGTTGAATCATGTGATCAAAACGAATATTCCTTTTATGAAAATATCTGTTTGAATTGAATCCGCTGTTTCATGCAAAGTGAAAAGAATTGTAAAACATGATCTTTTATTGTTGTGTTAATGAGCATGGCAGGTGTTTTGAAATTTAAGTGTGACACCCTTGAATGAATGCATGTTAATCGTACTCTGATTATTTTCATTAATTGCGGGGTTAGAAAGGGGTGTTACATTAGTGGTATCAGAGCAGGTCGGTCCGTCCGGCCAAGTTGTGTTGATTGGTTGTTCCATTGTATGCGACATGTGTGTGAAAACACTATCGATACATGTCCGTTGTTAACCTTGTCTGTAGAAGTGGGAATGATCGAAATGGGGGAGGAGCTTGTGATTCTCCAGGATGCTGCAAGTGCAGAGTTGTAGCTCAGTGCGTGGTTTGAAACACTATTATAGTTTGGTAAAGACGGGTTTATACTCCATCATGATTTTCGGCTATCTATTGACAAATTGAGGAACTGATCACCCTTAATCTCTTGTTGATAGTAGTTGGGAAGTTGTGTTGGATGGAATAAACGTGTCTTGCGAGCTTAGATGGTGTGTGTGGTGAATTGTTCAGAGTGAAGCCAAATTCTTAAGGAGTGTTCTAAGAAGTCGACGCAGGACAATGTTAGAGTGTTAAACTTTGATGAGGATTTTGAGTACTAATGAAAGTAAGGGGTTGGCAGTTTGCCGTTTTGTTATGAATGTCTGAAAGTTATCCTGACAAGATAAGTGATACAGAGCTAGGATGTGGAATAAAGTGGGGAATGACTTATTTGATGAGGATTGGTCTGATATTGAGAGCTCCATGTCATATGTGTGTTTGGATAGTCAAAGAATTAAATTGATTAAGTAGTTGAGACTCGCGTTTGGTGTGGGTGCTACGGCAACAGGCTGTGAGGTCAAGTATATAAGAGTAGATGGTGACTTTTGGTAATTATCAAAGGGAATAAGATATGGGACACAAGATTGATATGGTTAGACCTTCAACAATTTCATGAAGTTGAAGATGTATGGAATAACCTTCTAAGTGGAGGATGTTGTTTTCGTGATTTTGTAGTGACGGGAGAACCGTAATTCAGAATGACGCGAGGTTAGAAGCGTTGGGAGTCATTGCAGTGCTCTATATGATGAGAAAGTAGTGACGTGGGATTAAGTTATTCGTTAATGGAATATGTTGGATGTTGTAGAGGGTGCAGTTCGTATTTCCGCCATGCCTTACGAAGTGATTGTCTGTGTGACATAAGATTTTCCATACTCAGATGAGTGAGTCGGTGGTTGTGTAACCAACGATGTTTTGGTGTATTAGAAGATTATTAGGGGGTCATGTGGTATATTGGGAATTTGAGTTATCAGTGTTAGAGAGGAAGCAGTGATGTACTACTGTGAAGAAAGTTTAAAGAGTTTTGGCGAAGCTGTCAACAGCTTGTGTGTTGGGTTGGCCGAGTCCGACAGAACTGTTCGTTGTGTTTTGTGATGCTTTAGTGATATGATTGGGAAATATGTTTAATGCAACGTCGGCAAGTTTTGGATATGCTTTAAGGCAATTAAAAGTGCAAAGAGGTATTTTCTGACAAGTGACTTAGAGTTGGTTGTTGTTGTGTGTTTGTACCGTAGTTAAGGAGACCTCAATTGTTAGTTGAGATTTGAGATGGTTAACGATCTTGAGAGCTTAAGGTATTTATTTTGTTTGAGAAAATTGAATATGATGTAGAGGAAATGATAGAAACTTCGTTTGGAGTTGAGCCTTGCATGATGAGACTGGTGATTAGTACTCTCGATGAGATTCAAAGAGGTTGAAATCCTAATTGGAGTTGATAGATTGATTGAGTTCAATGAGTTAAAGTCGACAAGCTGAATTTCGGATTTATGGAAATGATGACACGAGATGTTGCGGTAGAGTTTATGTGTTCATATTGTGTGGGTTGGATAAGAGTACTTTGGAAAGAGGGTATTAAGATAAATGGAATATCCATTCGACTACCATGAAGACGTAACTGAATTGGGAGAAGTTGTTTTGGTGGCCACAGATGGAGCGAGAAGTGGTCGCGGTCGTATAGGCGGATTAGACTTGTTGAACGTCGAAGTGTGAACATCAGGGACTGTTAACCTGATGCAACTGTTGCGTATTTCGGAATAGTATGTGATGTCGTCTAACATTGTGTCAGATAAGGTATCTGAATTCATCATTGAGATTTGGAAAAGTTTGCGGACGTTTTGGGGTGTCGTACTGAAATTGAACCTTATCTAGCATCCGTAGGTGGATGGGCAGACAAAGGGAACTGTCTAGTACGTAGAGGACTTGTTGATAACTTGTGTGTTGGATCAAAATGAATCGGAATGAGATGTATGACTCTTTTGTGTTGATGTGTATCTGGCAAGAGTGTGGTAATCGGACATGAGATTGTACGAGAGGTGACTGAAAAGATTGAAAGAAGCCCCGGGAAGATGTGTTTTGGAGAGTTACGATGGTAATTGGTGTTGGTCGAGCTTGAGGTCTCGGAAGCACACTGTGTCTTATCGAATTTGTATCAGAGTGGTGCAGCGGGAGCGTGGAAAGATAGCATGTTAGATTGTTGTACCGTTGTCACCTTGGGGAAATTGCATGATGTGTTCATGAGTCTAAGCTGGGGAGTTGCATTGATCCAGATGGATGGTGTATGAGTGAGAAAGTATTTGACTGCTAAGGCATTGCTGGTTCAGGGTGGTGAACAAGAAGCAACTGTGAGGCAAAGGGATTGTCTTGGTAAAGGTGTTTGGGAGGATCAACTAGAAACAGTCAGATTTGAGAGATTGGGATGCGAGAATCACATCCCAAGTTGTTTGAGTCGGATAATATTTTCGAGGACGAAAATTTCTAAAGTGGGGGAGAGTTGTAACGCCCCGATTTTGATTATCGCATTTTGTGGAGTATTTTATTGGGTTTGAGTAATATTTGTGTTATTCGTGGAATTAATTTGTGAATATGGTATGTTCTGATATTTTACCATTTCGGAGAATTTTCGGGTAAAATTTAGAATGGAGGGTATTTTGGTCATTTGACAACTAATGAATGAGAAAAAGAAATATAAAGGATAGAAATAGAAAGAAAAGGGAAAAAAGAGTGGTAAGGAAAAGAAAAAGGAAAGGAAAAGAGAAAGAAGGAAAAAGGAGGAGAAAAGAGAAGAAGAAGAAGAAGAAAAGTGTGAAAATCATCAAGAGCAACCCAAAGCTTCGATTGAATCAAGGTAAGGGTGAGAAACATTATTATCCAATCCATGTGTATGATTATGTATGTGTGGTGTGGATTGTTCGGGTGTTTTCTATACTTTTCCATTCTAGGTCGAAAACGAATTAATCGGTAAAATGATGTTTTAATCGGTTAGAACTCGGATTAGACGATGTGGTTTAGTCGGGTGATGGTTGGGTTGTGCCACTGAGACTGGTTTGGATTTAATCGGTTGATTTTGTGGAGTTTGGGCTCTTGAGACAGCCATGGAAGTTCTGTCTTCGCAGGCTCGCCAGGCGAATGGCAGCGAAGCTTCGCCAGGCGAAGCCCAGCGAGCTGTAGCGAAGCAAGTCAGAAGCTAACATCCTGTATTCGCTGGCAAGTTCGCCAGGCGAGGTGAGTTGGCGAAGGTTCGCCAGGCGAGTGTGTAGCGAGCCTCAGCGAGTAATTCCAGAATTACTCCCAGTGGACTTCGCTGGGAAGTTCGCCAGGCGAAGGTCAGCGAGCATTCGCTGCGTGGCTTCGCCAGGCGAAGGTTGGCGAACCTGGCAGTGTTATTTGTTTTACTGTTTGTTCATAGCATGATGTTTGGTTGATTCAATTATGATTAATGCCTATATGAATGATCGATGTGTGAACTATTTTGACATGCCGTGCTGTGGGTGGCCGAAAGGCGTGAATCCTAGATTGTAGAGTAAATGGTGAATCTTGAATATTTGATAATCTTGTGTATCTGCTCGAATTGAATAGAAACACATTGATAGGCTGATATGTGTGTAAACCATGTGTGGAATGGTGCATAATGTGAATGCATGATAGATATATGCGATGTATGTGATAAATGCAATGAGTATGTTTGTGAGCATAGTATGCATTTTTGTGTTGAATGATCCCTCGGAGGATTTGCAGAACCTCGTATGATACGATGGTTATATTAGATTCCTTGGAGAATCGGTCGCATTGTGTGATTCCTTGGAGAATCGGTTGCATTGTGTGATTCCTTGGAGAATCGGTTGCATTGTGTGATTCCTCGGAGAATCGGTCATAACATGTAATCCCGTGGAGGATTGGCTAGAGTATTTGATTCCGTGGAGAATCTGCTGAGTACTTGATCCCGTGGAGGATCTGCTGAATATTCGATTCCGTGGAGAATCTGATGAATATTTGATTCCGTGGAGAATCTGCTGAGTACTTGATCCCGTGGAGGATCTGCTGAATACTCGATTCCTTAGAGAATCTGTTGAAATGAGTCGGTACCGCATTTGCATCTGCATAGAGTCGTGTGTCGGTCTCTATGAGTTGCATTTATCATTATTGTCGTGGAGCATGGAAAATAAACATAATATGTGTATGTTTATGTGGGCTGATATGAATTATGATGAATGGCATGGTTGAATATGCTAAATGATATATGTATATGTGTGGCTATATGTATAAGTCGACGTTTATGTGAATCGGTGTTGAAATAAACATATTGTATGCATTGCTTGATAAATGTTGTAATGCAGTGTTGTTTATGTGCAATTGTAAGTGAAGAATGCATGAAAATATATTATGTATATATATATATGTGCATTGCTTAGTGATTCATGTTGTTGATATTGAAATAATGAATGCGTGTAAGGCTCATGTACACTGGGGTAGAATGACTATGTGTTGTTCCTGGTGGGGCATGAGTGATATGCCCATAATCCCGAACGGGAATTGGTGGAATTGATGGGCTTTACGTGAGCCATATGGCATAGATAGGATTGTTGATTAGAGTTGTGCTTACGTGTATGTACATGACTTGCATAATTGGGAGTGTTGTATGAAAAGTATGCTATGTGCATGACTATAATGTTTTGGATAAGTTATGAACATGTAATTGATTTATACAACGTGCTTATGTGTATGAAAATGTGGAATGATAAGAACCACGGATATGTGCATGATAATACGTTTGATGATTAATCATGTTAGTTTAAATCAATTTGTAAATGGGGAAGCATGCGAGAAGTGAATATGCAAAGTGGTGAGGAATGTGGCATTTATGTATTTTATGAATGTTTGTGTACATAATTATATGCATTGATTTTATGATAATATTTCTCACCCTTCTGCTGGAATGATGTCCTATATGACATCGTGCAGGTATCCAGAGTAGAGTTGCTTGTGGTGCGAGGTCGCTATCGGTTTAGCTGTTTAGTGATTTAATTAAGTTGGGTCGAGTCATGCTCTGGTCATGTAACACTGGGATCGCTTGGTTACATTTTATAGAAATGTGTTATGTTTTCATATTTATTGAAGCTATGTGAAATTGGCCTTAGTGCCCGATTATGGTTGAATCATGTGATCAAAACGAATATTCCTTTTATGAAAATATCTGTTTGAATTGAATCCGCTGTTTCATGCAAAGTGAAAAGAATTGTAAAACATGATCTTTTATTGTTGTGTTAATGAGCATGGCAGGTGTTTTGAAATTTAAGTGTGACACCCTTGAATGAATGCATGTTAATCGTACTCTGATTATTTTCATTAGTTGCGGGGTTAGAAAGGGGTGTTACAAAAGGTATACCATTAATGAAGCACGTACCTCGGATCAACCGATCTTCGCTAATAGTCTCCAATCCTGATAGAGCAAACACTTTCCCATTCCCTGGAGTCTTCTTTGGCCTGTCACACTTGGTACTAATGTGCCCTTTCTCATCACAGTTGTAGCAAGTCACATTCGCACCGCTTCTGCACTCGAAAGCCTTATGGCCTGGCTTGCCACACTTGAAACATTTCTGCTTAATGCTTTTGCACTCAGGAGCATGATGTCCTTCTCCACCGCATGGATAACATCTCACCGGAGTGGAAAATCCTCCCCCACTCGGCTTCTTGTTGTAACCAGTTTTCTGTTTCCCCTTATCAGCAGGAGTCACATATGGCTTTCCTCGGAATTGACCTTTTCCTTTCTTGTCATTTAAACTCTTATAGTGGGCAGATCTAGCTCTATTATCTTCATCATAAATTCTTCTTTTGTTCACCAACTCAGAAAATCGCCTAATTTCCTGATAACCAACGGCTTGCTTGACTTCAAGCCTCAAACCATTCACAAACTTAAGACACTTGGATCTCTCAGCATTGGTAGTGTTGTAATGAGGACAAAACTTAATCAATTCCTCAAACCTTGATGCATACTCGGCCACAGTTGAGTTACCCTGCTTCAGCTCAAGGAATTCAATTTCCTTCTTACCACGCATATCTTCTAGAAAATACTTCTCCAGAAATGCCTCTCTAAAAACATCCCAAGTAACCACAATTTCATCTTCTTCAAACCTCTGACGAGTGTTACCCCACCAGTCCTCAACTTCCTCTTCAAGCATATGAGTGCCAAACTGCACTTTCTGTGCATCTGAATAGTTCATGACTCGAAAGATCTTCTCAATTGCTTTCAGTCATACTTGTGCTTTTTCCGGTTCATGGGTTCCCTTGAAAATTGGTGGATTGTTCCTTTGAAACTTTCCCAAAGCACGAAACTCGTCATCGGCGTTGTTTCCAACATTCACGTTGGCTTGTGGATTCTGTCCAATCGCTCCAACCAACATCGCCAAAGCTTCGACAATCGCTTCATCATTCCTACCGACGACCATTGTTCTAGATCCCTACAACAAAACTTCATAAGAACTAACAATATTAATAGTTTCATACACACATATCAAATATATAGGGGAATAAACACATTAACAACTTGGTCAACTGACCAACCTGTTCTGATACCAGTAATGTAACACCCCCTATCTATACCCTTAATTAATCAAATAAATCGATTAGGCATATATTAAAATTCATCAGAGTATAATTAAAACATGGTATAAAAGAGGTGCGCTACATCATACTTGAATTTAAAACATACAACACCTGCTCAATAAAGATATGCAATAGTGGGGTAACTCTCAACAGAGGAACTTAGTCCTCATACCCACATCTCAATATTTAGAATAAAAGCGGAAACATCTAAACATTGATAATCATCAAACATACACACACACACACACACACACACACACACACACATACATATATATATATATATATATATATATATATATATATATATATATATATATATATATATATATATATATATATATATATATATATATATATATATCATCCAGTTTAATTCACAGTATAATTCATGTTTCATAAACATTCCACAACAAGATACATATAAAACATATCACAAAAGAATCATATATCCTAGCTACCCGGTGCTACATATCAGAGCTGACCGACAAAAGAATGAAGACACGCTTCACAAAAAGACCTCCAGCATACCTACTCTGCAATGCCTCATAGAGCATCATAAAACAGCAGAAGGGTGAGAAATATTATCATAATAATCAATACATATAATTTTATATATATATATATATATATATATATATATATATATATATATATATATATATATATATATATATATATAATATATATATATATATATATATATATAGAATCCTAGAATACACATTGTTCTGGCCTGGGCCCCGACCTGGCAACGCGGGCCCAGCCCAATAATATCCCGCCAAGCCCAGTCCAGCCTGGGCCAAAGTGTTGGGCATAGGGTCCCCACCGAGCAGGAAATGTCCCTCGCGGGCAGGACCTGCCCCAACTACGTCGGACATGAGACTTCCCTTTCGACCAAACACTGCCCTCTCCGCGGGCAGAACCCCCCCCCCCCCCCCCTTGTCGGACAAGACAACGTGTCCTTCACACGATCTTCACGTGCTCCCTTCCGCGTGGACACGTCACCTACCAACTGCTCACCTCCGAAAGAGAAGGTCAAACCCACTTTCCGGAGATCACGGGACAGTTGGACTAGGGCGAAGACCACGTCCTGGTCTTCACTATGCCACGTAAGCCCTAGCAGTCACCTGGGTTGGGCCTGGCAATCCAGCCCAACACAAGTGACCGTTGGCCCAGCATTGGGGTCTCTCTATAAATACCCTCTTTCACAAGAGGGTCAGGTAATTCACTTCTTACCCCTTTTTCTGTGCTTGTGACCACTTTTCCTATATACTTACTTTGGCATCGGAGTGCCTTGCAGGTACACCCCCTCCTCCTCATCATCACCGGTGAACAGGCAGCAGTCCAACAGAGTGTGGCCAGCTAGTGATCCCCTTATGATCAGGTCAGATCAATGGCGCCGTCTGTGGGAACCTGAAACTTCCCCGTTCCTCCGAGTAAGTGAACCAAAGTTTCACCAACACTCCACGATCATGGCTAGCCCACACCATGATGATGTTGTTCCCGACTTCATCCTCACCCCTGCCGCGAACGACAGCAAGCAAACGGAGATGTCCCGTTCACCGGAGACCGACGAGAGAGACGGTCGGACCGCCTCTCCTTTGTCCGCGGAAGCAGCACACCAGGCTGTCCACCGACCCCGGAGCCCAGTAGCGTTTTAGCCTGTTCCTGTCCCGGTCGGAGCGGACCCAACTGTGGCCGCCCTCTTCACGGCCATCAACCATACGAACCAGCTGCTGTTTCAACAAAATGCACGGATTGACGCACTAGAGCGTGAGGTCCCGCCAAGGTCCCCTCCGCGGGAAGACCAGAATGGGAACTCGAGGAGCCCTTCGCCTCGTCCCAGGGATCGACGACTCCAGCTGGAGAGGCCTAAAACCGAAGTAGTGCGAGAGAGGACCATATCCCCAACGAGACAAGTTCGTGAGAGACGGAAAAACAGAGCAGAGCCCCCGACCAGGCCTTCGCGCGTCGAACCCCCGGTCAGGAGGCCGAGGGGCCGAAACCAAGTGCCTCCACCAAATGGCCTGTCTCCCCCTGGATCACCCACTCTCAGCGACGAAGACGACTACAGGACTCCTCTATCCCGGGAAATCATGGCCGCCCCCATTCCCCACGGGATGGAGAAGCCCTCGACGCTCTCAACATACGACGGCACCTCTGACCCAGACGATCACCTGGAAGACATTAAGGCCATGCTCGACTACCGAAATGTACGAGGAGCTATCAAATGCAGACTATTCCGGATGACGCTGAGAAAAGGTGCCATGACGTGGTACAAAAGTCTGGAGCCCGAATCGATTACGTTGTGGAAGGTTCTGAAGGACCTCTTTTCAAAACACTTCACAGCATCCCGACGCCATCCGAAGACGGAAGCCGCACTCGGCGCTATAATCCAAGCTCTCGACGAGCCTCTCCAGAAGTACGTCGAAAGATTCACACAGGAGGCGGTGCAGGTGACGACGTCAGACGAGATGAAGCATTACCTAATGGAGCAGGGCCTGCGCCGCGACTCCAAATTCTACGAGGCCGTGGGCATACATCGGCCAACCTCCCTACAGGACTTCCTCGATAGAGCCACGCATTACATCCGGTTCGAGGAAACCCAAGCAGCCAACTCCGCCCGAGACACGCGAGACAGAGAAGCCCCCCGTGGGCACCAAGAGGACGGAGCTTCAAGCCACCGGCACGGAGGTGATCGCCGACGGGAAGGCCGCCCTCGCGAACAACGCGATCAGCGCGGTCCTGCCGGACGATTCACGGAGTATACCGCCCTAGTCGCTTCCCGCGAGCGCATATTGGCCGAATGCGCCAAGACCGAATTCGTCCAGGGAGGTGTCCGCTTCCCCAGGCCGATACCCCCCAAGCCTAACATAGACAAATCGAAGCACTGCCGCTTCCACAGGAGCCACAGGCACATTACAGAAGACTGCATCCACCTCAAGGACGCGATCAAAATCCTAATTAAAGACGGCCACCTGAAGAGATACACCCAGGGAGGAGAGACCCTGAAGCAAGACGCTCCCGAGGCCAAGAAAGTCGAAGAGCTTCTGTAACGCCCCTTTTAATTATTTTTAGTTTCAGAGTTATTTTATTTGTTGACGTGTTTTGTGTGGAATTATTTGAGAAGTCAAGAATCATACTATTAATATATAGTGATAATAATGTAATAACTTAATAGTACTGTTAATATTATTATTAATTATTATTATTATTACTAATATTAATATATGAGCAAAATAAGATTATTTATTTGGAATTAAGAACATGTGGAGAATATTATTATTGGAATTAATTTGGAATTAAAAGAAATAAGAGTAACATTATTATTGGAATTATTTGGATTAAATAGTGATTTTTGGGGTATTAAGGGCATAGTTGGCAATTTGAAAAAGAATAGAGAAAGGGAAGAACACGTGAAGAGGAGGAACACAGTTCAACCAAGAAGAGGGAGATCAAGGTCTGAAGCTTGAGCAAGAGGAGGAAGAGGACCAAGCTGCTGAATTTTTATGGATTTTCCATCATCAAACTGCATGTTGAGGTAAGGGGGGGAATTGATCGGTTAAATGGTAAACTGCATGAATAATTGGTAGAGGGGAATTCCCTATCCCCATAGATTGATGATGAATTGATGATGATTATATGCATTAATTCTGTTCTGCATTGTTGATTATTGTATTGAGACTGTTGCATGCGAAATTTGATGACTGGTTGGTTGATTTGGGGGTTTCCGGGTAATACGAGGTTTTATGCCGGAAGTTGGCTAATCGAGCCGAATTGAGAATTTATCGGGTAGAATTGATGTTAGACCTTGCAGCTAGGTAGTATATTGTTATCTTGGCATTGTGGGAACTAATTTGGGTGGAATCGATGGAGTTGGGAGTGTGTTGCCGACTCTGAGCAGTGGCTGTATTTTTCAGAAATCGCACACACTTGCTAGCCCAACGCTAGGCGAGTGCATAGCGAGCCTTCGCTGGTAGCTCGTGTAGCGAGCAAATCCAGTGGCTGTTTTCTTGTGTTCGCTAGCTCATTCGCTAGGCGAACGTGTAACGAATGTTTGCTAGGAGCTCGCGTAGCGAGCAGGTGGCGAGCGTAGCAGAATTTGTTTCCTTGGAATTGTGTGCAGCTGTTGATGTTAAGCATGGTCGATCTGATGTACCGTGATGATTTATGGGTGCTGAGTGTATGCTGGGTGTTAGAGGGCTATGTGGTTGGCTTTTAACGCATTTGACGTGATTGGTGGATTATGTGGTATATTTATATGTTGTGTTGATATGTTGTGATGAGTGGATCAGTAGGATCGATACACCGTGTGTGCGTTGTGTTGATATGTTGTGATGAGTGAATCAGTAGGATCGATACGCCGTGTGTATGTTGTATTGATATGTTATGATGAGTGGATCAGTAGGATCGATATGCCGTGTGTACGTTGTGTTGATATGTTGTGATGAGTGGATCAGTAGGATCGATATGCCGTGTGTGCGTTGTGTTGATATGTTGTGATGAGTGGATCAGTAGGATCGATACGCCTTGTGTGTGTTGTGTGTATATGTAGCGTGATGGATTGGATCAGTAGGATCGGATGCACCTTGTGTGCCAGATGTGTATGCGATGTGTGATATATGTATTTATGATACATGATGAGATGTGGTCAGGGGACCGTGTGCACTGTGTGTGCTTGTGTGATTGTTGTGGTGTGCGTGCATTGGGGTTATGCATGGCATGTTGTATTGTGTGCTCCCTTAGTGGAAGGGTGATGGCCAGGTGTCCATCGATATTGTTGTCGTGCTCCCTTTGTGGAGGGTGATGGCCCAGTGACCATCGGAGATGTGCTCCCTGTGAGAAGGGTGATGGTCAGGTGTCCATCGATATTGTTGTTGTGCTCCCTGTGTGGAGGGTTGATGGCCCAGTACCCATCGGTGATGTGTGCTCCTATGTGGAGGGTTGATGGCCCGGTGTCCATCGATGTTGTGAGTCGCTACCGCATATCATGGGTTGTGTTGCATGTATGTAGTTGTTGCATTGATTGTATGCTGTGATTGATGATGGGATAGTAGGTCCGGATGCTATGTATATGAAATGATGTTATATGTTTCTACCTTTTATTTCATGTACATGATCACCGCTTTATATTTGATCGTGATTTCTCACCCCTCTGTTGTTGTTGTGGTCTGTGCTTCTTCGGAAGTACAGACAATCCAGGTGTTTAGCTAGCTTGGATTATGGAGATGTTGTAGGGATTGCTCTGATACGTAACACCGGGGCTTTTGGGAGTTTTCATGTTTATTGATGATTTTGTGTGCCCCTGTGGCGTATCTTGTTGTGTTGAATATGATGATGATGTTTTGTACATTTTGGGCAGATGGCCGACTTGTTGTACATATGATGATGTTGATGATGTATATATACATATTATGTGTTTATGACAGACTTATTTTTCCGCTATAATTTTATTTGTTTTATTTTATTTTGGGGAACGGCATGTTACAAGTTGGTATCGGAGCAGGTCGGTGCGTCCGGCCAAGTTGTCTTGTGTTGTAGTTTAATCCCTTGTATGCGACATGTGTGAGAAAACACTGTCGGTACATGTTGTTGTCTAACTTTATTGGTAGAGGTGGAATGATTCAAGTGGGGGAGAAGCTTGTGTTTCTCCGGAATGCTGCAAGTGTGGAGTTGTGACTCAGTGTGTCGAGGAACGCTCCTATAGTTTGGTAAAGATGGTTTGTACCCCATCATGATTTTCGGTTGTCTATTGAAAAATTGAGGAACTGATCACCCTTAATCTCTTGTTAATAGCAGACGGGATTGTGTTGGATGGGATAGACGTGTCTTGCAAGCTTAGGTGGCGTGAGCAGGGAATTGTCTTGAGTTAAGCTAAGTGCTTAAGGGATTGTTTTGTGGATTCGTGGTAGGACGTGTTGAGGTGTTTAAATTTTGATGGGAATTTTGATTTTTAATGAAAGTGGGAAGTGGGCGATTTGCAGATTATTTTCGGTTGTCTGGAAGTTATACTGACAAGACAATAATATACAACCAGGACGTGAAGTGGAGTTGATCGACTCAATTGCAGAAGCTAGTCCGAGAGTGGAAGCTCCATATTATGTGTCTGTTTGGATAGTCAAGGAAATAAACTGATTAAGTGGTGTCGAGACTTGTGTCTGGTATGTGTGCTAAGGCAACAAAGTGTGAGGCCGAGTATATTCAGGGTGGATAGTGACTTCTGATGATTAAAGAAAGTAAGATGTGGAATGCAAGAATGGTATAATTAGGCTTTTAAATATTCCAAGAGTTGTAGAAGTGTTGAATGACCTTCTAAGTGTGAATTTGTTGTCGTACTTCGGATTCCGAGGTCACAACTTTTTACGGAATCGAAATCGGACACTCGGAAGTCAGGTAACGGTCGAAAATAGGATTTTAGACTGTCATGTTCGCCAGGTCCTTCGCCTAGCGAGCATGCTAGCGAACGGCTCCACGCTCGCTTCTGTGTTCGCCTAGCGAAGGGGTCTTGGGCAGAAAATGTTGTTTTAGTATTGTTGTCGTAACAGGAGAACCGTAACTCGGAATGACGCACGGTTTAAAGTGTTGGAAAGTTATTACAATGCTCTATGTGATGGTGAAGTAATGACATGGAGTTGAGTTTTATTTATGAAACATGGTTGGATGTTGTAGTGAGTGCGGAAGGTACGGTTTGTGTTTCCGCCATAACTCACAACTTGTTTGTTCGTTTGGCATAGGATTTTCCTTACTTATTTGAGTGAGGAAATGGTTGTGTTAACCGGTGATATTTTAATACATTCTAAGAGTATAGAGGATCATGTTAAAGATTGAGAAATTGAGCTATCATTATTGGAGAATAAGCAGCTATGTGCCACTTGAGGAGAGTTCAAAGAGTTTTGGGAGAGCTGTCAGCAGCTCGTGTGTTGATTTTGTCGAGCCCGACGGGACTATTTGTTGTGTTTTTTCATGCTTTGTTGATATGATTGGGAGATATGTTAAAGGTACCTTGAAGTACATGAGAGGAATCATCTGACCGGTGAATTAGAGTTGGTTGTTGTTATGATTGTGCCGAAGTTGAAGGCTTCAATCGTTTGGGCCGAGATTTGAAATGTTTGGTGATCTTGAGAGCTTAGAGTGTTTGTTGTATTTGAAAGAGTTAAAGATGAGGCAGAGTAAATAATTGGGACATCTGACGGATTTCGGCTTTGAGTTGAATTACCATTTGGGTAAAGTGGACGTGGTAGCTGATGCGGTAGGTTGGAAATATTTGCATATACCAATAATGATGGTGAAAAGAGACAGAAATGATTGAGCAATTTTGTAATATGAGTTGGGTGAGTGAATAGACTTCATATGGAGTTAAGCTTTTATTGTTAGACCTGACTAGTTGTATTCTTGAGGAGAATCGAGAAAGTCAGAAATCTGGGTTGAGTAGGTGGATTAGTTGAATTTGATGAACCAGAGTCGAAGAGTTGATTGTCGGATTTGTGGAAATAGTACCATGATGTGTTGTGGTAGAGTTTGTATTCCAGATGTTGCTGAGTGGAGTAGGAGTACTCTCAAAGAAATACATTGAGGTAGATGGAGTATCCATCCCGGTGCTATGAATAAGTAACCGAATTTGAATAAATTGTTTCGGTGATCATAGATGAAGAGAGGGGTGGTTGAGGTTGAATATGCTGGTTAGAATTGCCGAAAGTCGAAGATTGAACATCAGAGACTGTGGAGTTTGATGTAGCCGTTGAATATTCCAGAGTGGAAAACGGGTAGTATTTTCACGAATTTGGTGTTGAGTTTTCCAAAGAATTAGAAAGATATAATTTTAATTTGGGTTATTGTGAGTGAATGAACTATTCTATATTGAGGATTTATGAGATGCATACTGAGGAAGTGGTGAAGTTGTATGAGATACTATCGAATATTGTGTCAGATGGAAGCTTGAAGTTTATATTGAGTTTTTGGAGGAGCTTACGGGAAGCTCTGGGTACATATTCGAATTGGAAGTTCAGCTTATCATCCGCAGACGGATGGACAGTCAAAGAGGACTTTTCAGACTTTAGAGGATTTGTTGCGGGCTTGTGTTTTGGAGAAGGGTGGTACGTGGGATACTCATTTACCTTTGGTTGAGTTCACGTACAACAACAGTTACCACTCTAGTATCAGAATGGCGTTGTATGGGGCCTTGTGAGATAGGAAGTGTGGGACTCTCTTGAGTTGGAATGAGTCGAGCGGGAGTGTTATGCTCAGATATGATAATTGTGCATGAGACGGCTGAGAAGATCAAGAGGATCCAGGAAAGGATGTGTTTTGAGAATTACGATGGTAACTGGTGTTGGTCGAGCTTCGAAGTCTCGGGAACACACTCGGTGTTTCGTTTGTCTGTATCAGAGTGGCGCAGCGGAAGCGGGGAAAAAGTAGCATGTTAGACTACTTTGTCGCTATCGCTTATGGATGGCATGATGTGTTTCATGTGTTTTTGTTGAGGGAGTACATTGAATCAGATGGATGATGTACAAGTGAGAAATAATTTGATGGTTGAGGCATCGCTAGTTCGGATTGATGAACGAGAAACAACTCCGAGGGAAAGAGATACCTTTGGTGGAAGTGGCTTAGGGAGGTGTTGCAAGAGGCAGTGTGATCTGAAAATTGGAAAGCAGGATGCGAGAAGCGTATTCAGAGTTGTTTCCATCAGGTATTTTCGGGGACGAAAATAATTAAAGTGGGGGAGAGTTGTAACGCCCATTTTAATTATTTTTAGTTTCGGAGTTATTTTATTCGTTGACGTGTTTTGTGTGGAATTATTTGAGAAGTCAAGAATCATACTATTAATATATAGTGATAATAATCTAATAACTTAATAGTACTGTTAATATTATTATTAATTATTATTATTATTATTACTAATATTAATATATGAGCAAAATAAGATTATTTATTTGGAATTAAGAGCATGTGGAGAATATTATTATTGGAATTAATTTGGAATTAAAAGAAATAAGAGTAATATTATTATTGGAATTATTTGGATTAAAAAGTGATTTTTGGGGTATTGAAGGCATAGTTGGCAATTTGAAAAAGAATAGAGAAAGGGAAGAACACGTGAAGAAGAGGAACACGGTTCAGCCAAGAAGAGGGAGATCAAGGTCTGAAGCTTGAGCAAGAGGAGGAAGAGGACTAAGCTGCTGAATTTTTGTGGATTTTCCATCACCAAACTGCATGTTGAGGTAATGGGGGGGGGGGGGGGGAATTGATCGGTTAAATGGTAAACTGCATGAATAATTGGTAGAGGGGAATTCCCTATCCCCATAGATTGATGATGAATTGATGATGATTATATGCATTAATTCTGTTCTGCATTGTTGATTATTGTATTGAGACTGTTGCATGCGAAATTTGATGACTGGTTGGTTGATTTGGGGGTTTCCGGGTAATACGAGGTTTTATGCCGGAAGTTGGCTAATCGAGCCGAATTGAGAATTTATCGGGTAGAATTGATGTTAGACCTTGCAGCTAGGTAGTATATTGTTATCTTGGCATTGTGGGAACTAATTTGGGTGGAATCGATGGAGTTGGGAGTGTGTTGCCGACTCTGAGCAGTGGCTGTATTTTTCAGAAATCGCAGACACTCACTAGCCCAACGCTAGGCGAGTGCATAGCGAGCCTTCGCTGGTAGCTCGCGTAGTGAG
Organism: Lathyrus sativus; assembly: GCA_963859935.3. Lineage (NCBI taxonomy): Eukaryota > Viridiplantae > Streptophyta > Magnoliopsida > Fabales > Fabaceae > Lathyrus > Lathyrus sativus. The sequence continues at coordinate 433,208,007 of OZ012739.1, read as the reverse complement.
CAAATCCAGTGGTTGTTTTCTTGTGTTCGCTAGCTCATTCTCTAGGCGAACGTGTAACGAATGTTCGCTAGGAGCTCACATAGCGAGCAGGTGGCGAGCGTAGCAGAATTTATTTCCTTGGAATTGTGTGCAGTTGTTGATGCTAAGCATGGTCGATCTGATGTACCGTGATGATTTATGGGTGCTGAGTGTATGTTGGGTGTTAGAGGGCTATGTGGTTGGCGTTTAATGCATTTGATGTGATTGGTGGATTATGTGGTATATTTATATGTTGTGATGAGTGGATCAGTAGGATCGATACGTCGTGTGTGCGTTGTGTTGATATGTTGTGATGAGTGGATCAGTAGGATCGATACGCCATGTGTGCGTTGTGTTGATATGTTGTGATGAGTGGATCAGTAGGATCGATACGCCTTGTGTGTGTTGTGTGTATATGTTGTGTGATGGATTGCATCGGTAGGATCGGATGCACCTTGTGTGCCAGATGTGTATGTGATGTGTGATATATGTATTTATGATACATTATGAGATGTGGTCAGGGGACCGTGTGCACTGTGTGTGCTTGTGTGATTGTTGTGGTTTACGTGCATTGGGGTTATGCATGACGTGTTGTGTTGTGTGCTCCCTTAGTGGAGGGGTGATGGCCAGGTGTCCATCGATATTGTTGTCGTGCTCCCTTTGTGGAGGGTGATGGCCCAATGACCATCGGAGATGTGCTCCCTCTGAGGAGGGTGATCGCCAGGTGTCCATCGATATTTTTGTTGTGCTCCCTGTGTGGAGGGTTGATGGCCCAGTGCCCATCGGTGATGTGTGCTCCTATGTGGAGGGTTGATGGCCCAGTGTCCATCGGTGTTGTGAGTCGGTACCGCATATCATGGGTTGTGTTGCATGTGTGCAATTGTTGCATTGATTGTATGTTGTGATTGATGATGGGACAGTAGGTCCGAATGCTATGTATATGAAATGATGTTATATGTTTCTGCCTTTTATTTTATGTACATGATTACCGCTTTATATTTGATCGTGATTTCTCACCCCTCTGTTGTTGTTGTGGTCTGTGCTTCTTCGGAAGTACAGACAATCCAAGTGTTTAGCTAGCTTGGATTATGGCGATGTCGTAAGGATTGCTCTGATACGTAACACCGGGGCTTTTGGGAGTTTTCATGTTTATTGATGATTTTGTGTGCCCCTGTGACGTATCTTGTTATGTTGAATATGATGATGATGTTTTGTACATTTTGGGCAGATGGCCGACTTGTTGTACATATGATGATGTTGGTGATGTATATATACATATTATGTGTTTATGACAGACTTCTTTTTCGCTGCAATTTTATTTGTTTTATTTTATTTTGGAGAACGGGGTGTTACAGCTTCCCTCTTCGGACGGTGACAACGGCCTCCAGGTCGCCCTCTCCGTCAGCCGCTTGAGGATTGGTTTGCTAATAGAGAATTCGGCCTCCCCGACAACCCCGATCTTCCCGACGAGCCGGTACGCCCCACCAGTCGATGGGAATACTTTCCAAGAGCCATGGTCATCTCCGGCGGACCTCCGAGGAACCTATCTGTAGGATCGGTAAAAAGAAAGTTCGAAAAGCTCATCACAAGCAACTCCGGCAAGATGAGCACCATCGACAAATTTCACGGCCGATCCAATCTAATCACCTTTTACCTCGAGGAAATTCCCGGGGGCTCTCCCAACTCCAGCATTCCCCTGTTGATACGGGCACAGATGGCGAACTTCGATGTCAGACGCATCCTAGTGTCGCGGTGAAAATCGGATACCAAACTGTGGATTAGTTTGAATCTTTAATTCATTTTGCAACCGAACTTTGATTTGTCCAAAGGAAGGGATAAAGATCGAAATTCCCACAATGAAATGCAAATGCAAGGTTTAGAGAGTTATAGGTTCGGGGGTTGGTTAAACTTAGGGAAGGTGCTGGCATCCTAAGTTTCTATAGTACTCTACAGGAACCTCTTGTTTTACTGTTAGTTTATTGCTAAGTGTTTTATGCTTAATGGTTAAAAGACCTAGGGGTTTATTTCTAAGTATACTCGATAAGATGTCGCATCTCATGCCTACATATCCTTACGGGAGTGGAATCAGAGTATTTGTAGTTCCCCTAAAGGGTTTGAGGAGTTCTTTGACTGTGGTCAAAGTTCCTACGGGTTTAGGGTAGTTGATGGATTGATTTTAGGAGAAGAGGTGAGTCTTCATTTTAAGGGAGATATAACCGCCACAGGTTGTAGGAAAATAGTCTTTGCATCGTCTTAAGAAAAGGACTTACGTACTCGGATAGGGATCAATGAGGTACACCTTTATCTCTCTTAAGGCAAAGTCCCTACGGCTTGATTGTATTGATGTGGGGTGGAGATTTTATCTCGCTTAAGATGATTAACATCTTTCTCTATTGTGTTTGAATATTTCTTTATTTTGTATTTGTTTGTTTGTTTCTATGTTGTAAAATAACGAACAGTCCTTCCTATGGGGTAGGATCTATCCTAAAGATCAACTTGAATGGGATCAATGATCGTAGGGGAGAATGATGCAAATGATACACTACACACAATTGTTGAATCATGTGTAGGGTTTTCCTTTGGACGGATGCGATACGGAAATGTAAATGTAATAATATTAAATTGCGGAAGATAAATTGCAGAAAGTAAAACCATACACACGCATGAAAGCGCTGAGGTGTAGGTGAATGTGTCGTGGGGTGCATGATTAGATCGAGTTTTGCGATGTGAGTTGATTTTAGTTTATTGGTTTTAAGCGAGAAGTTAATTTAGCTGGGTTGATTTTAAGCAGAGTTGATTAAGTTGAATTAGATTGACCTTAAGGCGAGGTTGAATTGAGCGAGAGGTTGTTTTTTTTGATGAGTTGATTTTAGATCGAGATTGGTTTTAAGAGGTTAAATTATAAGAGAGATGTTGGTTGATTTTTGATGGGGGTTGAATCAGTTTGATGAGATTGATTTTATGAAGAAAATTAGTTTTATTGTTTTAATAAAAAAGTTAAATTGATGGAGTTGAATTAAAAAAAGGGTTAATTTGATTTTATTAGCAAAAAGATTCTTGGATATGGATTGATTTTAAATAAATGGGATTTGTTAAAAAAGGTTTTAGACATTATCATTATTAAAGATAAAGGTTTATTAAAATTGAATTATAAAATGGTGTTTATGAGAATATGAATAATTTATACTATTATATAAAAAGATTATTAAATTGATGAGATAAATTAATTTTAAAAAAGGATTTAATAAATAGCAAATTAACAAATTAATTAATTAAAATGGTGTTTTGATTAAATAAAATGGTTGGTCTATAAAAAAGTTAATTAATGGTTGATTAATACTAATGGTGTAAACTGGATGGTTATTAGATTAATTATATTAAATATTAAAATGATTATAAGATTAATTAGGTTTATTAAGTTAATAGCGGATTAGTGGCTGTTTGTGTGTGTGATTAGTGGAGTGTGTGTGTGTGTAATTAGTGGAGTGTGTGTGTGTGTAATTATAGGGTAATAACAAAACAAATGAAATGGCGAGAAAAAAAACAGAAGCAGAAGCAAAGAACCCTAATCCCAATCCCCTTCGCCCAAATCGTCGGTTCCCTCTCCATCTTCTCGTCAACTCTCTCTCCCATACTTTAAACCTGAAATCAAAACCAGAAACGTTAAAAGATCGGTGACATTAAGGAGAACGAAAGCTTACCGAACCGTTGGCGACAGCGATGCTTGGAGGTGACAGAACGGTGTCTCGTCGGTTGAACTCGTGGTAGTCGGAACCAACTTCGTCAACGAAGAAGATGAGTTCTCCCTCTCGATCTCTTTGTTTTCTGATTTGATCTCTTCGTTAATAATCTCTTCTTTTTTCCTTCTTTTTTTCCGCTCCCTCTTCTCTTCTCACCCTTCTCTTTATATAGGCTTTTTGAGATTTAGTGCTTTTAATGTCTGATTTAAACGCTTTGAATACTGATTGGAAATTTCTGTTTTGGTTATAACCTGATTTGAAAAGTTTCCTCTTCTGTTCCAAATCTTAAGTATTTGTTAAATGAAAAGAATCAAATCCTGATATTGCAATAATCTGTCCATGATTTGGATTGGGATATTCGAAGTATCTTGGGTATATTCTCCACTTGATTTTGCTGACTTGGAAATTTTGGTTTGTAGGTGTAACTAGCGATGGATTTGGGCCTGAGAATAACAGCCCAGAGTGGATTCAGGTAGCAGGCGCAAAGGAGTTTGGTGAGTCCAAAATCAATCGTTGGTGATATCTCAGATGGGAGGTATTGAGCATTCTTGGAACAACTTTTGGGTGTGCTTTATTCGAATTGACTTTTGTATGTGTGAAATTTTTCAGGAACATCTAAATCGAGCTTTTCATGATGTTCAAATTCAGGTTTTGTCTTCGTTTTGGCAGCTGAAATTGGTTGAAGTTATTGTTGATCTTGGTGAGGAGACAGCCGTTTTGATGCATCTGGAACCGCTGACGTATGGCACTCAATGAGCGCTTTGGGAAAGCTCACAAATTCTGATGCACGGGTGTAACTCTGGCCTGTGTTTTCCATATATCCTTTTAACTAATGTTTTGCTTGTTGGTTGAGTTGCTTCAAAAGCTTACTGACTTCCTCCACTTCTCTTGACAGGGTTGAGTAGAGTGAGCTTCATCTTACTGAGGTTGCTGCCAAAGCTTCGGGTGACTTCGTGTGCTTCAATCTATTCAGGTCTGTCATGTTCTTGTGTGAGTACAGTTCTTGGTGATTTTTGTTATAAGGCGCGTGACTTGTGATATTGTTGTTATATGCATTGTTGCCTCTAGCACATGTGTTGCTGCTGTGTTAATTTAATCTCTGTAATGCGTATCCTCTTCTCATCCTAAGGGTTATAGAAACTGATCAAATGCTGGTATTGGCATTGACACCATTGCAGTGCTTATATGATTTTGTTATTGTCTCGCATGCATTATCTTCAATGGCACATTGCAGTCAGAGTTACGAGCTTTAACCTTATGGCACGAGGGTGCTTCGATGGAGACATCCTTATACGCAGACGCAACGATCTAGGTGGACAACTCAAGCCTAAACAGATTTAGCAACGTTCTCCTCTGGAAGATGGGGCAAAGGATTCTAGACCGGCTGTCATGACTGGTTTTTTCTACAGAAAGGAGTTACGTTATTCCCAATGGCGAGACTTGGTTTGACGGTTTGCATCTTGAGAGGGAGCCGTACTAAAGCAAACTGAGTCGGCGAAAAAAGTCCTACTGTTGACATCTTATAGTAATTCTTGGGATGTACTGCCTTGATTTGTTAGGTAAATATTTCCAGGGCTTGCAACTTCGTGACAATCTTATTGCCAGTTTCCCTTACGTAATCGTTCAACCTGCAGTGTAGTCTAGCAATGCTTTTGGACACTTCAAGAGGAACTCTTTGGGATTGACTGCTTTTGATGATCAAGAGTACTTGGTTATTAGTGTGAAGGCCTTGATGTTGTATTACTACAATCTCTCCCAGGCGCATCCAATGACATGAGTACTCAGTAGAGCATTGGCTTCATAAGAAACGGAAGAGCCTCGGGTCCCAGCAATGTCTCTTCGAGAGATTCTCTTAGTTCTGCCAGTAAAACAGGTACTGATAGTTTCCCTAAAAATCAAAAGGTACTTGAGATGGCTGTTCGTTATTTCTTAACAGAGTTTCGTCGTAATGGTATTTGAGAATGGTTCCGGAACCGTGACGAGAGTATTTGGTCTTTAAGCACGGTGTTGTTCTGTTCTGATGCAGGTGGTTTGGTATAGGTGCTGCGTATCCGCTACTTCTTTAGCTTTCCTTCACGAAGCTTGCGGTTTCGCCAGCTGCGGTACTGCAAGACTCAAGGAGCGAGTGGCTGGAGGCTATGTGGGGGCATTAGCCTGTTCCATCCTGATTTGTGAAGTCTTTATGAGTTACAATTCATAACACAAGGACCAAATGTCTGTTGTGATCTTGCAGGAAATGGAGTGGTCAAACTGACGGCAGAAATCCCAGTGCTTATTTGAAGGTCCAAGTCTGGAGGTGTGACCGGTGTCGGTAGCCGTCAAATGCTAAAGTGTTTTCGGAGGAAATTAATATAGCCTTGTCTCAATTCTTTTTTTCACTGTCTGCTTTGTATTTGATTTTGAGAGCCTGATGTCAAAGTAGTTACTGCGCTTGCTGAAACTATACTTCAATTCCAAATTTGTACTTTTGTAAAGCTGCGAAACCGAGGCTTAGGACAGGGTATAGGTATTTGCACATGGTTGTAATAGAGCTTATGTACAAACTTTAAAATTTCAAAACAAAGCTATGAGAAGCCATGCATTGACCGTGCCAGTTACTTAATAAACTAGTTGTTTTAAAATTGCACGGATACCAACAATATAATGGATATCCAGTGATCCAAATACGTTCCCATGCACCTCATCAATATAGTGACAAATGACCAGCATGTGACATAGGTGATTGCAATCTTGAAATTCCTTGAGATCTCTAACATGTAATTTGGCATGGACCTTGTATGGAGGAAGATTTAGAGGAAGATTGGAGTAACTTGTGATTTTGCATCTTAATGAAATGATTTATGAACCATGATAGAGTTTTGGATCTCGAACCCCTGACTTGGCCAAATAAATATTGCCTGAAGTGGTTTGAACCAATCTTGTATCTGAAAACTCTCGAGTTGTATACCCCTGGAGGAACTCCAGTGTGACTTAAGGTTTTGATGAATTAGCCCGTCTTGTCAATATATCACTCGGACCTTATTCACGATTCCATCTACTTACCATATTAAGTTATCCGCCAAAATTGAACTCTTTTCCAAAGATAAAAAACCCCGCCTCATAAAATGGTAATATATCCTGACACGAGAGTTATGCCTTAAGGAACCTTGAGGTGAGCAAAGAAAATTCTGATAACCTCTTTGAGGAAACGACCAGACGGTCACCTTGAAGTATTAGGCTGTAAGGGTTTACACTTGAAGTTACCCCACCTGCGCCAACTGGTTAGTCATAATAAACACGCCTAAAAAGATGGAGAGATAACAAAAGAGAAGGTGGAATCTTAAGGTCAAAAATTAGGGTGTGACAGATGCCCCTATTTAAGTTACTTCTATCCGGAGATATGGAGATTGAACTCTTCTTCTCGACGAGATAGGAGGGACTTAAATACAAACATTGCACGAATTTTTGGCCCTAAGAAGTCACCGAATGCAAATGATATGCAATGATATGAAGATGCAAGACAGACGGTCCTGTGGGTTAATGGCGTCACAGGGGAGAAAACTAGACACGGCGTGCGAGAAACAAATGAGTAACAGACTCAACAAAGTGGGACTCCACGGGGATAGGATACAACCACCAATGGGACATCTCCAGGGTATAACAACAGCACATACGCCGAGAATATGGTGTTTTAACAACAGGTGAGAAACTTGTAATCGAAAGGGTAGCTTATGACCATAGTGATTTTTCTGAATAATTCAGTTTTTGTTTCGTATTCTTTCCTTCTCTTTTTTTTTATATACATACGTTATTTGAAATCCCACTGGAAATAGTAAAATGTATAACCTCCCAGAGCGTCATGGTCTGGATGCCATGAGCTGGTCTCGGTCTCTGATTGTAGGACCTCCCCAAGCGTCATAGTATGGATGCCATGAGCTGGTCTCGGTCTCTGATTGTAGGACCTCCCCGAGCGTCATAGTATGGATGCCATGAGCTGGTCTCAGTCTCTTGAAATAAACCTCCCCGAGCGTCATGGTATGGATGCCATGAGCTGGTCTCGGTCTCTGATTGTAGGACCTCCCCGAGCGTCATAGTATGGATGCCATGAGCTGGTCTCAGTCTCTTGAAATAAACCTCCCCGAGCGTCAGGGTCTAAATGCCACGAGCTGGTCTCAGTCTCTTCCCGAAATGATGAAAACTCGTGAGAGCATATTCACAGGGGGTTGTAAATTTTGTAAACTGTGGATGTCTTTGTAGACTGTAGATGTAGTTCGTTGCAGAACTTGTAGGTTGTAAATGTTGTTGATGTAATCTGTAATGTGCTCTATTGTTGTAGATGTAATTTGTAAATGTAATTGTAGATGTAGTTGTAAAGCTTCACCGGGGCTCTTCGGGAGAGATGTGTGCCGGTTGAATTATGATGTATGCCTTCTCAAATAAAGGGAGACTACCGTGATAAACTTCCTCGACTTCTTCAGGGAAATGTCACTTGATGGAAATAAACTTGTGCGATGAACTCACTGGGGAATGCGTTCATGTTGTGTGTCTTTGTAATTGCAAAATATTTTGTAAGCTCTCAAAATAGATACCTTTTGATGATTTGATGATGTTGAAGGACCCACTGAGGGTGAATGAATTGTCTTGTAGAAAATGTCGTTTGTCGTTTTGAATAAGGTCCTGATCAAAATGAGTTGCTCAAATAAAGAGATTATTTAGTCCGAATGTGGATGTTCGAGAAAATCCTGTGATGCTATTGTTGAAGGAATGTCTGTCTTTATGAATATTCTTCCTGGGAAATAGGGTGCAAAATAAATGCAACCATGCTTAAAAGTTGGAGATGTCCATGATGCGATTTCCAAAGACCGAAGTTCAATTCAGGAAATAACTAAAGAGAAACTGTCAAGCAAGACTCAACCATTGAGGTATGAACTCAAATGGGATTGTACTAAAATAACCATCTTCCATGAGGGTTGAACTTCATGGGGAAAATGGAACATTGTGCTCTTTCTGCCTAGGGTAGACAAATCTATGTGGAGGGATAAGACGCACCCAGACACCTAGGGATAACTATAGCCAAAGCGATAGAACAAAACAAATATAAAGAATGCGAACAATGCACGTGCCATGCTGTCTACTTATATGCTATGCGTATGCCGACGAATTGGGAGAAGCGAAATAAACGCCTCAAACGAAAGGGTACTCAAGCAAAATCTCCATAGATCCCTTATCGCCTGCGAAGAAAGTCTTCGAATAGAGGCAACCTTCGTGTCTGGATAAAATAAATATCCTCTTGCCCTGGCGAAGCACATAATATTGTTGTTTTTCCTCGGACGAAATAAACGTCCCCGGTCATCCGTTTGTTATTCATATATCAAGTAGAACATAAGGTTTTTGAAAAGGTTTAAATAAATTTGGATTTTGCTATCAAGAATACATATTTATGATAAATGAAAAACTTTTTATTGAATGGTGGTCAGCAGAAAAAGCGTGACCCCGATGTTACAGTGTTGGAAAGTAATAGCGATTACATAAAGGGAATAATGACTTGCTTCTCTTAAACAAAATATTTCTTAACAGCAACCGTGTTAACAGGGCGAATGATCTCTTCTCCGTCCACTATTGCTAACATCAAAGCGCCTCCTGTCAAAACCTTTTTTACTACATACGGTCCATCATAATTCGGGGCCCATTTTCCTATGGCGTCGGTGAGGAAAGATTGAATCTTCTTGAGCACGAGGTCACCTTCCCTGAATGCACGGGGTCGAACTTTCTTGTCAAATGCCTTCTTCATCTTCTGCTGATACAACTGCCCATGGCATAGCGCAACCATCCTCTTTTCTTCGATTAAGTTCAACTGATCATATCTGTTCTGACACCATTCAGCTTCTGATAACTTGCCTCCACCAAGATCCTCATAGAAGGAATATCAACTTCTATCGGGAGTACTGCTTCCATACTGTAGACAAGCGAAAATGGAGTTGCCCCATTCGATGTGCGTACCATCGTACGATATCCATGTAGGGCGAATGGGAGCATTTCGTGCCAATCTTTGTAAGTAACAACCATTTTCTGAATGATCTTCTTAATGTTTTTGTTGGCGGCTTCAACAGCCCCATTCATCTTTGGTCTGTAGGGGGAAGAACTATGATGCTCAATCTTGAATTCTTCACACAACTCTTTCATCATCTTGTTGTTCAAATTGCAACCGTTGTCTGTAATAATTCTGCTTGGCACACCATATCGGCATATAAGCTGATTCTTGATCAATTTGACAACCACATGTCGAGTTACATTAGCATAGGAAGCCGCCTTGACCCACTTGGTAAAATAATCAATGGCTACTAGGATAAATCGGTGTCTATTAGACGCTTTCGGCTCTATCATTCCAATCATATCAATTCCCCACATAGAGAACGGCCACGGGGATGAGATAACATTCAACAAAGTCGGAGGCACGTGAATCTTATCTGTGTAAATCTGACACTTGTGACACTTTCTAGCGAACTTGTAACAATCTGATTCCATTGTGATCCAATAATAACCAGCCCTTAAAAGCTTCTTAGCCATAGCATGTCCGTTAGCATGGGTGCCGAAAGATCCTTCGTGAATTTCCGTCATCAACATATCCACTTCTTGTTTGTCAACACATCTCAATAAGACCATGTCAAAATTCCGCTTGTACAACACATTATTACTCAGAAGAAAGTTTTCAGCCAACCTTCTCAAAGTTTTCTTGTCCTTGTTGGAAGCTCCCAAAGGTTATTCTTGAATTATAAGAAACACTTCGATGTCATGGTACCAGGGTTTGCCCTCTTCAACTTCTTCGACGGCAAAGATGTAGGCAGGTCTGTCAAGACGTTTTACTTCAATCCGAGGACACTCGTTCCAAAAGTTTACCACAATCATCGAGGCCAAAGTTGCCAACGCATCTGCCATTCTATTCTCATCACGAGGGATATGATGAAACTCAACTCTATCAAAGAATGGTAACAGTCTTCTAGCGTAATCCCTGTATGGGACCAAATTATCATGTCGAGTTATCCATTCTCCAGTGATTTGGTTGATTACCACTGCAGAATCACCAAACACATCTAAATTCTTAATTCTCAAATCGATTGCTTCTTCAAGACACATGATGCATGCCTCGTACTCAGCTTCATTATTAGTACACTGGAATGTTAATCTGGATGTAAACGGGAAGTGAGTCCCTTGAGGAGTCACAATAACAGCACCTATCCCTTTTCCATGAGCGTTGACAGCTCCATCGAAAACTAAACCCCATTGAGAACCTGGCTCTGGCCCTTCACCATGTACGGGTTCTTCACAATCTTTCATCTTTAAGAACATAACATCTTCATCGGGAAAGTCGTCATTTGAGGGTTGATAATCCAAAATAGGCTGGTGAGCTAAATGATCAGCCAAAACACTCCCCCTGACAGCTTTCTGAGTATGGTACTCGATATCATATTCAGACAACAACATCTGCCATCTAGCAATTCTCCCAGTCAAAGCGGGCTTCTCGAAAATATACTTGATAGGATCCATATTTGAAACTAACCAAGTAGTGTGATTCAACATATACTGGCGCAAACGCTTGGCGGCCCACGCCAAAGCGCAACAAGTCTTCTCTAACATAGTGTACCTTGTTTCACAATCAGTAAATTTCTTACTCAAGTAATAAGTGACATGATCTTGCTTTCCTGTTTCATCTCGCTGGCCGAGTACATAACCCATTGAATCTTCTACAACAGACAAATACATAATCAAAGGTCGTCCTTCAACCGACGGTATCAGGATAGGTGGTTCAAGCAAATACTCTTTGATACTATCAAAAGCCTTTTGACAATCTTCAGTCCAAACATGCCCTTGTTCTTTCCTCAGAAGCTTGAAAATAGGTTTGCATGTAGCAGTCATGTTGGATATGAACCTGGAGATATAGTTCAAACGTCCCAAGAATCCTCTGACTTGTTTCTCGGTGGCGGGAGCTGGCATTTCCAGGATAGCTTTCACTTTGTCAGGGTCCACTTCAATCCCTTTTTGACTGACAATAAAACCCAATAATTTCCCCGATCGTACTCCAAATATGCATTTGTTGGGGTTCAGACGGAGCTTATATTCCCTCAAATGACCAAATAGCTTGGCCAGGTGTTTAACATGATCGTCTTCGGTCTTCGACTTAGCTATCATATCATCCACATACACCTCGATCTCTTTGTGCATCATATCATGGAACAAAGTAGTCATAGCTCTCTGATATGTTTCCCCTGCATTCTTTAATCCAAACGGCATAACTTTGTAACAAAAGGTGCCCCAGGGCGTGATGAAAGACGTTTTCTCTCTGTCCTCAGGAGCCATTCTAATCTGGTTGTAACCTGAAAAACCATCCATGAAGGAGAAAACCTCATATCTTGCAGTATTGTCCACCAAGATGTCAATGTGAGGTAATGGGAAATCATCTTTTAGACTGACTTTATTCAAATCCCTGTAGTCTACACACATGCGAACCTTACCATCCTTCTTCGGAACGGGTACAATGTTAGCTAACCATAGCGGATACTCGGCAGTGACAAGGAAACCTGCATCAATATGTTTTTGTACCTCTTCCTTAATCTTTAGAGCCATGTCAGGTCGAGTCCTTCTGAGCTTCTGTTTTATCGGTGGGCATTCTGGCTTCAAAGGCAGACGGTGTTCAACTATAGCAGTGTCTAATCCAGGCATATCTTGATATGACCAAGCAAACACATCAACAAACTCTCCAAGCAAATCAATCAGCCGTTTCTTCACATCGGGCTTGAGCAGAGCTCCAACTTTCACTTCCCTACGGATTTCTTCTGATCCCAAATTGATTACTTCCACTGGCTCCTGATGAGGTTGGATAGCTTTCTCCTCTTTCTCAAGCAGCCTGGAAATTTCTTCTGGGATATCATCTTCTTCGTCTTCGGCTTCGTACACAGGAAACTCGAAATTTGGAGAAGGCAGTGGATCATTATTCCCAGGATGTATTTTATGTAGCAATCTGCGCAAGTGATGTGATTTTCAATAAGTTTTTGTAAAGTGGAAAGTGTGTGTACGCGAGATGCTACTTATTATTTTCCAACACCGTGAATAAATATAAAACACAAATGAAAATGAAAGTAATTTATTGATGATAGCAAAACCAAAAAGACACGCCCAACAAAGTCACCTTTGCCTTGGGCAGAGCAAAGGGAATTATTGAAAATAAGCCTTAACAAATGCAGTTTCGCCTTGGGCAGAGCAAAAAATTTTAAAACAAATGCTTTACTTAGATATATGAATGGCAGTAGGGGCTTCAACTGCACTCCAATTCTTGACTACGACGCCTGGGGTCACAAAATCTAGGACGGACGACTCCTCCACTAAGGAATGGAGGACCTTACAGAACCATCTGATATGTAACCCTCAAGTTCGTCTTCTGACACAACATTAATCTGAGGGTGACGGACGACTCCTCCACTACGGAACACTTCATTGATCAGCGGAAACCCTTGACTCTTGGTGGTTTGTTGAGCAGAACTGCTGGTGAAGCCGAGACCTTCCTTATTTTTGTTCTCTGGCAAAGACAACACCTTTCCCCACATTGTCTGATGACCACTGTTCACTACTCGCTGTGCGTCCTTAAATGATGACATGGATGCCTGCGATCTTTGGACACCCTCGCCCGCAATAGACAAAGCTTGAAATTGCGTGCCAACCTCTTCCTCAGCTTCGACATATGAGAATGATGACAAGTGACTTACCACCAAAGCTCTTTCCCCACAAACTGTAACTATTTTTCCCTCAAAAACATATTTCAACTTCTGATGCAGAGTAGAAGTAACTTCTCCAGCTTCATGTATCCATGGCCTCCCTAGCAAACAGCTATAGGCAGCACGAATGTCCATGACCTGAAACATGATCATAAAAGTCTGTAATCCAATAGTCAATGGGCAAATCTACCTCACCAATTACCGTTTTCCTTGACCCATCAAAAGCTTTGACAATAACGCGACTTGGCCTCATCGGCGGTCCTTGATACGATAACTTAGATAGAGTAGTTCTAGGCATTACATTTAGAGACGATCCATTATCAACCAACACACTGGACAGAGAGTCGTTTCCGCAGTTCACAGAAATGTGTAGAGCCATGTTATGTTTCCTTCCTTCCTCTGGGAGATCGTCTTCATTGAAACCCAGATTATCACTCGAAGTAATACTACCAATGATGTTATCAAATTGTTCCATAGTCACATCCTGCTCGACATAGGCTTGTTCCAAAATCTTCTGAAGTGCTTCTCTATGAGCCTCAGAACTCATCAGCAATTGTAGCACAGAAATCTTCGACGGGGTTTGCAGAAGCTGATCTGCAACCTTATACTCGCTTCTTTTGATTACTTTTAAACATTCATCTGAGTTGGATAAATTAGATCCACCAGATTGCCCCACAGTTGGGTCTTTTGAGCCTGATGGTTCGGACAAAACTTATTTTTCTTTCGGTGGCAAAGTTGGGTAAACTCGACCACTTCTTGTCACTCTACTGACATCTGCAATATTAACTATTGAGGGTGCAGTGGGCAAAGGCACTTCTTTTCCATTCTCCAACATCGTAGCGCTGTACCGGTAGGGGATAGCCTTACTGGAAGTATAAGGGACAGGTCCAGGCACATTGATTACCAAAGGAGTAATAGTTGGCTTCCTGCTATTGTAAACCATCTCTATACATTCCACTTCCTTAAAATGGGGTACTATGACACAAACTTCTTCAGCCTCTTCATCTGAAACTTCCTGATCATCATTTTCCAAACAATCTTCAATCATATTGACAGAGGGCGAACCATGCGGGGGTAATGGATTTTTCTGTACATTAGGGTCGGAATCCCTAAAAGACAAGATTCCATTTTTAATGAGCCTCTGGACATCCATCTTCAAACCGAAACAACTCTCAATATCATGTCCTGGAGCACCCTGATGGTAAGGACAAAACTTGTCAGCTCTATAGGAAGGAGGAGGATTCGCGGGGGCCAAAGGTGGAGCTCTTGTCTGAATGTGACCCTTCTTAATCAAAGCGGGGAATAAATCAGCATATGTCATTGGGATCAGATCAAAATTTATTTTTCTATACACACGACTTTGATTGTTGGATGGTTGATTCTGCTGAGGGTACTGTGGACTTTGTTGAAGTTGTGGTTGTTGAACAACGGGAGACTGAGGTTGCTGATAGGGTTGCGGGGACTGTAGTTGATAAGCCGGAGCATTAAACACTGGAGATACCGCTGCAACTTGGTGTGGTGGCATGTACCTCTTTCTGAATTGTCCCTTTTGAATGGCATTTACACCCTACTCTTTTTTCTTCACAAAACTGCTCCCATACCTTTTAGGAGCACTCTCTTCTTTGGCCAATCTTCCTTCGCGAACACCTTCTTCTAAGCGCATTCCCATATTGACCATTTCAGTAAAGTCACTGGGTGCACTGGCTACCATCTTCTTATAAAAGAAAGGACCAAGAGTCTTCAAAAAAATCTTGGTCATCTCCTTTTCTTCTAATGGTGGTGTGACTTGCGCGACCAACTCGCGCCAACGTTGAGCATATTCCTTGAAACTCTCTTTATTTTTCTGTGCCATTGCTCTCAACTGATCTCGGTCGGGCGCCATGTCCATATTGTATTTATACTGCTTGACAAAGGCTCCTCCTAGATCATTGAAAGTTCGAATCTTCGTACTATCCAACCCCATATACCACTTGAGTGAGGCGCCTGTCAAACTGTCTTGAAAGTAGTGAATGAGTAATTGATCATTATTAGTTTGGGCAGACATCTTCCTGGCGTACATAATAAGATGACTCTGAGGACAAGTATTCCCCTTGTACTTTTCAAAATCAGGGACCTTAAATTTCGGTGGGACCTTAACATTTGGGACCAAGCACAGCTCAGAAGCACTCTTACCAAACAAATCCTTTCCACGAAGGGCTCTCAACTCCTTTTGTATTTCAGAAAATTGGTCTTGAAATCCGTCTATCCTCTCTTCTAAGCCCACAGTTTCGGTCGGCGACCCATGTAAAATTGGTTCATCCATAATATACGGAACAATGTTCACAAGTAGAGACGCGGTAGTCATCACAGTAGAAACTACAGGAGCAGCTTGAACAGTGGTTGCAACAAGAACCTCGGTAACAGGTGGACGATAACCAGCCGGAGTGAAATAGGGAGGCATCCCCCACGGGAAACCTGGCGGCATGCTGTAGGTTACTTCAGCAATAGTAGACACCACTGGGATTGGTGCTGATACTATTTCGGATATGACAGTCCCTGGAACTTCTTGGTTGTTGATCGAGACTTGACTAAACAAGGCTTCCACTAGACCATTCAACCTCTCCAAACTTTCTTTCAGGATGGTAACTTCATCACGGAGCACTCTGTTCTCTTGTTCTAGTTGATCCATCTTCTGGCGTTGACTAGCTCGAGTGTTGTATCGGTGATTCAGCTTGTCTACGGAGATGAAGCAAGAGTGAGACCCTGGAATGAAAATGATGCTATGCTTATGCAAAAATGCAAATGAGTATGAAACTTTCAAGAAACTCAAATTGTCTCGGTATTGTAACGTTGGAGAAAAACTTATTTTATTTTGATGATCGAAGCATTACAAAATGAAGTACTCTTTTAAGAGTTTATTACATTGAATCAAAAGCAAAAGAGAAACTCGGAGATCTACTCCTTATGCTCCTTCTGTGTGCGAAGTTCTCCTTCTAGCTGACTGATGCGTTCTTGCAACTCGGCCTTCTCTCTGATGAGTCGGTCGACACATTCCTTCCAAGCCACAGTATCTGGGGAAAGATCATCATTGGTGACAGCTCTTGAAAAGGTGTGAGAGGAAAATAAATCCTCTCGCGCCTTTCTTTTCCTTGCAAGTTCTACTTCTGGCAGCCTCTGTGATTTCTCTTTCTCTACCTTGAGTGTGAAAAACTTGTTCCTCCAAGCAGCCTTCAGTTTCCGAGCCTCATCCAAGGCAGCCTTCAACTGATCTACTTTGCTCACGTCAAACCAATCTGGATCAATACCATAGGTTCATGGAAAGGGAACTACATTTTAAGGTCGAGAGCTCTTTCTCGCACCCAATGTAGATATTCTTCAGAGACAGCACAATTGGGGTATCCTAAAGCAGCTTTTCCTTCCTTATTGATGTATCTCCATGCATAGATTATGAAGGTCTTCAGGTCTGGATCTTCTCATTCTTTGAGAAAGATTCCTTCTAACAGAGTCTGGTCAGGCACTTCAATCATGGGGTGCCCAAATTGGAGACGAGCCAGAGCAAGGTTCTAACTTATGCATCCCTCTCTCCCAACGAGTGGTATGTTAGTAAATCCTCCGATGCTATGAATCATACATATACCTCCATAGGTAGGATCGTACCACACAATGTCAGAGTGAGTAAGGGCTATAACTATCTCGGACCAATGAGGTGAGTCCTCCTCTTCCCAAATAGACGGGTGTCGAGTTAGGCGAGCAATGAACTATGAATACAGCAGAGCGGTACAACAAACGATATGTCCCTCTCCCTCAGCATTCTTTGAATAAATTGAGTAATATGTGTCAGCTAATAAAGTAGGGACTGGATTCTTGAGTATGAATAATTTAATCGCATCCATGTCAACGAAATCATCGATCTTTGGGAACCAGAAAATCCCATAGACCAACAGAGCAAAGGTGGCTTCCATGATAAGGACTTCCTTTCTTTCAGCATGGTAGCAGACCTTTTCAATCAAAAAGTCAGCAGGGAATCCAAGGACTCCTTCCTTGGTGGTTAGGTGTGCTTGAACATCTGCCAAACCGAGATAAGTAGCGTTGGCAATTTCTTGATGACTGGGTGTGTCTTCCTAGCCAGTGAATATGGGACGGGCCGTTACGGGCATCCTCAGAAAATCAGAATACTCTTCCAGTGTCGGCATCAACTGGTAATCCGGAAAAGTGAAACAGTGGTACAATGGGTCATAGAACTGAACCAAGGTCTCCAACAGCCCTCCTTTCATCTTGAGTTCGAGAAAACGGAAGACTTCTCCATATTCTGATGCGAAGGCGTAACGGTTCTCGATGAGATCTGCTAGTTCTCTCAAGCTTTCAATGTTAGGACTCTGGAAAGTGTACTCCAATACTTCTCTTTTGAAATCCATGGTTACAATACCTGAGAAATAAAATTGAGTTTCTTGAGTAAAGAAAGAATGCAATGCAAGATGAGTAGGACTTCATGGGATCCCAATTATTTATAAACATTATGGCAAAAGAAAACGTTTTTTATTTAATTTTGAAACGGAATACAAATAATTGCTTTTTTAAAAGTCCCAAATAAAAGCTAAATAAAAGCTAGTAAAGACACTAAGGAAGTTTCAAATTTTGCTGCTTGAGTTGTTCTTCTAGCTGGGTCTTCTCACGGATAAGGTTATCCACAATCAGCTTCCAAATAGTGCATTGTGGATCGGAGAAAAATAAATCCTCCATGACTTTCCTCTTCTTGCAAGGGAGTAACTCTTCATCCTTCAACTGTAATTGCTTCTGGAGTTCGTCAATCTCTACAATGGACACTAGATACTTGTTCTTCCATGACTCTAACTCATGTTGCGACTTTCTCAAAACAACTTCTAACTTCTCGGTTTCGGACATGAAAACATAAGTGGGCTCTCTTCTTGGAGGTATAGGATCTTGGCGAGAGTAAGGCATCTTCAGCTTGATCGCCCTATTCCTTACCCACTGGAGATACGGTTCCATAGACACATAGTTGGGCCTTCCCAAACTATTCCTATCTTTCTTATGCAAATGTTTCCAAGCTTCCACAATCTTTTCTCGGAGTTCTTGATTATCCGCGAAGAAGACACTCTCAACTTGTATACTCTTAGGTGGTCCCTTCAATGGATATCCCAACTATCGGCGGGCTAAAATCGGATTGTAACTGATCCCTCCACCAAAGCTGAGTAACGGTATATTAGCAAAATCTCTACATCCATCAATGATTAGAATTCCATCATACTCACGGCTATACCAATCGATGTCAGAATGAGTCAAAGCCATAATCTTTTCTGACCAACGCTTATCATTAAGGTGCCAAAAGGAAACATATTTGGGCAAGTGGGTAAGGAACCATTTATATAATAAAGGCATACAACACGTAATCATTCCTCCGCCACGAAGGTTTCGGAGATGTATAGAGTGGTAGGTATTACCCAATAGAGTCGGAACTGGATTGTTCTTCATGAAGATCTTAATTGTGTTAAGGTCCACAAACCCCTCAAAACTTGGAAATAGAAATACCCCATAGACAAGTAAGGCGAAGATTGCCTCGAATGGAGCCTTGTTCGTAAAATTAGTATAAAATGAAGCTTTTTCAAATAAGAAATCTGTAGTTAAACCGAAAGTCCCATTTTTAACAACCATGTTGTCCTTAACATCGGATACCCTGAGATAAAGGGCCTTAGCGATGTCTCTTTCTTTGGGGTCCTTTTCTAAGAAAGGGAAAGGAGATTCTTCTAGAATAGGCAGACCTAACAAAAAGGAGTATTCTTCCAAAGTTGGCAACAACTGATAATCTGGAAAAGTAAAGCAGTGATACATCGGATCATAGAACTGTAATAGAGCGGAAAGTAGGTCTTCATTTGCCTTACGTCTCAACAAAGATAGTAACTTCCCATATTTACCCTTGAACTTCTCTTGGTCTTCAATCAAAGCTCCCAACTCCCTTAGGTCATCCAATTTGGGACTCTTAAAAGTATATTTTAGAGTATTTCGTCTATCTATAATGTCCTACAATGTTCATAAATAAAGGATAAATCCCATGAAGTCCAATGTAGTATGATTCTATATGAATGCAACAAACACAAGTAAGCACATAAGGGCACACAAAGATAAACAAACAAAGGTCCTAGGTTTGCAACGAGCATGGAGCCAAGGGTATACCCATTCCCAAAGGATAAGGACTAAAGGTGGATGGTACCTGCAGAACTGGGTTCTAAAAAGGTCCCAAAGTTATTAGTCCATCTATCGGATATTATTAATTTCCCAACTAACTCAGGGATTAATAATATTCTCAAGAGAACTTCTTTTGAGTGTAGCATCGCGTAGCAATATTTCGGGACTTACTCCCTCATAGCCTCGCACTACGCCCTAATAAAGGCCAAAGTGGGGTTAAAGGTAACTACGGTCCTTAGTATCATGGACTCCAATTGAGAATAGTAAAAGTTTTCACGACTAAACTCGTTCAACCGAACTATTTTCAAAAGGGTCTCAACTAAGCGGGATTTTCGAATCAACTTAGTCGGGACTCACTCCCTATAAGCCTCATCGAATATATCACCATCCTATCATAATTTCTCTCAAGTCCAGGTGTAGGACTTTGTCTCACCACTCAAGGATAATAACCCAAAAGAAGTAAAGAACACAAATAAACAAATAAACAAATAAGTAAGTAAGCAAATATATAAAGCAATAGACGAGTAAAGCAAGGTAGGGAAACCCACTAAGGCGTCCCCAGTGAAGTCGCCATTTCTGTCGTGGTGAAAATCGGATACCAAACTGTGGATTAGTTTGAATCTTTAATTCATTTTGCAACCGAACTTTGATTTGTCCAAAGGAAGGGATAAAGATCGAAATTCCCACAATGCAATGCAAATGCAAGGTTTAGAGAGTTATAGGTTCGGGGGTTGGTTAAACTTAGGGAAGGTGCTGGCATCCTAAGTTTCTATAGTACTCTACAGGAACCTCTTGTTTTACTGTTAGTTTATTGCTAAGTGTTTTATGCTTAATGGTTAAAAGACCTAGGGGTTTATTTCTAAGTATACTCGATAAGATGTCGCATCTCATGCCTACATATCCTTACGGGAGTGGAATCAGAGTATTTGTAGTTCCCCTAAAGGGTTTGAGGAGTTCTTTGACTGTGGTCAAAGTTCCTACGGGTTTAGGGTAGTTGATGGATTGATTTTAGGAGAAGAGGTGAGTCTTCATTTTAAGGGAGATATAACCGCCACAGGTTGTAGGAAAATAGTCTTTGCATCGTCTTAAGAAAAGGACTTACGTACTCGGATAGGGATCAACGAGGTACACCTTTATCTCTCTTAAGGCAAAGTCCCTACGGCTTGATTGTACTGATGTGGGGTGGAGATTCTATTTCGCCTAAGATGATTAACATCTTTCTCTATTGTGTTTGAATATTTTTTTATTTTGTATTTGTTTGTTTGTTTCTATGTTGTAAAATAACGAACAGTCCTTCCTATGGGGTAGGATCTATCCTAAAGATCAACTTGAATGGGATCAAGGATCGTAGGGGAGAATGATGCAAATGATACACTACACACAATTATTGAATCATGTGTAGGGTTTTCCTTTGGACGGATGCGATGCGGAAATGTAAATGTAGTAATATTAAATTGTGGAAGATAAATTGCAGAAAGTAAAACCATACACACGCATGAAAGCGCTGAGGTGTAGGTGAATGTGTCGTGGGGTGCATGATTAGATCGAGTTTTGCGATGTAAGTTGATTTTAGTTGATTGGTTTTAAGCGAGAAGTTAATTTAGCTGGGTTGATTTTAAGCGGAGTTGATTAAGTTGAATTAGATTGACCTTAAGGCGAGGTTGAATTGAGCGAGAGGTTTTTTTTTTATGAGTTGATTTTAGATCGAGATTGATTTTAAGAGGTTGAATTATAAGAGAGATGTTGGTTGATTTTTGATGGGGGTTGAATCGGTTTGATGAGATTGATTTTATGATGAAAATTAGTTTTATTAGTTTTAATAAAAAGCTAAATTGATGGAGTTGAATTAAAAAAAGGGTTAATTTGATTTTATTAGCAAAAAGATTCTTGGATATGGATTGATTTTAAATAAATGGGATTTATTAAAAAAGGTTTTAGACATTATCATTATTAAAGATAAAGGTTGATTAAAATTGAATTATAAAATGGTGTTTACGAGAATATGAATAATTTATACTATTATATAAAAAGATTATTAAATTGATGAGATAAATTAATTTTAAAAAAGGATTTAATAAATAGCAAATTAACAAATTAATTAATTAAAATGGTGTTTTGATTAAATAAAATGGTTGGTCTATAAAAAAGTTAATTAATGGTTGATTAATACTAATGGTGTAAATTGGATGGTTATTAGATTAATTATATTAAATATTAAAATGATTATAAGATTAATTAGGTTTATTAAGTTAATAGCGGATTAGTGGTTGTTTGTGTGTGTGATTAGTGGAGTGTGTGTGTGTGTAATTAGTGGAGTGTGTGTGTGTAATTATAGGGTAATAACAAAACGAATGAAACAGCGAGAAAAAAAACAGAAGCAGAAGCGAAGAACCCTAATCCCAATCCCCTTCGCCCAAATCGCCGGTTCCCTCTCCATCTTCTCGTCAACTCTCTCTCCCATACTTTAAACCTAAAATCAAAACCAGAAACGTTAAAAGATCGGTGACATTGAGTAGAACGAAAGCTTACCGAACCGTTGGCGACGGCGATGCTTGGAGGTGACGGAACGGCGTCTCGTCGGTTGAACTCGTGGTAGTCGGAACCAACTTAGTCAACGGAGAAGATGGGTTCTCCCTCTCGATCTCTTTGTTTTCTGATTTGATCTCTTCGTCAATAATCTCTTCTTTTTTTCCGCTCCCTCTTCTCTTCTCACCCTTCTCTTTATATAGGCTTTTTGAGATTTAGTGCTTTGAATGTCTAATTTAAACGCTTTGAATACTGATTGGAAATTTCTGTTTTGGTTATAACCTGATTTCAAAAGTTTCCTCTTCTGTTCCAAATCTTAAGTATTTTTTAAATGAAAAGAATCAAATCTTGATATTGCAATAATCTGTCCACGATTTGGATTGGGATATTCGAAGTATCTTGGGTATATTCTCCACTTGATTTTGCTGACTTGGAAATTTTGGTCTGTAGGTGTAACTAGCGATGGATTTGGGCCTGAGAAGAACAGCCCAGAGTGGATTCAGGTAGCAGGCGCAAAGGAGTTTGGTGAGTCCAAAATCAATCGTTGGTGATATCTCAAATGGGAGGTATTGAGCATTCTTGGAACAACTTTTGGGTGTGCTTTATTCGAATTGACTTTTGTATGTGTGAACTTTTTCAGGAACATCTAAATCGAGCTATTCATGATGTTCAAATTCAGGTTTTGTCTTTGTTTTGGCAGCTGAAATTGGTTGAAGTTATTGTTGATCTTGGTGAGGAGCCTTTTGGAGGAGACAGTCGTTTTGATGCATCTGGAACCGCTGACGTATGGCACTCAATGAGCGCTTTGGGAAAGCTCACAAATTCTGATGCACGGGTGTAACTCTGGCCTGTGTTTTCCATATATCCTTTTAACTAATGTTTTGCCCGTTGGTTGAGTTGCTTCAAAAGCTTACTGACTTCCTCCACTTCTCTTGACAGGGTTGAGTAGAGTGAGCTTCATCTTACTGAGGTTGCTGCCAAAGCTTCGGGTGACTTCGTGTGCTTCAATCTATTCAGGTCTGTCATGTTCTTTTGTGAGTACAGTTCTTGGTGATTTTTGTTATAAGGCGTGTGACTTGTGATATTGTTGTTATATGCATTGTTGCCTCTAGCACATGTGTTGCTGCTGTGTTAATTTAATCTCTGTAATGCGTATCCTCTTCTCATCCTAAGGGTTGTAGAAACTGATCAAATGCTGGTATTGGCATTAACACCATTGCAGTGCTTATATGATTTTGTTATTGTCTCGCAAGCATTATCTTCAATGGCACATTGCAGTCAGAGTTACGAGCTTTAACCTTATGGCACGAGGGTGCTTCGATGGAGACATCCTTATACGCAGACGCAGCGATCTAGGTGGACAACTCAAGCCTAAACAGATTTAGCAACGTTCTCCTCTGGAAGATGGGGCAAAGGATTCTGGACCGGCTGTCATGACTGGTTTTTTCTGCAGAAAGGAGTTACGTTATTCCCAATGGCGAGACTTGGTTTGACGGTTTGCATCTTGAGAGGGAGCCATACTGAAGCAAACTGAGTCGGCGAAAAAAGTCCTACTATTGACATCTTATAGTAATTCTTGGGATGTACTGCCTTGATTTGTTAGGTAAATATTTCCAGGGCTTGCAACTTCGTGACAATCTTATTGCCAGTTTCCCTTACGTAATCGTTCAACCTGCAGTGTAGTCTAGCAATGCTTTTGGACGCTTCAAGAGGAACTCTTTGGGATTGACTGCTTTTGATGATCAAGAGTACTTGGTTATTAGTGTGAAGGCCTTGATGTTGTATTACTATAATCTCTCCCAGGCGCATCCAATGACATGAGTACTCAGTATAGCATTGGCTTCATAATAAACGGAAGAGCCTCGGGTCCTAGCAATGTCTCTTCGAGATATTCTCTTAGTTCTACCAGTAAAACAGGTACTGATAGTTTCCCTAAAAATCAAAAGGTACTTGAGATGACTGTTCGTTATTTCTTAATAGAGTTTCGTCGTAATGGTATTTGAGAATGGTTCCGGAATCGTGACGAGAGTATTTGGTCTTTAAGCACGATGTTGTTCTGTTCTGATGCAGGTGGTTTGGTATAGGTGCTGCGTATCAGCTACTTCTTTAGCTTTCCTTCACGAAGCTTGCGGTTTCGCCAGCTGCGGTACTGCAAGACTCAAGGAGCGAGTGGCTGGAGGCTATGTGGGGGCATTAGCCTGTTCCATCCTGATTTGTGAAGTCTCTATGAGTTACAATTCATAAAACAAGGACCAAATGTCTGTTGTGATCTTGCAGGAAATGGAGTGGTCAAACTGACAGCAGAAATCCCAGTGCTTATTTGAAGGTCCAAGTCTGGAGGTGTGACCGGTGTCGGTAGCCGTCAAATGCTAAAGTTTTTTTGGAGGCAATTAATATAGCCTTGTCTCAATTCTTTTTTTTCACTGTCTACTTCGTATTTGATTTCGAGAGCCTGATGTCAAAGTAGTTACTGCGCTTGCTGAAACTATACTTCAATTCCAAATTTGTACTTTTGTAAAGCCGCGAAACCGAGGCTTAGGACAGGGTATAGGTATTTGCACATGGTTGTAATAGCGCTTATGTACAAACTTTAAAATTTCAAAACAAAGCTATGAGAAGCCATGCATTGACCGTGGCAGTTACTTAATAAACTAGTTGTTTTAAAATTGCACGGATACCAACAATATAATGGATATCCAGTGATCCAAATACTTTCCCATGCACCTCATCAATATAGTGATAAATGACCAGCATGTGACATAGGTGATTGCAATCTTGAAATTCCTTGAGATCTCTAACATGTAATTTTGCATGGACCTTGTATGGAGGAAGATTTAGAGGAAGATTGGAGTAACTTGTGTTTTTGCATCTTAATGAAATGATTTATGAACCATGATAGAGTTTTGGATCTCGAACCCCTGATTTGGCCAAATAAATATTGCCTGAAGTGGTTTGAACCAATCTTGTATCTGAAAACTCTCGAGTTGTATACCCCTGGAGGAACTCCAGTGTGACTTAAGGTTTTGATGAATTAGCCCGTCTTGTCAATATATCACTCGGACCTTATTCACGATTCCATCTACTTACCATATTAAGTTATCCGCCAAAATTGAACTCTTTTCCAAAGATAAAAAACCCCGCCTTATAAAATGGTAATATATCCTGACACGAGAGTTATGCCTTTAGGAACCTTAAGGTGAGCAAAGAAAATCCTGATAACCTCTTTGAGGAAACGACCAGACGGTCACCTTGAAGTATTAGGCTGTAAGGGTTTACACTTGAAGTTACCCCACCTGTGCCAACTGGTTAGTCATAATAAACACGCCTAAAAAGATTGAGAGATAACAAAAGAGAAGGTGGAATCTTAAGGTCAAAAATTAGGGTGTGACACCTAGTCGACGGAGGCAGCTCGGTGGACATCATGTACACCCACCTCTTCACGACCCTCCAACTCGACGAATCCAACCTATCCCCCTACGTGGGCTCTGACCTCCAAGGGTTCAACGGGACAACGACAAGATCGTGGGGGTACGTAGAGCTAAAAGTCACATTCGGGGAGGATGAAACTGCCAGGGAGATCAATATCCGCTTCCTGGTCATCGAGTGCCCGTCCCTCTAGAATTGTATCCTAGGCAGGACGATGATGGCAAAACTCACCGTGGTACCCTCCACCGTCCACCTAAAAATGAAATACTATACAAGGCGCGGAGCCGTGGTGACCCTGAATGGCGACATCGACGCTGCCCGACGATGCTTCGAGGCCGCGCTGAAAGGTCTGAGCACCATCGCCCCAGTAACTAAAAAGGAAGTCCCCGCCGCGACGCCTAAGAACGAACAGAAGGAGCTCGTCGGATCAGTGGACCTCGACAGCTGCTTCACCGAAAAACACGACCGTGAAGACGAGGCTAGCGAAACCAACCAGTCCAACGGGAAGCCCACCCACCCAGCACGCCCCATCCCGGACGGTGACTTTGAGATCGTGACACTCGAGAACGACGAGAACAGAACCGTGAAGATTGGAGTAGGACTCCCCGAACTAGCAAGGAGACAACTACAAGCCTGCCTCCGCGAGAACGCTGATCTATTTGCCTGGAGCGCCGTGGAAATGCCCGGACTCGACCCCGAGGTCGCCTGCCATCAGTTGTCCATCAACCCGACCGCGAAGGCCGTAGTACAATGTAGACATAGACATTCCCCCAAAAAGTCGGCGGCGGCTGAAAAAGCTGTAAAAGACCTCCTAAAGGCAAATTTTATTTCGGAATCCCGGTATTCAACTTGGCTGTCCAATGTTGTACTTGTTAAAAAGAATAATGGAAAATGGTGCATGTGTGTTGACTACATCGACCTCAACCGGGCATGTCCTAAGGACGCCTACCCCCTCCCTAACATCGACAAGCTCATCGACAACTCGACAGGCTTCAAGCTCTTGTCCTTTATGGACGCATACTCAGGATACAACCAGATCCCGATGGTCGAGCACGACAAACAGAGCACGGCCTTCATGACAGTGTCAGGCAACTATTATTACAATGTAATGCCCTTCGGCCTAAAGAACGCTGGCGCCACGTATCAACGGATGATGAACAAAGTCTTCCAGGAAGAAATCGATGACATGCTCGAGGTGTACATGGACGACATGATTGTCAAATCCTACACGGAAGTCGACCACACGGCCCATCTCAAAAAGTTCTTTGACACAACGAGAAATTTCCAAATGCGCTTCAATCCGGAGAAATGCACCTTCAGTGTCCGCGCAGGGAAATTCCTCGGCTACTACCTGACCGAGCATGGGATCGAAGCAAATTCAGACAAGTGCCACGCATTTTCAGAACTCGCCACACCCACCTCGAAGAAATCCATACAATCCCTCAACGGCGTCCTCGCCTCACTTTCCCGGTTCATCGCCAAATCGGCACAGCACGCCCTCCCTTTCTTTAAGCTGCTCAGAAAGGAGACCACGTTTGAATGGACAGAGGAATGCGAGCAAGCCCTTCGCCACCTCAAACACGTCCTGTTCGAACCTCCGGTGCTGACGCGACCCATAACGGGAGAAACCCTATACCTATACCTGGACGTAGCTAACGAGGCCGTCAGCGTCGTCCTGATCAGGGAAACCCAAGAAGGGCAAAAGCCAATCTACTTCACGAGCAAAGCCCTCCACGGGCCTGAAGTTCGATACCAGCTGATCGAAAAAGTCGCCTTAGCCTTCATCACCACTGCACGACGTCTCCGACATTACTTCTTAACACACACCGTCGTGCTCCGAACCGACCAGCTCGTCCGACAGCTCCTCGGCCGACCAGACATGGCTGGACGCATGTTAAAATGGTCATTAGAACTATCTGAGTTCGACATCATCTACGAAGGAAGGAAAGCCCTCAAGGCCAAAGCCCTGGCCGATTTTGTCGCCGAGATGACCCCCTCGCCAAACTGTACCACGGGGAGCCACAAATGGACTATTTTCGTCGACGGCTCCTCAAACTCCACGGGCATCGGAGCGAGAATCATCCTCGACAACGAGGAAGGAACCATCATAGAGGTCTCCCTGACACTGGCCTTCCCGACGACGAACAACCAAGCCGAGTACGAGGCATTCTTGACCGGACTTCTCTTGGCATCAGACCTCGGGGCCAAAGAGATTAAAATCTACACAGACTCCCAGCTGGTCACCTCGCAAGTACAGGGAGAATATCAGGCGAAAAACGATAACCTCGCCGAATATTTGGCACTCATTACCAAAAAATTCAAAGTTTCGACTCCGCGGAAGTTCAACACGTCCCTCGTGAGCAGAACATGCGAGTCGATATTCTCTCAAAACTAGCCAGCACCAAAAAGAAAGGCGGACATAAATCAGTCACCCAAGAAGTCCTATCACAACCGAGCACTAAGAAGGCCGATGCCTCACTCGACGTCAACGCCATAGGAGATACCAACTGTTGGATGACACCACTACACGCCTACCTCAGCGCGGGCCGCCTCCCAGCTGACCCCAAAGAGGCCAGCGCGATCAAACGACGCTCCTGCTCATACATCCTCCTCGAAGGCAAACTGTATCGCAGGGGCTTCGCGGTCCCACTCCTCAAATGCATCGACGCCTCCCAGGCCGTAGACGTCCTGGAGGAAATCCACGAGGGCATCAACGCGCAACACATTAGGGGACGATCCCTGGCAAGAAAGGCCTTGCGAGCAGGATACTACTGGCCTTAAATGCAAACAGATGCGAGGGAGCACGTACAAAGATGCGACAAATGCCAATAACACAGGAACATACACCTCGCCCCACCGACCGACCTCAAATCCCTCTCCTCCCCGTGGCCGTTCTCCTGGTGGGGGATGGATATCCTTGGCCCCTTCACCCTAGGTTCCTATTAGAACAAGTACCTCATCATGGGCGTCGAATACTTTACCAAATGAATTGAGGTCGAAGCCCTGGCCAAAATCACAGCCCACAACATACTCTGATTCTACAAAAGAAATATCCTTGCAAGCTTCGGGGTCCCGCTCGCCATAGTCACCGACAACGACACGCAGTTCACCGACAAAAACTTTCGGGACTTCGTCATCAAGCTCGGGACCAAGCACCACTTCACCTCGGTCGAACACCCTCAGACAAACGGCCAAGCCAAATCAGCGAACAGGGTAATACTCAGAGGGCTGAAACGAAGACTCGACGACGCGAATAGGGCATGGGTCGAGGAACTCCACAGCGTCCTGTGGGCATACCAAACTACGCCTCACTCAACCATGGGGGAGACACCATTCCGCCTCACGTATGGAACCGAGGCAGTGATCCTGGTCGAGATAGGAGAGCCATCCAGACGAACTGAAGCTCCCCTCGAGGCCGACGACAACGACGATGCCCTCTGAGAGGAACTCGACCTAGTCGAGGAAATTCGATCGGGAGCAGCTCTTCGAGAAGCCCGACTGAAACAGCAGGTAGCACTCCGCCACGACAACAGAGTCCTAAAACGCGAATTTCAGATCTACGGTTTAGTCTTGCGAAGAAACCAGAAAGACTCCCACGAGGGTAAACTAGCTGCGAACTGGGGAGGCCCCTACCGCGTCCGCGACAAGACGGAGCACGGGGCCTACTATCTTGAAAACCTACACGGGGAACAACTAGCTCGACCATGGAACACCGCGAAGCTGAAGCGGTACTACAGTTAAAAACTGCCCGCGACACCAAGACGCCACGACCACTAGAGGGGAGACATGGTACCACCGCACCTCCTCGCGTCTTCTAAAGACCAACGAAAAAGCAAGCCCTTCCTTTGTGTGCGTAGGTAGAAGGCTCTGCTCGGCGGGGAACACCTCGATCGAGATCCCTCGCCGCGGTACCAACACCGGCAGGACACCTAGCTCGCGATGGGACATCCACGCCGCGGGGAGAACGACCCCCGAAACGGTCAGGTAACAAAGCCGGCCAACCAGCTAGTTCCCCACACTGCCGGAAACAATTATCGTCGAGCTACTGCCCTAGACGGGTCCAAAAATACACATACATTTCAAACATACAAACATATATTTCGAGCATATAAAAGTGCAGAAATAAAACGAGCATAACAACATGCGAAAACGAGGCGCACACTTGGACAATTCTCAAAATACATTACTCAAAAGCGGGCACCAGCCCAGTAGTCAATATTACATCACCAATAAGGGCACGCAGGCCCGACAAAGAAAACAACAAAATACAAAGTGTTGGCACGCAGGCCAGAATACGCGGGCACGCAAACCCGAGGCTAATCTATGCTCCCTCCTCCCCCTCAGCTTCAGGCTCGACGAAAGGGACGACGGGGCCAGTATCCTTGGCGCTCGGGTCGACCACCCGAGCATCGATTATCTCGTGGAAGGGCCCGATTCCATCCTCGACGAAGGCGACGCCAGAGTTTACCATTCTAAGCTGCGTGACGGCACCATTGAAGCCCGCGGCGAAAGCATCCAGACAATCACCTTCCAACACCCGTATCCTGGAGAGCAGGTCAGCCCGGGTAACCAGCAGCCTATCATCATCAGTATCATCGTCGGCAGGACGAAGATCACCCTCAAGCTCCCCCACACGAGCCTTCGACGCCCGCAATTCCTCCTTAGTTGCCTTCAGCTTCTCCTCGGCGCTGTCGCCCCTCTTGCGCTCAAGAGCTACCTCCCCACGATTTTTCTCCAGCTCCTCGGTCAGTTGAGTCACCTTCCCCCGACTCACCTCCAGGTCCTCGACTTCCTTGTTCAAACGGGACTACGTGAAAGCGAGGTCCCCCTACAACTTGGACAGCTCGACGGCCGAGCAGCTTTCTTCGCTCAGGACCATCGCTGTAGTGAAAGTCCGCATCAGCGCGGCCAAGTCCTCGGTCAGGACCTGCCTCCGCATAGCCTGGTCAGCACTCAAGACCGCCTTCGCCTCCCCGGCAGAAATACTGGGCGACCTAGCCCCATGAAAATAGTCGGGGTGCTGGTGACAGGGAGCGATGGCATAACCCTCCTCGGAAGAATCCGCCGATAAGTCAACCACGGCTGCCTCCTCCTGAACTCTTGACCTCTTCAGGGCCCCTTGCGAAGTAGGCAACTGGCTGATGGGCGAAGAAGACGACGACCCTCGTCCGTCTTGTTCTACAGAAGACTGCCCGACCAGCTGGGCGACCCGCGTCTTCGGAGGAACAACTGCCCTTGAGGCGCGCAACTTTTTCACCCACTCCTCGACGGAAGACATGTTCCCTGCAAAACAAAGAAAATCAGTTAATAAAAGATAAAGAGTATCAGATCGTGAGAAGGTGAGGCGTCCACCACCTAGATAGCGCAGGGCATCCGCCTCCGAGGGACACTCGAGCAGGGCCTTTGTATTAATCAACCTTGGCATCTCACGAACATTCCCATGGCTGTCGAGGACAAACATAGTCATTAACACCTGAAAAGCATAAGGTAACGGTGAATTCGATGACAAAGATCAAATTCACCCTTCCACCGCAAGTCAAGTGAAAGGGCGACGAGGACACACCGAGCATCGTCCCTAGTGGATCTACCCGAAACCTACCACCTCCCCGGGGAACCAGCATGGCCCAACCTAAAAACTCTCCCCGAGGGTGTACATCGGAATATATGTCGCTCCCCGGGACGTTCATCGAAGTAAGAATCTCTCCCCGGGGCATTCATCGGAACAAGCGTCCTTCCTCGGGACATTCATCGGAACTAGCATCTCTCCTCGGGACGCTCATGATAAAAACCCTAGAAAACCCCCTACAACGGCGGAGATCTTCACCTCTCCTCGGGGCATTCAAACTGCCCCGACCACAGTCGTAAAACAAATAAGAAGCGAAAGAAAGAAGAAAGAAAACTTACTACGATACGATCTGCGGCGGAGTATGTGGCGGCGGAGAAAATAGACGATCGCGGGACAGCAAAGCAAAAAACTTGAGAGCAAAAGGGCGAAAAGTGAAGAATGAGCGGGGGCTCGTTTACTTATACCCCAGCACGGGACTCGAAGCATCGCTAGGCACTCGAGTACCCTAGGGTAGCCTCCCTAGCAGCCACCCAACACGTGACACGTGGCGAAAGCTAAATAGTCGCGTCCCCTCACATTTCCTCGCCAACCATGTCCTCAAGCCCGGGCAACCGACGACGTGGAAAGGAACACGAGCTAGAGGGTTTTTCCTCGGGCCAATTCCCTTCCCCGGAACAACATCATAAAGTCCTCGTTCCCCTCCTCGGAGCTACGACTTGGGGGGCTCCTGTTCTGGCCTGGGCCCCGGCCTGGCAACGCGGGCCCAACCCAATAATATCCCGCCAAGCCCAGTCCAGCCTGGGCCACAGCGTCGGGCACAGGGTCCCCACCGAGCAGGAAATGTCCCCCGCGGGCAGGACCTGCCCCAACTACGTCGGACAGGAGACTCCCCTTTCGACCAAACACCGCCCTCTCTGCGGGCAGAACCCGCCCCTTGTCGGGCAAGACAACGTGTCCTTCACGAGATCTCCACGTGCTCCTCTCGTGGGGACACATCACCGACCAACTGCCCACCTCCGAAAGAGCAGGTCAAACCCACTTTCCGGAGATCACAGGACAGTTGGACTAGGGCGAAGACCATGTCCTGGTGGTCTTCACTATGCCATGTAAGCCCTAGCAGTCACCTAGGTTGGGCCTGGCAATCCAGCCCAACACAAGTGACCGTTGGCCCAGCACTGGGGTCTCTCTATAAATACCCTCTTTCACAAGAGGGTCAGGTAATTCACTTCTTACCCCTTTTTCTGTGCTTGTGACCACTCTACCCATATACTTACTTTGGCATTGGAGTGCCTTGCAGGTACACCCCCTCATCCTCCTCATCATCAGTGAACAGGCAGCAGTCCAACAGAGTGTGGCCAGCTAGTGATCCCCTTCTGATCAGGTCAGATCACACATAATCAACATTCTCACCACAAGTCATCCATATACATCACAATGTATATACAAATATATGGATAACCACCAAGCACAATCATCATACGTACATCCATAATTCACTCATTTCCACATAAACATTTACAATTATATTTATTCATCAATTCATAACTCTCAGTTCAATAATTCATACACATATGCATACTTTCCTACAACAATTATACCTATGCCATGTGACTCAATGCAACTCAATGCAACTCATGCCATGTGGTACCAACACTTGTTATTATTTTTCGGTTTTTACATTTAAACCGGGTCCGTCCTCTAGACCAATAACAGACAAAAACCCGTCCTCTAGGCTTTCAAACCCCACTCTAGGTTTGGGACAAGTCACTAGTCTCCACGAAACTAGCAAGCATTGCCTCTTAACAACAATGATGCGTATGCAATTAACAACCATATGTATTTAAGACCGTTCTCGCATCTTAATCCCATGCATTCTCAAATAATTCATCACACAAGAATTATAACATGATTGCACACATAACACATTTCATAATAATCAAAGTATTCATACTTTCAACACCATCACTACATTTATCAAGCAATGCACAAGAATACACATCTTGGTGTCTCACATACAATCGCATACAATCAATATGAATTCACAATATCGCGCTAAACGGCAATGAACTCCATCACATTCATCATGCACTTTTAATCAATTTAAACAATGCAATATTTGCCAAAAAGGCCACATTTCAAAATCGATTCCACAATCTAGGATTCACGCCATACGGCTACTCACAACATATCATAATACAATACACAAGCTATGTGTTGAAGAATCAAAGTATCAACATTGGATAGAAACAACATAAATAAAACAATGCTTTCATGCTCGCTGGCTCACTCGCCTAGTGAAGGCATAGCGATCATTTGCTACTGGCTCGCCTAGCGAACGTGCTAGCGGAGCCTGCCTTTTTGCTACTAGAAGTGTTCGCTACTCAGCTCGCTTAGGGAACCCTCGCTACCTCACTCGCTCCAGCGAACAAGGGTCATTTTGGTTCTGTCCAAGTCTGGGACCATTCTCTACTCACTTGCTAGCAACTCGCCTAGCGAACCACTCACTAGCTGCTTGCTTAGCGAACCTCTGCGATCTCTCAAAAACTTCTACTGTCCCAAAAATGTCACAAGGTCCCAAAATCACCCGATTCAATTCCAACAAGTTTCCATAGTCTTAGCCTAACATTCCTTGACTAAACTACATCACTTATTCCAGATTTTAACTATTAAAACATCGGTTTCTATCGATTAAACCATTTCGGCCTAAAAATGGAAAATGAGTAAACACTCTCCAACAATCCAAATTAATCCAACAAAAGCATACACAATCATACACATTGGGAAAATAATAAGATTTCACACCCTTACCCGATTAAATTGAATCCTAGATGTTGATCTTGAGCTATCCAAGTTTTTCCTCTATTTTCTCCTCTTCTCTTTTCTTCCTTCTTTCTTTTCTCTTCTTTCTAGTTCTATCATTTTCTTTTCTTTCCTCTATTTCACTTATATCTCTTTCTATTCTATTTCTCTCCAAACATCTACTAATCCATTTTCTCACAAAATATCTCATCTTATCATTAAATAAGAAATGTCTAAAATACCCTCCGATCTATTTTCCCCGAAAACTCTCAAAATCGGTAAAACAACATAATATGCAAACATAACATATTAACACACCAATTCCACAATTAAAATAATAATCACCCAATTAAATCAAAAAGACTTTAAAAAAATGGGAATAATCGAAATCGAGGCGTTACAAATGCAATATGCTCTTGGTCAAAGACTTCGTCAGATTCTTTATCGTGGTAATATGTGATGTAAGTAGTGAAGGAAACTTTGGTGGTGTCGAAGTCTATAGAATCTTCAGCTAGGAAGTTAGGGTCGTAGGTTTCTCCAATTGGCTTAAGCCCGGTGATGGCAGCAACGTCAAAAAAGGTTGGAGTCATCACTCCACAAGGAAGGTGAAAATTGTTGTGGGTGTTATCCTAGAAATATAAAGAAGCAATTAGCATAAATGGGAAATAACCAGGTCCAACCCTCGACAGTTGGATCATGTCAAAGATACCCATGTTTTTTCAAACTTGGGATTTTGTTTTTTCCATCTTCTTTAACCAGGAAAAGTAGTCTGATGGATCTTTGAACATGGGGCATGATCTAAATACCCTAAAGTTAATAGAGTCTTTGGAGGCTTTAGTCGAAGGGGAACCTTGGCCATCATTTTTCAACTTTTCATCAGCCTTAGCATCTTCGTTAGACCTAGGTTTTTTCCGGTTTTCTATGGGCTTGTAACTGTGGTACGCATGGAAAAATTCTCTAAGTCTAACAGGATCAGTAGAAAGATTTAGAAGGGGATCTAACATGGCATGCATTTTACCAGAAACAGAGACAGGAATCAGTACTTGAGATTGATATATTTTGTGCTTCTCTTCTTCAAGAGCAGGTTCAAGTATATATTGTTGGTTACCTACCGCTGTTGGGCCCAAAATTTTGTGAACTAGAGCGAGTTCCATGGATTTCTTGGATTCCTTGGTGTTCTTGCTTGAATCTTTGGAGGTTTTAGTGGAAGATGCCATTGATGCAGTAGTTTGAAGGGAAAACGTTTATGAAAGATGAAGAATTGGAGAAGTTAGTGCTTGCTCAAAGAAGTTCAGAGAGTGAAAAGATTCAAAAATAGTGGATTTCACTATTTATAGGCTGATGTAGTGGAAGTGATTTACTGCACGCATTGAGGGTTGAAATAAATAGTGGAACACGTGTCAATTGGAGAGTGCATGATGAGACGGTGGCAGTTGATCTGACCCATGATCTCCTAGGGACTGGGTGGGTGATGATTATAAAGATTCACGCTGGGTTTTTGAGACATTTGAGAAAAGTTGTCATGATGATGATGACGTCATGGCAAATAAAGGGTTTCTAGCGTCGAAAGTGAGTTTCAAAAAATGTCATTTTCTCCATTTAGTCGAAAATGACATTTTTGGGGGGCAATTTATTGGCTGAAAATTTAGACGTCAGGCTTTGTTTGAGGATGATAAATAAAAGCAAGTGTTTCTTAAGTTATTGTTGAATTTGACAAGAACATGTGTCAATGTCCTGGTCGAAGTGAGCTTCGTGAGAAGGATATGCTGGATGAACACTTAGAAATATTTGCTAAGTTTGGGTGAAAAATTCGACGGTGGCAGTACAGAGCTTTCATTCGACAGAAGTTTTGAATTTCAAATAAGGATAATAACTGTCTTTTGTCCTTATCCATTTCTCAGAAATGACGTGTGTAAAGTTGTGGCAAATTGAAGACATGCAAAGTAAAACGTGTCATTTTCTAAAAGAATGACCGTTGATGACAGTTATTTTCGACGTATTATAAATAGGAGTATTATTGCATAGGATTTCTGTGTGTTCAATTGTTGTACAAATACTCGCAAAATCACTCAAAGTATCTAAGTTATTTGAGAAAAGAGTTTTCGTTGAGAATATACGTTTGAAACACTATGTTTTCATTTCAATTGAAAGTTATTTTCAGTTTATCAATTATTTCTTCATTGCAATTTTACTTTGAAGTTTTTTTATTACAATCTTTTATAATTCTGCAAATTTACCTTTTACAAACTTTAAACAATCTTTTACAAACATGAGCGTTGTCGAAGTGTTCTTGAAAATTTCAGAAATAATTTAAACAATACTTATGTCATAGAATTCACTAGTTGATCCTACAAATAAACTATTTTTCGGAGATCAACGGTTGCTTTCTAAATTTTCACTACAAACACATATCTCAATATTAACTCTTAAATGTGTTCCTCTCCGTGAATAAATTCAAGAAAAAAATAAATATACACTGATAGTATAGAATATTGTTACACTGTCAGTCAATGACAAACGTGTATCCTACCACATCACACTATTATTTTAAAAATATTGTTATAATTTGTCACTTTAAAATAATCTAGTTAAATGTCTGGGTAATATTTTTTTACACGAACATTTCACTACTTTTAAATTCAATCCAATATTAATATAAAAAGATAGAGTCTTACTGTTGAAGTTGTGCATTTGAAGTAGGAAAACTGTTATATAATAACTAACCTTACCATACATTTTCTTAGTTTCGATACTAAAATTTCTTCGAATTGGTTGTGCTCTCTATTTTATTATCATCCAATGTAAGTGTCTGTCCGAAACACTATTTGTTTTGTTTGTAAATTAGAATTAAATATGATAATAATTTCTTGTCAGTAATACTATGCCGGTAATTTATTTATTAGCACTTCGTAAAGCATGGATACTCAACTAACAAAAGATGAATTTAAAAATAAAAAACATTCATTTGACTTCATCCGGAGGAAAAATGATTAGTTGGATTTTTAAAAAATTATTTGACAGTTACATTCAAATCCATAAACAATCTTATTGCGTTAGGATCCCATAATGTTAGGGGTGTGCAGCACTAAGGTCACTCAAATATGAACTCGCTGGGGAGTGGGTGCTCAATTATGGAAAGAGATAAATCAGTTAAGAACTACGTTGTTT
This sequence comes from Lathyrus sativus, assembly GCA_963859935.3. Taxonomy (NCBI): domain Eukaryota; kingdom Viridiplantae; phylum Streptophyta; class Magnoliopsida; order Fabales; family Fabaceae; genus Lathyrus; species Lathyrus sativus. The sequence goes on along the minus strand of OZ012739.1, from coordinate 433,170,838 downwards.
TTTACGATAATAATGTCCTTGTTATATGGACATTCATATTAGTGGGACATGTCACATGTCACCGGTGTTGTGATAGATTCAAGGCCCAGAGATGAGGAGACCTTGGTGGTTTCAAAGGATGGAAATGCAAAATGTCGTGATAAAATGGGTGGTATGAATGATTGAAATGGTTTCGAGATAATCAAAGCATTCCATAGACAAAGGCAAAGGCAGTCGAGGTGAAGAGGTGATAGGGGAAAGGACACGTTCAGTCGTTTCAAAACTCCATAGTTGATATATTCATTCACTCCATGAGATTAAGAGAAATCGAGATTGGGAATCAAAGGCCAAAGCACATACAAACATATATAATCCCACACTGGTTTTCTCAATCCCTACATTGATGTGTTTTCTTTGCTTGGTTGATTGTGAGACATTGATGTGTTTTCTTTGCTTGGTTGATTGTGAGTTGTAACTACACAAGAATACCAAAATGTGAATCCTTCAAACACCCTTGATACATAATGATCATTATATAATAGTGGAAAGAATACAAGCAACAAAGGGTTCAAACACCAGTAGATCTGATGCATAATGATCCTCGTATAAAAGTTGAAAGAACACAAACAAGGATTCAAACACCACCAGTAGATCTGATGCTTAATGATCCTCGTATAAAAGTTAAAAGAACACAAACAAGGGTAACACCTTGATACGTAATGATCATCAAATAAAAGTTAAAAGAACACAAGCAATAAATATTCATACTAGAGTAGTATATCCAGAATAAAGAACACAAACAAGGGTTCAAACACACCTTGATACGTAATGATCATCAAATAAAAGTTAAAAGTTAAAAGAACACAAGCAATAAATATTCATACTAGAGTAGTATATCCAGAACAGCACCGCATGGCACCTGACCACAGGAAAGCAATTTAATATACATGGCAGATAGACCGCAGAAAAAACTGCAGGATACCGCGGGAAGGGGAGGTTAACATATATGGCAGATAGACCGCAGGAAAGCGAGTCAACATGTATGGCAGATAGACCGCGGGAAAGCGAGTCAACATATATGGCAGATAGACCGCGGAAAAGCAAGGTTAACATATATGGCAGATAGACCGCGGAAAAGCGAGGTTAACATATATGGCAGATAGACCGCGGGAAAGCAAGCAACAAATATTTAAACTCAGATTTCATATCATGTCTCCAACCAGATTTCCATAATACTATACCAATACTTCACAACAACACAATATGTGCATAGCATTTGCATGTTGTGTTCATAAATAACCCATTGAGTTCTAAAACCACAATACTAATTTCAACAGATAAGTAATTAAACAGCAGAACTACAGTAAACTAAAGTATCACTACACCATAGCCAAAAAACATCTGAACACAAATCAAAGACCAAAGTTATATAACCACAATAAACCAACACTGCCTATAACAATGAACCTAATCGCTTGATGATGACTTCAATGCATTCAATATCGATATAGCCTGATCCACAGCTAAATCAGCTCTCATCTTAAACACCTCCAGTTCAGCAACCTGCACCTTCTCCCACCTTCTCCCGAACTCTTCCTTCTTTGATTCCCCCAACAACTCCAATCCCCTCTTCATCGCATGCAAGGTCTTCCCAGAGCCACTTACACTCTCGTCAAAACGAATCAGTTCATTCAAAGCCAGACTCGAACCAGAACCGGGATTCTCAGTATCAGTACTTTCCACCTTCCTGGTTTCCTTGACAACAGGCAGCGGCGAATCCGGTTCCAAAACCAATTTCTTAGTTGTTCTTGGTTTCTTAGCAGCAGGTTCCTTCTTGGAAAGTTTCCCATTAGGTTTTCCCTTTTCTTCAGCTTCATTAACATTGAGTTTACCACCCCAAATCTTTTGCCCGAATTCAAACATTATCCTGTCGTTAGCTTTCGAAAAATTAGGAGTCTTCCCACTCTTGGCTTTGGCTTTAGTCTCGTATTTCTGGTATTTCTGCTTCAGCCTCCGCATCTTATCTCTGAGCTGCTCCAGTGTAACTTTGAAATGAATAGACTTTTTCACAAACTCGTAAAAAGCCGTGTGGTACTTGAATGGATCGTTTCCTGTTTCGGTAATGTAATCATATATACCTTTGATAATGGCCATTTCATCCTCCTCGGTGAAGACTCTCTGAAACAACCTCTTAGAATCATCACCGGACTTTTTGTTGTCCTCTTCCGGCTCTTTTTCAGCCGCGGTTTTTCTCTTCTTTGCTTGTTTGGGATCGCTGTCGATAGGACGTTTGATTCCAGATCTGGCCAGTGCGGGTTTGGAGTCGGCCTTTGATTTGATCTGATCCACAGGCTTTGAGTTTGCGTTGAGGGATTTAAGTTTTGGGGCTGGTTCATCTTCTGAATCAGTTTCTTCCTCGTCTTCAGAGTCTGAATCGTCTTCAGTTTTGGGATGAGGTTTGGCAGGTGGAATTGAGTTTTTGGAAGGTGTGTCCTCCTCGTATTCATCATCTTCTGCTGCTTCAGATGAAGAAGAAGCTGAGGATGAATCTCCCACTTTGTCTTCGAAAATTGGAGAAGACGGTTTCAGTTTCTCGTCGTCTTTGGAGACAGGGGTGGGTGGCTCGTCGTCTTTGGGGGCAGCGGGGGTGGGAAGCTTCTCGATTTGAGAGCGTTTCTTTCCCATGGCGAAAATTGAAATTAGGGTTTAGTTTGGAGTAAGAGGTGAAAGGTTACTGAACGTGAGGGAGGGTCAGAAATTATAATTTATATTCACCTCAAAATTTATAACGATTCAAAATTGGAATAGTCGCTTGTTTCAAACGGGTTGGGCCAAAACACCAAATCAGTTTAAAACTGTAGTTAGATTTATAGATATTTGTTTTTCTGGCAAAATATCATCATATTTATTTACCAACAAATACTTTGGATTTTGTAAGCTGAACTTGAAACATGGACGAAAATATAATCACTCTATCATGTGCAAATGTCACGAATTAATTTACATATTTCTAAAAGAAAAAAAAATCTTATAAATATAATAATAGAAGAAACGCGCGAATAATTTGAATCATAAATATTATGATTAGTTGTTTTTGATTTTGATTAAAATTAAAATAATAAATAATTTTACGAACATAGTAATGGAAGAAACGCGCAAATAATTTAAATTATAAATATTTATAATTAGTTGTTTTTGATTTCGATTAAAAATAAAATAATAACTAATATTACAAATATAGCAACGAAAAAACGCGCGAATAATTTAAATTATAAATATTCTTAATTAGTTGTTTGTGATTTCGATTAAAAATAAAATGATAACTTTAATTCTTTTAAAAGTGATTTGTGACATGCATTAGATTTCCCATCTGACCAATATTTATCTAACCAATAAATATTTATCTAACCAATAAATATTGATCTAAAATTGAATTAAATACATTAGATTTCGTAAGTTAAACTTGGAACATGCATGGACGAAAATAAAACCATTGTATCATTTTCATAAATCACAAATTCATTTACAAATTTCTAAAAATGGGAATATTCTTTCTTATAAATATAATGAGTGAAGAAGTGCAAGAATAATTGAAATGTAGATGCACACTACTTATAGTTTTTTCACTAAAAACATAATGATAATTTTAATTCTTTTAAAATTTATTTAAGTGATACATTTTTGCCTTCGTATTTAATTCCTTCGTAAAATTTAGCTATGCATTTCTAATAAAACACTCATTAATTATGATTTTCTTGAATGAGCTCAAATGAATCTATATTTTAAAAATTGAATTATATTTAAAAAAATTAAAAAATATTTAGACAAATTTCTCAAATTTTAGAAATAAGCACAACACTATTTGATCTAACCTGATCAGAAGAGGATCACTAGTTGGCCACACTTTGTTGGGCTGCTGCCGGTTCACCGGTGATGAGGATGAGGAGGGGGTATACCTGCAAGACACTCTGATGCCAAAGTAAGGGATGAGACAGAGTGACAGCAAATACAGAAAAGGGGTAAGAAGTGAATTACCTGACCCTCTTGTGAAATAGGATATTTATAGAGAGACCCCAGCACTGGGCCAACGGTCACTTGTGTTGGGCTGGATTGTCAGGCCCAACCCAGGTGACTCTAGGGCTTACGTGGCGTAGTGAAGACCAGGACGTGGTCTTCGCCCTAGTCCAGCTGTCTCGTGATCTCCGGAAAGTGGGTTTTACCTGCTCTTTCGGAGGTGGGCAGTTGGTTGGTGACATGTCCCCGCGGAGGGGAGCACGTGGAGAACGTGTGAAGGACATGTTTGTCTTGCCCGACCAAGGAGCAGGTTCTGCCCGCGGAGAGGGCATCGTTTGGTCGATGGGGCAGGTCTTGCCCGCAGAGGGACATTTCATACTCGTCGGGGATCCCGTGCCCGGCGCTGCGGCCCAAGCTGGACTGGGCTTGGCAGAATATTACTGGGTTGGGCCAGCGTGGCCAAGCCGGGGCCCAGGCCAGAACACTATTAAAATTATAATTAAAAATAACCAGCCTTCCAATATTGTAAGACTACTTTGACAATACCACTGACAATAATGTTTTAATAACGTTGAAAGAAGAAAGCTCTAAAATAATCTAGTTTAAAAGCACCATTTGAATAAGGTGTAAAAATAATAGCTTGAATATTCTCAAATAGAGGAAGATCGATAAGCATTGCATTATCTTTCGACTGAGATATCAACTACCAACACTTCAAAAACATATTGTCCAAGATTCCATAACTACCATTTCCTTTTAAATAAATCACACTACAAAAAATACACAAGAGTAATCAATTAAATGACAAATAAATTCTGATTCAATGCCCTCTTTTCTTGCCATGTGTCATTCATCTATTCAATGCAGCATAAATTTTTCCCCTCCTCTCCACATAAACCTACTCACACGTTTTCATTTGGTGAACTTGAGGTACACGTACTTCAATATACATTGAAACCTTTCAACTTATTGTCTATGAATCTTCACTCAAAGCACTTTTAACTTTGTTCATTCTGCTGTCATCGAACTTCTCTCAACAAGAATACAAACTCTTCAGGTTCGTTTTTGCTCATTTTGCTATTCACCTCTAACCCGCACAAAACATTATATGATTCATTTGGTTCATTTTTTGTTGTTTTAATGTTACTGATAATAAAAATGGAGTCCTGTCATGCATTTTTGTGGATCCGGTGATGCAGTTTTGCACGTTTTCATTGTTGTTTTACATGTTTTTTCTTTGAAAAAGACTATGTTTCTATTTATGTGTTATGTTTGGTTTCAATATGAGATATATTCTTATGCATGTACCAACTCATATTTATGTTGTATATTATTGATATTCATACATATACTCAAGTTCCAACTCAGAAATATGCATACATTGTAAGTTCTTTGGTTTAAACTTTAGTATTAAGTATTAAATATGCAAGTTATTTTCATGAGAACATGTTTTCGTTAATATATTGTTTTTGGTTACACATAAATTATTTATGAAGTTATCAAGTTGTAAGGTTTATGAATACTGAGATATGTTCATTCACCTGAGCAATTTATTTTGTGTTATATTTCTAAGCAACCATGTCAAGACCTTCAATACTCATCAAGGACTTGGTGAAAGGCAAACATGTTTGAAAAATGCTCATTAGAGTTGTTGATCTTTGGATTGTGAAGGAGAAAAGTGGACTGCATCATTTCAAAATGGTGATTCAAGATTCAAAGGTAATTGTTACCTGCTCTGTTTGTATATTATTATTGTTCATATCGTTGAATCTTTAGCCACTTTGTAGGGTGATCAAATCCATGTGACAACTCGGAACCGTGAGTTAAAAGACTGGTCTGAACAACTAACTGAACATGAGACTTATTGCCTTTACAATGGAGAGTCAATGCTTAATCATGGCACTTTCAAAGTTTTTCCCAACAAGTTAAAACTTGTCTTCAATGGAGGAACGACTGTTTCAAAATTGCCAATACCCGAAATACCGACACATCAATATAAGTTTAAGCCGATTGTCGACTTTCTCACTGGAAATTTTCATCACTGATCTCTTATATGGTGAGATTTATTGATATTATACATATGGTGTATATTGTTATTTGTCCTACTAAATACATATTGATCTAACTACATATCATACACATGAAAACATTGTGACTTTTCTCATTCTCGTATATTACAGATGTCATTGGGGTTTTACAAGATGTTGTCAAGACACAGATGAGCGGTGGTGGTAAGAAATCATGTGCCAACATCACTCTGCAAGATGAAGCTGGAAATATTATTGAGGTTGCGTTATGGGATGATTACGGTAAACAGTTCATGAGCTATAATAGCTCCATCAAGTCTCTCGGTCCAACACTCATTGTCTTAACACATGCATGGTGTGTAACGCCCCGATTTCGATTATCCCTTTTTCATTAAGTCCTTTTTATTGTAATTGGGTGAATATTATTTTGATGTGGAATTTTCGTGGAAATATGTTATGTTTACATATTATTCTATTTTACCCGATTTTGGGAGTTTTCGGAGAAAATAGTTGGAGGGTATTTTGGACATTTCCTATTTAAATGATAAGTTGGATATTTTATGAGATATTGAGTTAGTAGATGTTTTGGGAAAAATAATAGGAAGATATTAAAGAGGAAATAGAAGAGAAAGAAAGATAGTAAGGAAAGAAGGAGAAGAGAAAGAGGAGAGAAAGAAGAGGAAACTTTGGAAAACATCAAGATCAAATCCTAGCCTGCGGTTAATCAGGTAAGGGTGAGAAGTTTTATCATCTTTATAATGTGTATGATCATGTATGTGCTAGTTTGGATGTATTGGATTGTTTTCTATGTTTCCATTTCTAGGTCAGAAGTTGATTTAATCAGTAGAAACTGAGTTTTATCGGTTAGAATTTGGAATAGACGGTGTAGTATAGTCGGGTGATGAGTGGGTTGTACTACTGAAACTGATTTGGATTAAATCGGTCGGGTTATGAGGTTTGGGTTTTTTGGACAGCCATGGGAGTTCTGAGTTCGCAGGTTCGCCAGGCGAAGCCCAGCGAGCAGCAGCGAACCAAGTCAGAAGCATCCACCCTGTCTTCGTTGGAAAGTTCGCCAGGCGAATGAGAGTGGAGAAGGTTCGCCAAGCGAGTGTGCTAGCGAGTAATTCCAGAATAAATCCCAGTGGTCTTCGCTAGCAAGTTCGCCAGGCGAACGGAGTAGCGAAGGTTCGCCAGAGGCTTCGCCAGGCAAAGGTTAGCGAACATAGCAGCATGTTTTCTTTTCTTGTGTTTTCCATTCGTGGATTGATGGTGTGGTTTGGTTGCAATCGTTCCTTGTCTGAGATGACTAATTATAGGCTGTTATATGTGTTGTGGGTAGCCGTATGGCGTGAATCCTAGTTTGTGATTTGTAAAGTGTGGAATGTGGCCGTTAGGCAATTTGCTGCATTTACTTGAATTGAATAGAAATGCATGTTGAGATCGAATGATGAATATGTATATATGCATTGTGATATGTATATATATTGTGAATGCATAATGAATATATGCGATGAATGTGAAGAATGCATGAGTATGTTTGTAAACATGTATGCATTTCAAGAAGTGTATGGAGTCATTTTGCATGTGAAGCATCTTGAAGTACATTCTTGTGCTGTTGATTCCTAGGAGAGTCTGATGAGTGATAGGATTCCTAGGAGAGTCCGATGAGTAATGTGATTCCTATGAGAGTCTGATGATTCATAGGATTCCTAAGTGTTGCACCCCAAAATTTGACCAATCGGTTCCCACATCTGGTTTATGTTTCGACGCATTTTGCATTCGCATTTACATACCGCATCCATTTCATTTTTGCAGTCAGACTGATTTTATCGGGATTACAGCCTCCCCTGGCGTTTCAGGCAGTTCAGGCCAGTTCGAATAAGTGTATTTTGAGAATTTGTGCTCATCCTGGTGTTTTCAGCTCTCGCTGTTGTTTTTGAGGATATCTCGGTGTCCGATTTTTTACTGCTTATTTCGCTATATTTGTGCAGTTGTTCTCTAATCGATTTAATCGGCTTCCTGACATTTTTTAGAATTTTCCCTTTTATTTTCTAGATTTTTAATAGATTTTAATAGATTTAATTGAATTTTTCTAGATATTAAATAGGAATTTTTGATAGTTTTCTATAGGTTTTCTTTTTTAAAATAAATAGATATAGATTTTTAATAGATTTTTAGTTTTAATATAGAATTTAAATAGATGTTTTTAGATTTAATTGATTAGCTTTATTAATTAGCTTTAATTAGATTAGTTTAATGCATTAGGGTTAGCTTTTATTAAGTAGGTTTCAATTAATTTTCGATTTAATTAGTTAGTTCATTAATTGAGTTTAATCTTTTTTATTAGAGTTCATTAGATAGTATTAATAAACATTTCGTTTCATTAGCATTAATCATCATTAATTAAAACTAATCCTTTCATTATTTAGTGGGCCGCGTGTTCATTTTGTGGAGGCCCAAGTCCAGAGTCTGTGCCATGTGTCACTATTTAAACAGAGCCACACGTGTTTCTCTCTCCTCTCCACCTCATTTTTTCCACTCAGCATTCACCACCACCTCATTTCCTCCACTGTCTTCTCTCCTCCCACGTGTCCCTCATGCACTCACACTCTGCTTGCATGATTGCCACGCGTAGCCCCCTCCACCAACCCTCTCCGCATGCGTTCCACCTGTCTCCAACCAGTCCCTCGCCGGAGACCCTGTCGTCGGCCATGCAACCGTCACCGGTAACGGTAACGGCCATGCAACCACCACCGTTCACCGTAACCACCCACCGGAAACTGCAAATTTTCAGATCTTCATCATGAACTTCATCAACCACCATCGTCCTCTCCATGCATCCTCTTCACTCAACTTCGCCGGAAACCACACCGTGAACTTCAACCTCACCGGAAAATTCATCAAGAACAGCCACTAGATCCAATTTTGCAGTAGCACCAGCTGACGACTCTGCTGGGGACCGCGACGGTTCCTTATGCATTTGGGATCCAACGTCCTTTAAGAGAGTCGATCCTAGCGCTTGTTTGATCGTCTTTGGGTGTTTACCCTTTGGGTGTTGTATATTACTGTATTTACAATTTTCGCACCTTTGCTATTATCTGTTGATGTTGTGCTGTTGGGTGGGGTGTTCCTGATGAGTGAGAAGCCAGACCCAGGCTTGAGTGCACCTTAGAATTAGTTGTGGAAATTAGTGGGCGCGTGCTTGCTTTGCAGGCACTAGTGTCCCATGAAATCCATGCTCAGACGAGGTTCTTCTGGTTGACTTCTTTTTCAACCCTTTGGGTTGAAGGGGTTGTTGGTTAGTTAGATTGTCGACTCTGGGAACCGATCATTTGGAAGTTGGCTAAGTGAGGCCTCTTCAGGATATGATGATGCCACACCTTTTGGGTATCGTATCATCAGTCTTGAAAGTCTGTGACGCCAACGACCGCATAGGATGCCGTACCTTGTGTCAGTTTAGGGCCATACCCGTGAGTGGGAGGGTTTTTGCAGGAAACTTGACTTCCAGACAACCCGATATTGTGGTCTTCTCTTCAGAGCGAACGTACTCAGTCAGTAGCGCAGCAGTATTCAGAGATTTGTGGGGGGTTGTGATCCCGTGTTTGCTGCATCTTGCATTGCATTTGCATGAACATTGTTGCATCATATTGCATATCATTCTCCAGCTAGCCAGAGTCTGATCCAACCGTTGTTTTGATTCTGAAGGTGATTATCCGGTGTTTGTCCTGAGCGACCGTTGATTGTTAGAAGACGACCAAGGGGTTGAAGCAGATTTGAGCAGAATCGAGCAGTAAAGCCAGTTGAAGGTTATTGGTAGCTATGTCTGAGAGCCACTTCCAGTCTCGTAACACCTTGACAGGTTTCACTATGACGACCAATCCTCTGTATGGCTCTACGTCTGAGGCAAACTTTCCGCAAGTGAACAACGTTACTGCAGACCAATGTGTGCAACCTCCGGTTAGGAACCGAGATCAACGTGAGCAGTTTGTTGGCCGAAATGAACGCCCTCCTCTTATTAACAGTCAAGGTGTTGTTTTCCCTATGGCGAATATCCGAAGAGAGATCCCGGTAGCTAGGACTGAAGACCCAAGAGCTCTTGAGTATGATAGAAGGCTCCGAGTGTTGGAAGAAGGAGTCGAAGCCTTGAAAGTTAAAGATGTTGTCGACCTCAATGCTGCAAACATGTGTTTGGTTCCTGGTCTGGATTTGCCTCCTAAGTTCAGAGCGCCGATATTTGAGAAGTACAGAGGAGATAGTTGTCCGAAGCAACATTTGGTGATGTTCTGCCGAAGAATGACTTCGTTTGTGCAAAATGACAAGTTGATGATTCACTACTTTCAGGATAGTCTGACTGGGGCATCTCTGAGTTGGTATATGCAGTTAGAGAGTAATAAGATCCGATCATGGGTGGATTTAGCTAGAGCTTTTCTGAAACAGTAGGATTATAACCTAGACATGGCTCCTAGTCGCATGCAGTTGCAGGAATTGTCTCAAGAGAACAATGAACCCTTCAGGAAGTATGTTTAGAGATGGAGAAAATTTGTTGCCAGAGTGCATCCACCGCTTCTAGACCGAGAGTTAATGGGCATGTTTGTAGACTCCCTGGAGAGCCCGTACTTCGAAAGAATGCTTAGAAATGCGCCAAATTTCTCTGAATTGGTAAGATTAGGAGAACGCATCGAGCATGCCGTGAAAATTGGGAAAATTCAGATTGTTTCGGGCGGTCACACTAGTGAAACTGAATCTCTCTGTAGCTACCAAACTGAAGAAGGAGTTGTGATCAATGAAATCATGCCAGATGTTGAGTATCCTCGAGATGAATCGGTGAAATATGTTGGTTTTTCATCTTTTGTGTCTTGTTATGCGGGACAGACAATTGCGCCTAGGGCACCATATCCATAACTTTATGTCGCTTCTTTGGCAAATCAGCGAACTCGTGGCCGAGGTTATCAGAATCAGCGCCCAAATCAGAACAGGCCTCGTAACAACTTGGAACGAAGGAGTGCTCTTTCTCATATAGTGCCCGTGCCGTACAGCCATATTCTACCATCTTTGATCCAGAACTCTTTGGTGGAACCTAAAGCTCTTAAGCTTGTGCCAGAACCTTACCCTCCTGGATACAATCCCCACGCTCAGTGTGGTTACCATGGTGGATCTCCAGGGCATTCAACTGAAGATTGTAAAGCTTTTCAGGCAAAAGTACAACAGTTGATCGACAAAGGGTGTATTTCCTTTCCAGGAGGAGTTTTGGTTGTGCATGACAACCTCTCAGCTGTCTGAGCTCGCAGATTCAGAGGATTATTTCCAGAGGCCAGTGGTCTAGCAGATAGGCAGGCGTCCTCAGCATTGGCAGTCCTCAGACTTTTTATCATTTGCATTTGTAGTTTCTTTTCTGTTAGTTACTACTTGATGTTAAACATTGTTTGTTTCGAATGGTAATGTTGATAAAGTGACTATGCATTTTTCTGAATCAATCATGTCGTTGTCACTCATTTATTGCATTGCACTGACACTTGCATTTTACTTACTCCACTTTGTCACTATGATTAGCAAAGATTGGAGGGAGGATGACAAAACTGAATATTCATAACTGATGATCGTATGCTTTCAGATAAAACCTTGCCGATGACGTACAAGGCATTGTTTCAAATCCCTAAACACTAGAGATATAAGGAGTTAGTCCCTTGTTAACCACTTCGAGCCGAGAAGTAGGAGTTTTTTTTCGGACTTTTAAACCCTCACATCTTAACCCGGGGCAGGGTAGTTGTCAGTTAGCTTGACCGAGCGTTCAAGTCTTATAGAGGAGTGGTGCCTTTCGAGGACCAATCACATCTTATTATTCCCCAAAGGTTGTACCTCGTCCACCACAATGGTTAAACCTCACCAATCAGGAGTGAGACAGTTGCAATCCTTTCGGAGCAATCAAGACAACCAGTGTCACACGACTTGTTCCAAGAAAAAGAAAAAAGGAAAAAAGAGAGCCCGCTAAGTAAAAAGAAAATGAAAAAAGCTAGAAAGCTAATACTTAGGCAAAAATCAGGGCATCCCGCTGGACTTCAAAAGAAAAAAATCGAAAAGAACTCAAAAGGAGTCAGTCCAGGCAAAAATTAGGGAATCAAAATAATTAAAAAGAAGGGATATAAAAAGAAAAATCCTCGAACAAGGACAAAGTCGTGTATGTACAGACACCGAAAACGAAAGAGGAGTAACTGTCACTCCGAAAACCTTATGAGTCCTACTATTCAACATACCTCTCGAAGAGGCGAGCGCTTGAGCCAAGTTAACTGAACTTTAGGATCGGAGATCATCACGTAGAAGGGGTGGGTACGAATCATAATTTGAGCCAAATATCCTTGGTTTCACGAACCGTGAACCCGACCACAATACAACCCTTAAAAGTCCTAATTGAGGTAGAGTTTATTCTGAAAGCGCATTACGATAAGGTTGAGTAACCTGACTCCTTCTTGATTTTCTAGTCATATCCTTGTTGTATTTTTTCACTGATCAAATCAGCACTACGTTTGAACTCTGGTTCATTCGTCACTCACAATCATGACACGTAAATGAGTGACAGCACAATTTTTTCAAAATCTGCATGAACACTGCATTAGAATTACCATTCGTGAATAGACAATTTTATTTGCAGGTCAGTAGTCGACATAAAGGAAATTCCAACAGGGAATAATCAAACAGGACTGAATAATTCAGCAGTCTGGATCAGAATGGTGTATGTTGTGAAACCCTATAAATCTGGGGCAGTGATTTCCAGTGAGTTCAGAATCAGTTGGTCTAAGGACAAGTCTCGAAGCATTGGTTGATTATAGGATAGTTTACTGGAGAAGCAGTTGATCAGAAGTGAATCTTCTCGAGAGCCAATCAAGGGCAATTATCCAGAATGCTATGATTTGAGGACAGATCCTTCCAGTGTGTGATCAGGGCAGGTTAAGTCGCTCAACGCTCATTCAGGGGCAAGCTACTTCAGAGATAGTGAAACCAACTATGTTGATAGTTGGTTAATTGAGGATGAACCTTTTGTCGTGCAGATACCGGGGCAAGCCATCTCAAGGTCGTATTGTAGCAAGCTGCTTTCTGTTCAGAGTTAGTTTCCCAAGAGTCAGATTGGAGCAAGTTAAGTTGCACTGGGGCAAGTTTGTTCACCCTAGCAAGAGTTAAGTATCGGGGAATCGTGTCATTACCCTCGTCAAAAAACCTGAACCTTCGAAAAAGGCCTCGTCGTCATTGGATCATTATCCTATAGTTTAAACCTGTTACTTGACAGAACCTTGTAACCTTGTCATTTCCAAAGCCCAGTTCCTGCCTGGCAAACCTCCAAAGCCCAGTTCTCGCCTGGCAAACCGGTAACCAGTTCTCGTCTGGTCCACCTTTCCGTAAATACCAATTCTCGTCTGGTACCTGTTATTTTTCAACCAGTTATTGTCTGGCCAACCTTTCCGTAAACATCAGTTCTCATCTGGTGTATGTTAGCTTTCAACCAGCCCTGTCTGGTCACCGTCTCTTTAACCTATTTGTTGCATTAGTTCTCGTCTGGTGCATGTCAGCTTCCAAACCAGCCTCGTCTGGTCATCCTTTCCTTAACCTATCATCCGGTCAGCCTCGTCTGATGTTCCAACCGTAAATCCATTCTCGTCTGATAACCTAACCTATTTTTGCTATCAGTTCTCGCCTGGTAGTCCATCTTTGAATGCTAGCCCCGTCTAGTATTTTCCCTTTAAAACTATTTTGTTAATAACCTATTTTCATCCCTAAACTAGAAAAAGCCTAAAAATACCCGACACGATAATTCCTAGTGACTCACATGGTGTCACGTTCCCCGATACAAAGCCCGATTGATACCGATTTCCCGATTAATGTTCTGTATTCCTTGTGGATGTTGTTAAATCAGGATTACTCTTCTCAGCAGATAGCAGTCACGTATAGTCCCCAAAATAGTTGAGATCGCAGTTGTTCCTCATCAGAATAGGATCAGGAGTATCCTCAGCAGGTCAGAATGGATATCCCTGACAGCAGGGGCATTCTCATCAGTGAGCTGTGCGTAATTAATCCCAGTTCGGTTAATCGACAGAGTACAATCAGGTTGTCAAGGGTTTAGAAGGAGCGTCCCCGTGCAGGGTCGTCCTTCCCTCCTCCAGCAGGTTGTCATTCCTCCGTCAGGTTAATCATCCTCTACAGAGTTCGTAACGATGAGTTTGTGAGCCATCCCTCAGCAGGATTGTTTCTTCCCCATGGAAGTTGGTCTTACTGTTCCAGCATTTATTTTGCTGGGATGGTTCTATGATACCCGGTACCCCTCAGTGGAGTTGACGTTGCCTTCGGCATTTATTTTTCCAAGCAGCTTTAGTCCCAGTGTTCTCTGGCAGCTCGAGCTTGCATTTGCACTTGCATATATCATCATATTTGCATATATGCAAACACATAGCATCCCCATGCCGTACGGGGCATTGCATCTATACAAACGCATAACATCTCCATGTCGTATGGGGCATTGCATCATCTTCAAACATATGCATTTCGAAACACAAATCAGGTTGGCTACCTCTTTGTTTTCAGGTGTTCGTCCCTGCAGGTAATTGGACTTCTTGTTCAGGATCGTTTTCAGATATTCAGATTTGTGGCATGAGATATGTGATGATAACGTTCGTCCTACCATATGTTCCCTTATTAGAGGTACTTGATTAACTTCTCTTCTTCCTCAGCGGAGTGTTCTTTACACAGTTTCATAATTGGACTTTGGAGTTGTTGTCACAGATTCCCCAGTGGAGTGGTCCATCGGGTTGCTGTCACGTCGGCATTTTCAGAAAAGATTTCAGGGATTAGACATCTGAGGTTATTACTCGTCATCAAGTTGAATGTCTGGCAGTTGACGTCAGAATTCCCCCGACAAAGTTCTCCCCGGTTTGTTTTTATGGCTTCATAATTAGACTTTGAAGATGTTACCATCCTGATATGGCTTCATAACTAGACTTTGACGTTCGTTGCATCAGCGCTATAAGGCTTCATGATTCGACCTTGGAGTTATTGTCAGTGTTAAACAACTTCATGACTAGACTTTGGAGTTGTTGTTAGGAGTTCCCTAGCGGATTTTCCTCGCGTGGCTGTTATGTCAGCATTGCAGACTTCATAAGTTGACTTTGGAGATCGGCGTAGTTTTCTTCGAGTGGTTGTTACGTCAGCGTTACACGGCTTCGTAATTAGACTTTGGAGTTGTCGTTAGCAATTCCCCAACAAAGTTTTCTCTAGCAGCTGTTACGTCAGCATTGCGCTGCATCATAATTAGACCTTGGAGTTGTCGTCAACATCAAACGACTTAGTAATTAGACTTTGGAGTTGTTGCTAGATTTTTCCCCACAGAGTTACTGGTTGAAGTTTCTCTTATCCGGTCAGCGGAGCGTTCTTCCAGGTTTGCTGTCGCGGCAGCATTACAGGGTTTCATAAATCAAAATTTCAGAAGTGGTCACTTGTTGTCGAAACGGGTGTCGGGCAGTTATTTTCAGAATATCCCCAGTGGAGTTAGCTACTACCAAGAATAGGCAAGGAAGCTGTATCTAAGATGGATTTTCCCGTATTGAAACAGGCGGATGAACTTTCCTGTATGAATCAGGCAGATGGATTTTCCCGTATGAAGCAGGCGGATGAACTTTTCCTGTATGAATCAGGCAGATGGGTTTTCCCATATGAAACAGGCGGATGAACTTTTCCTGTATGAATCAGGCAGATGGATTTTCCCGTATGAAGCAGGCGGATGACCTTTTCCTGTATGAATCAGGCGGATGGATTTTCCCGTATGAAGCAGACGGATGAACTTTTCGGTATCCAGATAGATGATTCTCCCGTGATAGATAGAGTATGTGAGTTGTGTTCCGATATTTGACAAAAGTATTTTCCCCAATGAAGTCGCTGTGATTTCCTCGTGTTGACGAAATATTACTGTCCCCGGTAGAGTCCTCCTCAAAGTCGTTTGTGGGTTGGGACCAACGGATTTAGCTACTGCAGAGATAAGCAGAGTTTCCTGTGTTTAGACAGATGATCTGCCCGTATGGATAGGCGGATGGAGTTTCCTGTGACTAGACAGAAATGTTTCCCCAGCGAAGTCGCCGGGATTTCTCCGTGTTGACGGAGTATGGAGTCCTGACGTGGACAAAGTTCTATTCCCGTGTTGTTGAGATTTCTTCGGGTTGACGAAATGTGAGTCCTGACGTGGACAGATTTGCATTTATTCGTGATTTGACGAAATTTGGGTCCAGATGTGGACAAGGTTACTCCTGTGACGACAGAATCTCTATTCGTGTTGACGAATTGGTTCCTCTTCTGGTGTTGACAAGGTTAGTCCAATGGTGGACGGAGGTGTTTTTGTGAAAATAGCTCAGTGCCCGTGGTGTCACGCAGGTGATTGATGTTGAAATCAAATTGTATCAGATAATCGACCAGTTGTTGCCGTAACAACCAGATTCAGTTCATTGGATGTTGCTTCTCAAGCAGTTTTGCAGTTTATCTCCACGCTTGGCAAATTTTAGGGTTTCTTTGGTATTCGACCGTCTCGTACCTCGATTGTTTGAAGGCCGTTCGCTCTTCACCCAGTCGGGTCCAAGCCGTTTGAATAGGGGCAGCTGTTGCACCCCAAAATTTGACCAACCGGTTCCCACATCTGGTTTATGTTTCGACGCATTTTGCATTCGCATTTACATACCGCATCCATTGCATTTTTGCAGTCAGACTGATTTTATCGGGATTACAGCCTCCCCTGGCGTTTCAGGCAGTTCAAGCCAGTTCGAATAAGTGTATTTTGAGAATTTGTGCTCATCCCGGTGTTTTCAGCTCTCGCTGTTGTTTTTGAGGACATCTCGGTGTCCGATTTTTTACCGCTTATTTCGCTATAGTTGCGCAGTTGTTCTCTAATCGATTTAATCGGCTTTCTGGCATTTTTTAAAATTTTCCCTTTTATTTTCTAGATTTTTAATAGATTTTAATAGATTTAATTGAATTTTTCTAGATATTAAATAGGAATTTTTGATAGTTTTCTATAGGTTTTCTTTTTTAGAATAAATAGATATAGATTTTTAATAGATTTTTAGTTTTAATATAGAATTTAAATAGATGTTTTTAGATTTAATTGATTAGCTTTAATTAGATTAGTTTAATGCATTAGGGTTAGCTTTTATTAAGTAGGTTTCAATTAATTTTCGATTTAATTAGTTAGTTCATTAATTGAGTTTAATCTTTTTTATTAGAGTTCATTAGATAGTATTAATAAACATTTCGTTTCATTAGCATTAATCATCATTAATTAAAACTAATCCTTTCATTATTTAGTGGGTCGCGTGTTCATTTTGTGGAGGCCAAAGTCCAGAGTCTGTGCCATGTGTCACTATTTAAACAGAGTCACACGTGTTTCTCTCTCCTCTCCACCTCATTTTTTCCACTCAGCATTCACCATCACCTCATTTCCTCCACTATCCTCTCTCCTCCCACGTGTCCCCCATGCACTCACACTCTGCTTGCATGATTGCCACGCGTAGCCCCCTTCACCAACCCTCTCCGCATGCGTTCCACCAGTCTCCAACCAGTCCCTCGCCGGAGACCTTGCCGCCGGCCATGCAACCGCCACCGGTAACTGTAACGGCCATGCAACCACCACCGGCCACCGTAACCACCCACCGGAAACTGCAAATTTTCAGATCTTCATCATGAACTTCATCAACCACCATCGTCCTCTCCATGCATCCTCTTCACTCAACTTCGCCGAAAACTACACCGTGAACTTCAACCTCACCAGAAAATTCATCAAGAACAACCACTAGATCCAATTTCGCAGTAGCACCAGCTGGCGACTCTGCTGGGGACCACGACGGTTCCTTATGCATTTGGGATCCAACGTCCTTTAAGAGAGTCGATCCTAGCGCTTGTTTGACCGTCTTTGGGTGTTTACCCTTTGGGTGTTGTATATTACTGTATTTACAATTTCCGCACCTTTGCTATTATCTGTTGATGTTGTGCTGTTGGGTGGGGTGTTCCTGATGAGTGAGAAGCCAGACCCAGGCTTGAGTGCACCTTAGAATTAGTTGTGGAAATTAGTGGGCGCGTGCTTGCTTTGGGGGCACTAGTGTCCCATGAAATCCATGCTCAGACGAGGTTCTTCTGGTTGACTTCTTTTTCAACCCTTTGGGTTGAGGGGGTTGTTGGTTAGTTGGATTGTCGATTCTGGGGATCGATCATTTGGAAGTTGGCTAAGTGAGGCCTCTTCAGGATATGATGATGCCACACCTTCTGGGTATCGTATCATCAGTCTTGAAAGTCTGTGACGCCAACGACCGCATAGGATGTCGTACCTTATGTCAGTTTAGGGCCATACCCGTGAGTGGGAGGGTTTTTGCAGGAAACTTGACTTCCAGACAACCCGATATTGTGGTCTTCTCTTCAGAGCAAACATACTCAGTCAGCAGCGCAGTAGTATTCAGAGATTTGTGGGGGGCTGTGATCCTGTGTTTGCTGTATCTTGCATTGCATTTGCATGAATGTTGTTGCATCATATTGCATATCATTCTCCAGCTAGCCAGAGTCTGATCCAACCGTTGTTTTGATTCTGAAGGTGATTATCCGGTGTTTGTCCTGAGCGACCGTTGATTGTTAGAAGACGACCAAGGGGTTGAAGCAGATTTGAGCAGAATCGAGCAGTAAAGCGAGTTGAAGGTTATTGGTAGCTATGTCTGAGAGCCACTTCCAGTCTCGTAACACCTTGACAGGTTTCACTATGACGACCAATCCTCTGTATGGCTCTACGTCTGAGGCAGACTTTCCGAAAGTGAACAACGTTACTGCAGACCAATGTGTGCAACCTCCAGTTAGGAACCGAGATCGACGTGAGCAGTTTGTTGGCCGAAATGAACGCCCTCCTCTTATTAACAGTCAAGGTGTTGTTTTCCCTATGGCGAATATCCGAAGAGAGATCTCGGTAGCTAGGACTGAAGACCCAAGAGCTCTTGAGTATGCTAGAAGGTTCCGAGTGTTGGAAGAAGGAGTCAAAGCCTTGAAAGTTAAAGATGCTGTCAACCTCAATGTTGCAGACATGTGTTTGGTTCCTGGTCTGGTATTGCCTCCTAAGTTCAGAGCGCCGAGATTTGAGAAGTACAGAGGAGATAGCTGTCCGAAGCAACATTTGGTGATGTTCTACCGAAGAATGACTTCGTTTGTGCAAAACGACAAGTTGATGATTCACTGCTTTCAGGATAGTCTAACTGGGGCATCTCTGAGTTGGTATATGCAGTTAGAGAGTAATCAGATCCGATCATGGGTGGATTTAGCCAGAGCTTTTTTGAAACAGTATGATTATAACCTAGGCATGGTTCCTAGTTGCATGCAGTTGCAGGAATTGTCTCAAGAGAACAATGAACCCTTCAGGAAGTATGTTTAGAGATGGAGAGAATTTGCTGCTAGAGTGCATCCACCGCTTCTAGACCGAGAGTTAATGGGCATGTTTGTTAACTCTTTGGAGAGCCCGTACTTCGAAAGAATTCTTGGAAATGCGCCAAATTTCTCTGAATTGGTAAGATTAGGTGAACGCATCGAGCATGCCGTGAAAATTAGGAAAATTCATATTGTTTCGGGAGGTCAGGCTAGTGAAACTGAATCTCTCTGTAGCTACCAAACTGAAGAAGGAGTTGTGATCAATGCAATCATGCCAGATGTTGAGTATCCTCGAGATGAATCGGTGAAATCTGTTGGTTCTTCATCTTCTGTGTCTTGTTATGCAGGACAGACAATTGCGCCTAGGGCACCATATCCAGAACTTTATGTCGCATCTTTGGCAAATCAGCGAACTCGTGGTCGAGGTTATCAGAATCAGCGCCCAAATCAGAACAGGCCTCGTAACAACTTGGAACGAAGGAGTGCTCCTTCTCATATAGTGCCCGTGCCGTACAGCCATATTCTACCATCTTTGATCCAGAATTCTTTGGTGGAACCTAAAGCTCTTAAGCTTGTGCCAGAACCTTACCCTCCTAGGTACAATCTCCACGCTCAGTGTGGTTACCATGGTGGATCTCCAGGGCATTCAACTGAAGATTGTAAAGCTTTTCAGGAAAAAGTACAGCAGTTGATCGACAAAGGGTGTATTTCCTTTCTAGGAGGATTTTTGGTTGTGCATGACAACCTCTCAGCTGTCTAAGCTCGCAGATTCAGAGGATTATTTCCAGAGGCCAGTGGTCTAGCAGACAGGCAGGCGTCCTCAGCATTGGCAGTCCTCAGACTTTTTATCATTTGCATTTGTAGTTTCTTTTCTGTTAGTTACTACTTGATGTTAAACATTGTTTGTTTCGAATGGTAATGTTGATAAAGTGACTATGTATTTTTCTGAATCAATCATGTTGTTGTCACTCATTTATTGCATTGCACTGACACTTGCATTTTACTTACTCCACTTTGTCACTATGATTAGCAAAGATTGGAGGGAGGATGACAAAACTGAATATTCATAACTGATGATCGTATGCTTTCAGATAAAACCTTGCCGATGACGTACAAGGCATTGTTTCAAATCCCTAAACACTGGAGATATAAGGAGTTAGTCCCTTGTTAACCACTTCGAGCCGAGAAGTAGGAGTTTTTTTTCGGACTTTTAAACCCTCACATCTTAACCCGGGACAGGGTAGTTGTCAGTTAGCTTGACCGAGCGTTCAAGTCTTATAGAGGAGTGGTGCCTTTCGAGGACCAATCACATCTTATTGTTCCCCAGAGGTCGTACCTCGTCCACCACAATGGTTAAACCTCACCAATCAGGAGTGAGACAGTTGCAATCCTTTCGGAGCAATCAAGACAACCAGTGTCACACGACTTGTTCCAAGAAAAAAAAGGAAAAAAGAGAGCCCGCTAAGTAAAAAGAAAATGAAAAAAGCTGGAAAGCTAGTACTTAGGCAAAAATCAGGGCATCACGCTGGACTTCAAAAGAAAAAAATCGAAAAGAACTCAAAAGGAGTCAGTCCAGGCAAAAATTAGGGAATCAAAAGAATGAAAAAGAAGGGATATAAAAAGAAAAATCCTCGAACAAGGACAAAGTCGTGTATGTACAGACACCGAATACGAAAGAGGAGTAACTGTCACTCCGAAAACCTTATGAGTCCTACTATTCAACATACCTCTCGAAGAGGCGAGCGCTTAAGCCAAGTTAACTAAACTTTAGGATCGGAGATCATCACGTAGAAGGGGTGGGTACGAATCATAATTTGAGCCAAATATCCTTGGTTTCACGAACCGTGAACCCGACCACGATACAACCCTTAAAAGACCTAATTGAGGTAGAGTTTATTCTGAAAGCGCATTATGATAAGGTTGAGTAACCTGACTCCTTCTTGATTTTCTAGTCATATCCTTGTTGTATTTTTTCACTGATCAAATCAGCACTACGTTTGAACTCTGGTTCATTCGTCACTCACAATCATGACACGTAAATGAGTGACAGCACAATTTTTTCAAAATCTGCATGAACACTGCATTAGAATTACCATTCGTGAATAGACAATTTTATTTGCAGGTCAGTAGTCGACAGGAAGGAAATTCCAACAGGGAATAATCGAACAGGACTGAATAATTCAGCAGTCTGGATCAGAATGGTGTATGTTGTGAAACCCTGTAAATTTGGGGCAGTGATTTCTAGTGAGTTCAGAATCAGTTGGTCTAAGGACAAGTCTCAAAGCATTGGTTGAGTATGGGATAGTTTACTGGAGAAGCAGTTGATCAGAAGTGAATCTTCTTGAGAGCCAATCAGGGGCAATTATCCAGAATGCTATGATTTGAGGACAGATCCTTCCAGTGTGTGATCAGGGCAGGTTAAGTCGCTCAACGCTCATTCAGGGGCAAGCTACTTCAGAGATAGTGAAACCAACTATGTTGATAGTTGGTTAATTGAGGATGAACCTTTTGTCGTGCAGATACCGGGGCAAGCCATCTCAAGGTCGTATTGTAGCAAGCTGCTTTCTGTTCAGAGTTAGTTTCCCAAGAGTCAGATTGGAGCAAGTTAAGTTGCACTGGGGCAAGTTGTTCAAGCAAGTTTGTTCACCCTAGCAAGAGTTGAGTATCGGGGAATCGTGTCATTACCCTCGTCAAAAAACCTGAACCTTCGAAAAAGGCCTCGTCGTCATTGGATCATTATCCTATAGTTTAAACCTGTTACTTGACAGAACCTTGTAACCTTGTCATTTCCAAAGCCCAGTTCCCGCCTGACAAACCTCCAAAGCCCAGTTCTCGCCTGGCAAACCGGTAACCAGTTCTCGTCTGGTCCACCTTTCCGTAAATACCAGTTCTCGTCTGGTACCTGTTATTTTTCAACCAGTTATTGTCTGGACAACCTTTCCGTAAACATCAGTTCTCATCTGGTGTATGTTAGCTTTCAACCAGCCCCGTCTGGTCACCGTCTCTTTAACCTATTTGTTGCATTAGTTCTCGTCTGGTGCATGTCAGCTTCCAAACCAGCCCCGTCTGGTCATCCTTTCCTTAACCTATCATCCGGTCAGCCTCGTCTGATGTTCCAACCGTAAATCCATTCTCGTCCGATAACCTAACCTATTTTTGCTATCAGTTCTCGCCTGGTAGTCCATCTTTGAATGCTAGCCCCGTCTAGTATTTTCCCTTTAAAACTATTTTGTTAATAACCTATTTTCATCCCTAAACTAGAAAAAGCCTAAAAATACCCGACACGATAATTCCTAGTGACTCACATGGTGTCACGTTCCCCGATACAAAGCCCGATTGATACCGGTTTCCCAATTAATGTTCTGTATTCCTTGTGGATGTTGTTAAATCAGGATTACTCTTCTCAGCAGATAGCAGTCACGTATAGTCCCCAAAATAGTTGAGATCGCAGTTGTTCCTCATCAGAATAGGATCAGGAGTATCCTCAGCAGGTCAGAATGAATATCCCTGACAGTAGGGGCATTCTCAGCAGTGAGTTGTGCGCAATTAATCCCAGTTCGGTTAATCGACAGAGTACAATCAGGTTGTCAAGGGTTTAGAAGGAGCGTCCCCGTGCAGGGTCGTCCTTCCCTCCTCCAGCAGGTTGTCATTCCTTCGTCAGGTTGATCATCCTCTACAGAGTTCGTAACGATGAATTTGTGAGCCATCCCTCAGCAGGATTGTTTCTTCCCCATGGAAGTTGGTCTTACTGTTCCAACATTTATTTTGCTGGGATGGTTCTATGATACCCGGTACCCCTCAGTGGAGTTGACGTTGCCTTAGGCATTTATTTTGCCAAGCGGCTTTAGTCCCAGTGTTCTCTGGCAGCTCGAGCTTGCATTTGCACTTGCATATATCATCATATTTGCATATATGCAAACACATAGCATCCCCATGCCGTACGGGGCATTGCATCTATACAAACGCATAGCATCTCCATGCTGTATGGGGCATTGCATCATCTTCAAACATATGCATTTCGAAACACAAATCAGGTTGGCTACCTCTTTGTTTTCAGGTGTTCGTCCCTGCAGGTAATTGGACTTCTTGTTCAGGATCGTTTTCAGATATTCAGATTTGCGGCATGAGATATATGATGATAACGTTCGTCCTACCATATGTTCCCTTATTAGAGGTACTTGATTAACTTCTCTTCTTCCTCAGCGGAGTGTTCTTTACACAGTTTCATAATTGGACTTTGGAGTTGTTGTCAAAGATTCCCCAGTGGAGTGGTCCATCGGGTTGCTGTCACGTCGGCATTTTCAGAAAAGATTTCAGGGATTAGACATCTGAGGTCATTACTCGTCATCAAGTTGAATGTCTGGCAGTTGACGTCAGAATTCCCCCGGCAGAGTTCTCCCCGGTTTGTTGTTATGGCTTCATAATTAGACTTTGAAGATGTTACCATCCTGATATGGCTTCATAACTAGACTTTGAAGTTCGTTGCATCAGCGCTATAAGGCTTCATGATTCGACCTTGGAGTTATTGTCAGTTTTAAACAACTTTCATACAACAATAGAGTGTGGCTAACTAGTGATCCCCTTCTGATCAGGTCAGATCACACATAATCAACATTCTCACCACAAGTCATCCATATACATCACAATGTATATACAAATATATGGATAACCACCAAGCACATTCATCATACGTACATCCATAATTCACTCATTTCCACATAAACATTTACAATTATGTTTATTCATCAATTCATAACTCTCAGTTCAATAATTCATACACATATGCATACTTTCATACAACAATTATACATATGTCATGTGACTCAATGCAACTCAATGCAACTCATGCCATGTGGTACCAACACTTGTTATTATTTTTCGGTTTTTACATTTAAATCGGGTCCGTCCTCTAGACCAATAACATACAAAAGCCCGTCCTCTAGGCTTTCAAACCCCACTCTAGGTTTGGGACAAGTCACTAGTCTCCACGAAACTAGAAAGCATTGCCTCTTGACAACAATGATGCGTATGCAATTAACAACCATATGCATTTAAGACCGTTCTTGCATCTTAATCCCATGCATTCTCAAATAATTCATCACACAAGAATTATAACATGATTGCACACATAACACATTTCATAATAATCAAAGTATTCATACTTTCAACACCATCACTACATTTATCAAGCAATGCACAAGAATACACATCTTGGTGTCTCACATACAATCACATACAATCAATATGCATTCACAATATCGCGCCAAACGGCAATGAACTCCATCACATTCATCATGCACTTTTAATCAATTTAAACAATGCAATATTTGCCAAAAAGGCCACATTTCAAAATCGATTCCACAATCTAGGATTCGCGCCATACGGCTACCCACAACATATCATAATACAACACACAAGCTATGCGTTGAAGAATCAAAGTATCAACATTGGATGGAAACAACAGAAATAAAACAATGCTTTCATGCTCGCTGGCTCACTCGCCTAGCGAAGGCATAGCGATCATTCGCTACTAGCTCGCCTAGCGAATGTGCTAGCGGAGCCTGCCTTTTTGCTATTAGAAGTGTTCGCTACCCAGCTTGCTTAGCGAAGACTCGCTACCTCATTTGCTCCAGCGAACAAGGGTCATTTTGTTTCTGTCCAAGTCTGGGACCATTCTCTACTCACTTGCTAGCAACTCGCCTAGCGAACCACTCGCTAGCTGCTTGCTTAGCGAACCTCTGCGATCTCTCAAAAACTTCTACTGTCCCAAAAATGTCACAAGGTCCCAAAATCACCCGATTCAATTCCAACAAGTTTCCATAGTCTTAGCCTAACATTCCTTGACTAAACTACATCACTTATTCCAGATTCTAACTGTTAAAACATCGGTTTCTATCGATTAAACCATTTCGGCCTAAAAATGGAAAATGAGTAAAAACTCTCCAACAATCCAAATTAATCCAACAAAAGCATACACAATCATACACATTGGGAAAATAATAAGATTTCACACCCTTACCCGATTAAATTGAATCCTAGATGTTGATCTTGAGTTATCCAAGTTTTTCCTCTATTTTCTCCTCTTCCCTTTTCTTCCTTCTTTCTTTTCTCTTCTTTCTAGTTCTATCATTTTCTTTTCTGTCCTCTATTTCACTTATATCTCTTTCTATTCTATTTCTCTCCAAACATCTACTAATCCATTTTCTCACAAAATATCTCATCTTATCATTAAATAAGAAATGTCTAAAATACCCTCCGATCTATTTTCCCCGAAAACTCTCAAAATCGGTAAAACAGCATAATATGCAAACATAACATATTAACACACTAATTCCACAATTAAAATAATAATCACCCAATTAAATCAAAAAGACTTAACAAAAATGGGAATAATCGAAATTGGGGCGTTACAAATGCAATATGCTCTTGGTCAGAGACTTCGTCAGATTCTTTATCGTGGTAATATGTGATGTAAGTAGTGAAGGCAACTTTGGTGGTGTCGATGTATATAGAATCTTCAGCTAGGAAGTTAGGGTCGTAGGTTTCTCCAATTGGCTTAAGCCCGGTGATGGCAGCAACGTCGAAAAAGGTTGGAGTCATCACTCCACAAGGAAGGTGAAAATTGTTGTAGGTGTTATCCTAGAAATATAAAGAAGCAATTAGCATAAACGGGAAATAACCAGGTTCAACCCTCGACAGTTGGATCATGTCAAAGATACCCATGTTTTTTCAAACTTGGGATTTTGTTTTTTCCATCTTCTTTAACCAGGAAAGGTAGTCTGATGGATCTTTGAACATGGGGCATGATCTAAATACCCTAAAGTTAATAGAGTCTTTGGAGGCTTTAGTCGAAGGGGAACCTTGGCCATCATTTTTCAACTTTTCATCAGCCTTAGCATCCTTGCTAAACCTAGGTTTTTTCCGGTTTTCTATGGGCTTGTAACTGTGGTACGCATGGAAAAGTTCTCTAAGTCTAACAGGATCAATAGAAAGATTTAGAAGGGGATCTAACATGGCATGCATTTTACCAGAAACAGAGACAGGAATCAGTACTTGAGATTGATATATTTTGTGTTTCTCTTCTTCAAGAGCAGGTTCAAGTATATATTGTTGGTTACCTACCGCTGTTGGGCCCAAAATTTTGTGAACTAGAGCGAGTTCCGTGGATTTCTTGGATTCCTTGGTGTTCTTGCTTGAATCTTTGGAGGTTTTAGTGGAAGATGCCATTGATGCAGTAGTTTGAAGGGAAAACGTTTATGAAAGATGAAGAGTTGAAGAAGTTAGTGCTTGCTCAAAGAAGTTCAAAGAGTGAAAAGATTCAAAAATAGTGGATTTCACTATTTATAGGCTGATGTAGTGGAAGTGATTTACTGCACGCATTGAGGGTTGAAATAAATAGTGGAACACATGTCAATTGGAGAGTGCATGATGAGACGGTGGCAGTTGATCTGACCCATGATCTCCTAGGGACTGGGTGGGTGATGATTAAAAAGATTCACGCATGGGTTTTTGAGACATTTGAGAAAAGTTGTCATGATGATGATGACGTCATGGCAGATAAAGGGTTTCTAGCGTCGAAAGTGAGTTTCAAAAAATGTCATTTTCTCCATTTAGTCGAAAATGACATTTTTGGGGGGCAATTTATTGGCTGAAAATTTAGACGCCAGGCTTTGTTTGAGGATGATAAATAAAAGCAAGTGTTTCTTAAGTTATTGTTGAATTTGACAAGAACATGTGTCAATGTCCTGGTCGAAGTGAGCTTCGTGAGAAGGATATGCTGGATGAACACTTAGAAATATTTTCTAAGTTTGGGTGAAAAATTCGACGGAGGCAGTACAGAGCTTTCGTTCGACAGAAGTTTTGAATTTCAAATAAGGATAATAACTGTCTTTTGTCCTTATCCATTTCTCAGAAATGACGCGTGTAAAGTTGTGGCAAATTGAAGACATGCAAAGTAAAACGTGTCATTTTCTAAAAGAATGACCGTTGATGACAGTTATTTTCGACGTATTATAAATAGGAGTATTATTGCATAGGATTTCTGTGTGTTCAATTGTTGTACAAATACTCGCAAAATCACTCAAAGTATCTAAGTTATTTGAGAAAAGAGTTTTCGTTGAGAATATACGTTTGAAACACTATGTTTTCATTTCAATTGAAAGTTATTTTCAGTTTATCAATTATTTCTTCATTGCAATTTTACTTTGAAGTTTTTTTATTACAATCTTTTATAATTCTGCAAATTTACCTTTTACAAACTTTAAACAATCTTTTACGAACATGAGCGTTGTCGAAGTGTTCTTGAAAATTTCAGAAATAATTTAAACAATAGTTATGTCATAGGATTCACTAGTTGATCCTACAAATAAACTATTTTTTTTGGAGATCAACGGTTGCTTTCTAAATTTTCACTACAAACACATATCTCAATATTAACTCTTAAATGTGTTCCTCTCCGTGAATAAATTCAAGAAAAAAATAAATATACACTGATAGTATAGAATATTGTTACACTGTCAGTCAATGACAAACGTGTATCCTACCACATCACACTATTATTTTAAAAATATTGTTATAATTTGTCACTTTAAAATAATCTAGTTAAATGTCTGGGTAATATTTTTTTACACGGACATTTCACTATTAAATTCAATCCAATATTAATATAAAAAGATAGAGTCTTACGGTTGAAGTTGTGCATTTGAAGTAGGAAAACTGTTATATAATAACTAACCTTACCATACATTTTCTTAGTTTCGATACTAAAATTTCTTCGAATTGGTTGTGCTCTCTATTTTATTATCATCCAATGTAAGTGTCTGTCCGAAACACTATTTGTTTTGTTTGTAAATTAGAATTAAATATGATAATAATTTCTTGTCAGTAATACTATGCCGGTAATTTATTTATTAGCACTTCGTAAAGCATGGATACTCAACTAACAAAAGATGAATTTAAAAATAAAAAACATTCATTTGACTTCATCCGGAGGAAAAATGACTAGTTGGATTTTTAAAAAATTATTCGACAGTTACATTCAAATCCATAAACAATCTTATTGCGTTAGGATCCCATAGTGTTAGGGGTGTGCAGCACTAAGGTCACTCAAATATGAACTCGTTGGGGGAGTGGGTGCTCAATTATGGAAAGAGATAAATCAGTTAAGAACTACGTTGTTTTTTACGATAATAATGTCCTTGTTATATGGACATTCATATTAGTGGGACATGTCACATGTCACCGGTGCTGTGATAGATTCAAGGCCCAGAGATGAGGATACCTTGGTGGTTTCAAAGGCTGGAAATGCAAAATGTCGTGATAAAATGGGTGGTATGAATGATTGAAATGGTTTCGAGATAATCAAAGCATTCCATAGACAAAGGCAAAGGCAAAGGCAGTCGAGGTGAAGAGGTGATAGGGGAAAGGACACGTTCAGTCGTTTCAAAACTCCATAGTTGATAGATTCATTCACTCCATGAGATTAAGAGAAATCGAGATTGGGAATCAAAGGCCAAAGCACATACAAACATATATAATCCCACATTGGTTTTCCCAATCCCTACATTGATGTGTTTTCTTTGCTTGGTTGATTGTGAGACATTGATGTGTTTTCTTTGCTTGGTTGATTGTGAGTTGTAACTACACAAGAATACCAAAATGTGAATCCTTCAAACACCCTTGATACATAATGATCATTATATAATAGTGGAAAGAATACAAGCAACAAAGGGTTCAAACACCAGTAGATCTGATGCATAATGATCCTCGTATAAAAGTTGAAAGAACACAAAGAAAGATTCAAACACCAGTAGATCTGATGCATAATGATCCTCGTATAAAAGTTAAAAGAACACAAACAAGGGTTCAAACACACCTTGATACGTAATGATCATCAAATAAAAGTTAAAAGAACACAAGCAATAAATATTCATACTAGAGTAGTATATCCAGAATAAAGAACACAAACAAGGGTTCAAACAACCTTGATACGTAATGATCATCAAATAAAAGTTAAAAGAACACAAGCAATAAATATTCATACTAGAGTAGTATATCCAGAACAGCACCGCATGACACCTGACCGCAGGAAAGCAATTTAATATACATGGCAGATAGACCGCAGAAAAAACTGCAGGATACCGCGGGAAGGGGAGGTTAACATATATGGCAGATAGACCGCAGGAAAGCGAGTCAACATGTATGGCAGATAGACCGCGGGAAAGCGAGTCAACATGTATGACAGATAGACCGCGGGAAAGCGAGTCAACATGTATGGCAGATAGACCGCGGGAAAGCGAGTCAACATATATGGCAGATAGACCGCGGGAAAGCGAGTCAACATATATGGCAGATAGACCGCGGGAAAGCGAGTCAACATATATGGCAGATAGACCGCGGGAAAGCGAGGTTAACATATATGGCAGATAGACCGCGGGAAAGCAAGTTATAACATATATGACAGATAGACCGCGGGAAAGCAAGTTATAACATATATGACAGATAGACCGCGGGAAAGCAAGTTATAACATATATGGCAGATAGATCGCGGGAAAGCGAGTTATAACATATATGGCAGATAGATCGGGGAAAGCAAGTTATAACATATATGGCAGATAATCGTGGGAAGGCAAGTTATAACATATATGGCAGATAGATCGCAGGAAGGCAAGTTAACATATATGATATATGCCAGATAACTGCCTTTTAATAATCAGAGTAGTCAATCCTTGATGGTGGTGCAGAGCACCCAACCGCAGGATAACATAGGACTGAAACCGCTTTTGCTTTTTAATAATTTAGGTAAATTTACATAATAAACATTCAGTGTAAAATTAAACAAATAACTCAATCCATACATCATTCATATATCAAAACACAAACCTTAAAAAAAAAAACTCAAATCCACACAAGTCTTAATCAAGACACTACTCAATCAACATGCAAAAAATTATAGATGATGACATTAGACAAAAAAGACAGAATAAACAATAGGAATAAAACTAATAAATAACTTAAGACAAGAAAGAGTAAAAAGAAGAATGAAGGAAATGAAAAAATAATCAGAGGGGAAAAAGAAATGTGTAAAAGAAACAAGAAAAAGAAAGGTGATAGGAGAGGGATGATGAAGGTTGAAGGAGAATGAACGAATGCAGCTACAGGTTTGAAACATGGAATTAAAGGGTATACATCATATATAGAAGGGCAATAGGAGCAGTGGGTTAAAACACTTTACCACTTAAAATTAAAACATTTTAAGGGGTAATTTTGACTTTTCTAGTGAAAATAATAAAGCCCGCAAATCCTTGGTTCAAACACATTTAGTAGTTGAAAGAACACAAGCAACAAATATTTAAACTCAGATTTCATATCATGTCTCCAACCAGATTTCCATAATACTATACCAATACTTCACAACAACACAATATGTGCATAGCATTTGCATGTTGTGTTCATAAATAACCCATTGAGTTCTAAAACCACAATACTAATTTCAACAGATAAGTAATTAAACAGCAGAACTACAGTAAACTAAAGTATCACTACACCATAGCCAAAAAACATCTGAACACAAATCAAAGACCAAAGTTATATAACCACAATAAACCAACACTGCCTATAACAATGAACCTAATCGCTTGATGATGACTTCAATGCATTCAATATCGATATAGCCTGATCCACAGCTAAATCAGCTCTCATCTTAAACACCTCCAGTTCAGCAACCTGCACCTTCTCCCACCTTCTCCCGAACTCTTCCTTCTTTGATTCCCCCAACAACTCCAATCCCCTCTTCATCGCATGCAAGGTCTTCCCAGAGCCACTTACACTCTCGTCAAAACGAATCAGTTCATTCAAAGCCAGACTCGAACCAGAACCGGGATTCTCAGTATCAGTACTTTCCACCTTCCTGGTTTCCTTGACAACAGGCAGCGGCGAATCCGGTTCCAAAACCAATTTCTTAGTTGTTCTTGGTTTCTTAGCAGCAGGTTCCTTCTTGGAAAGTTTCCCATTAGGTTTTCCCTTTTCTTCAGCTTCATTAACATTGAGTTTACCACCCCAAATCTTTTGCCCGAATTCAAACATTATCCTGTCGTTAGCTTTCGAAAAATTAGGAGTCTTCCCACTCTTGGCTTTGGCTTTAGTCTCGTATTTCTGGTATTTCTGCTTCAGCCTCCGCATCTTATCTCTGAGCTGCTCCAGTGTAACTTTGAAATGAATAGACTTTTTCACAAACTCGTAAAAAGCCGTGTGGTACTTGAATGGATCGTTTCCTGTTTCGGTAATGTAATCATATATACCTTTGATAATGGCCATTTCATCCTCCTCGGTGAAGACTCTCTGAAACAACCTCTTAGAATCATCACCGGACTTCTTGTTGTCCTCTTCCAACTCAGCGGTTTTTCTCTTCTTTGCTTGTTT
The DNA here is from genome assembly GCA_963859935.3 of Lathyrus sativus. Classification (NCBI taxonomy): domain Eukaryota; kingdom Viridiplantae; phylum Streptophyta; class Magnoliopsida; order Fabales; family Fabaceae; genus Lathyrus; species Lathyrus sativus. Next base: position 433,138,979 of record OZ012739.1, on the reverse strand, counting down.
GGGATCGCTGTCGACAGGACGTTTGATTCCAGATCTGGCCAGTGCGGGTTTGGAGTCGGCCTTTGATTTGATCTGATCCACAGGCTTTGAGTTTGCGTTGAGGGATTTAAGTTTTGGGGCTGGTTCATCTTCAGAGCCTGAAGCAGTTTCTTCCTCATCTTCAGAATCTGAATCGTCTTCAGTTTTGGGATGAGGTTTGGCAGGTGGAATTGAGCTTTTGGAAGGTGTGTCGTCCTCCTCGTCTTCGTCATCTTGCTCTTCCACTTTGTCTTCTTCGACAATTGGAGAAGACGGTTTCAGTTTCTCGTCGTCTTTGGAGGCAGCGGGGATGGGAAGCTTCTCGATTTGAGAGCGTTTCTTTCCCATGGCGAAAATTGAAATTAGGGTTTAGTTTGGAGTAAGAGGTGAAAGGTTACTGAAAGTGAGGGAGGGTCAGAAATTATAATTTATATTCACCTCAAAATTTATAACGATTCAAAATTGGAATAGTCGCTTGTTTCAAACGGGTTGGGTCAAAACACCAAATCAGTTTAAAACTGTAGTTAGATTTATAGATATTTGTTTTTCTGGCAAAATATCATCATATTTATTTACCAACAAATACTTTGGATTTTGTAAGCTGAACTTGAAACATGGACGAAAATATAATCACTCTATCATGTGCACATGTCACGAATTAATTTACATATTTCTAAAAGAAAAAAAAATCTTATAAATATAATAATCGAAGAAACGCGCGAATAATTTAAATCATAAATGTCACGATTAGTTGTTTTTTATTTCGATTAAAATTAAAATGATAAATAATATTACGAATATAGTAACCAAAAAACGTGCGAATAATTTGAATTATAAATATTTTCAATTAGTTGTTTCTGATTTCGATTAAAAATAAAATAATAACTTTAATTCTTTTAAAAGTGATTTGTGACATGCATTAGATTTCCCATCTGACCAATATTTATCTAACCAATAAATATTGATCTAAAATTGAATTAAATACATTAGATTTCGTAAGTTAAACTTGGAACATGCATGGACGAAAATAAAACCATTGTATCATTTTCATAAATCACAAATTCATTTACAAATTTCTAAAAAAGGGAATATTCTTTCTTATAAATATAATGAGTGAAGAAGTGCAAGAATAATTGAAATGTAGATGCACAGTACTTATAGTTTTTCACTAAAAACATAATAATAATTTTAATTCTTTTAAAATTTATTTAAGTGATACATTTTTGCCTTCGTATTTAATTCCTTCGTAAAATTTAGCTATGCATTTCTAATAAAACACTCATTAGTTATGATTTTCTTGAATGAGCTCAAATGAATCTATATTTTAAAAATTGAATTATATTTAAAAAAATTAAAAAATATCTAGACAAATTTCTCAAATTTTAGAAATAAGCACAACACTATTTGATCTGACCTGATCAGAAGGGGATCACTAATTGGTCACACTTTGTTGGGCTGCTGCCTATTCACCGGTGATGAGGATGAGGATGGGGGTATACCTGCAAGACACTCTGATGCCAAAGTAAGGGATGGGACAGAGTGACAGCAAATACAGAAAAGGGGTAAGAAGTGAATTACCTGACCCTCTTGTGAAAGAGGGTATTTATAGAGAGACCCAAGCGCTAGGCCAACAGTCACTTGTGTTGGGCTGGATTGTCAGGCCCAACCCAGGTGACTGCTAGGGCTTACGTGGCGTAGTGAAGACCAGAACGTGGTCTTCGCCCTAGTCCAACTGTCCCGTGATCTCCGGGAAGTGGGTTTGACCTGCTCTTTCGGAGGTGGGCAGTTGGTTGGTGACGTGTCCCCGCGGAGGGGAGCACGTGGAGAACATGTGAAGGACACGTTTGTCTTGCCTGACCAAGGAGCAGGTTCTGCACGCGGAGGGCAGGTTCTACCCGCGGAGGGCAGGTTCTGCCCGCGGAGAGGGCAGCGTTTGGTCGATGGGGGAGTCTTGCGCCCGGCGTAGCTGAGGCAGGTCTTGCCCGCAGAGGGACATTTCCTGCTCGTCGGGGATCTTGTGCCCGACGCTGCGGCCCAAGCTGGACTGGGCTTGGCAGAATATTATTGGGCTGAGCCGGCGTGGCCAAGCCGGGGCCCAGGCCAGAACACTATTAAAATTATAATTAAAAATAACCAGCCTTCAAATATTGTAAGACTACTTTGACAATACCACTGACAATAATGTTTTAATAACGTTGAAAGAAGAAAGCTCTAAAATAATCTAGTTTAAGAGCACCATTTGAATAAGGTGTAAAAACAATAGCTTGAATATTCTCAAATAGAGGAAGATCGATAAGCATTGCATTATCTTTCGGCTGAGATATCAACTACCAACACTTCAAAAACATATTGTCCAAGATTCCATAACTGCCATTTCCTTTCAAATAAATCACACTACAAAAAGTACACAAGAGTAATCAACTAAATGACAAATAAATTCTGATTCAATGCCCTCTTCTCTTGCCATGTGTCATTCATCTATTCAATGCAGCATAAATTTTCCCCTCCTCTCCACATAAACCTACTCACACATTTTCATTTGGTGAACTTGAGGTACACATACTTCAATATACATTGAAACCTTTCAACTTATTGTCTATGAATCTTCTATCAAAGCACTTTTAACTTTGTTCATTCTGCTGTCATCAAACTTCTCTCAACAAGAATACAAACTCTTCAGGTTCGTTTTTGCTCATTTTGATATTCACCTCTAACCCGCACAAAACATTATATGATTCATTTGGTTCATTTTTTGTTGTTTTAATGTTACTGATAATAAAAATGGAGTCCTGTCATGCATTTTTGTGGATTCGGTGATGCAGTTTTGCACGTTTTCATTGTTGTTTTACATGTTTTTTCTTTGAAAAAGACTATGTTTCTATTTATGTATTATGTTTGGTTTCAATATGAGATATATTCTTATGCATGTACCAACTCATATTTATGTTGTATATTATTGATATTCAAACATATATTCAAGTTCCAACTCAGAAATATGCATACATTGTAAGTTCTTTGGTTTAAACTTTAGTATTAAGTATTAAATATGCAGGTTATTTTCATGAGAACATGTTTTCGTTAATATATTGTTTTTGGTTACACATAAATTATTTATGAAGTTATCAAGTTGCAAGGTTTATGAATACTGAGAAATGTTCATTCACCTGAGCAATTTATTTTGTGTTATATTTCTAAGCAACCATGTCAAGACCCCCAATACTCATCAAGGACTTGGTGAAAGGCAAACATGTTTGAAAAATGCTCATTAAAGTTGTTGATCTTTGGATTGTGAAGGAAAAAAGTGGACTGCATCATTTCAAAATTGTGATTCAAGATTCAAAGATAATTATTACCTACTCTGTTTGTATATTATTATTGTTCATGTCGTTGAATTTTTAGCCACTTTGTAGGGTGATCAAATCCATGCGACAACTCGGAACCGTGAGTTTAAAGACCGGTCTGAACAACTAACTGAACATGAGACTTATTGCCTTTACAATGGAGAGCCAATGCTTAATGATGGCACTTTCAAAGTTTGTCCCAACAAGTTAAAACTTGTCTTCAATGGAGGAACGACTGTTTCAAAATTGCCAATACCCGAAATACCGACACATCAATATAAGTTTAAGCCGATTGTCGACTTTCTCACTGGAAATTTTCATCACTGATCTCTTATATGGTGAGATGTATTGATATTATACATATGGTGTATATTGTTATTTGTCATACTAAATGCATATTGATCTAACTACATATCATACACATGAAAACATTGTGACTTTTCTCATTCTCGTATATTACAGATGTCATCGGGGTTTTACAAGATGTTGTCAAGACACAGATGAGCGGTGGTGGTAAGAAATCATGTGCCAACATCACTCTGCGAGATGAAGCTGAAAATATTATTGAGGTTGCGTTATGGGATGATTACGGTAAACAGTTCATGAGCTATAATAGCTCCATCAAGTCTCTCGGTCCAACACTCATTGTCTTAACACATGCATGGTGCAAGCAAAATCAATGTAACAAAGGTATTGTAATACACATATTAGTTTATTGCATTATAATCAGTTTCACAAAGTATTTGGTTGCTACTTTTGTAATTCACAAATGATTTTATTGTGTAAATTGCATTGCTTTGTAGTTATGATAATGCATTTTGATAGTTAGATCTTTGTTTATTATTTTTAAAGCTATTCTAATGATATTTTTGTTCTTGAAGCATCTGTCAGCCGCATTTTGTTGGTATGCTTGTAGTGTGCTCTTTAGAAATTGATGAGTCTTGCAAGCTTAGATGTATTAATAGGACCTAACTAGAATACAAAGTGACATGGAACTCAGTTTCATTTATACAAATGCAACTTGTCCTTCCAAAATGCTACCATCTAATACAAGTTCATTTAGTAGTATCATATGTAACAGCATGTCCATTTTATTTTGGCACTAATGTATCATCAATCTTACCACTTTACCATTCTATGTTTTATGATTTTGTAACTAAGTTTTTACATACAGTGTCATAATATGTAGCATCATTAAGATTGTATGATGATTGTTAGTTATGCTTTCCATTATGTAATATGCATGTTATGTCTCTAAATTAAATAATTGAAAGTCTGAATTTTGTCAAGCAGCGTCTGGATTGCCTAGCATATCCAATGCATGGAATGGATCGAGACTCCACATCAATTTGGAGCATCCCCAAGTTCTCGATTTTAAAACCAAGCATGTGACTGCATTTAACAGTTAGGTAGCTGTCTATACTTTCGCTGAACTCGGTTTACTTCGATTTGATTCGTTATCTTTGTGTCTACAACTTTTTTCCAAGCCAGGATCCACACTTTCAGCTACTGCACCAACTCACTCTATAACCCAGACTTCCGAATCCTTTGTGCAATCTGGCAACAAAAGTTGGACAAACTCTAATGAAGTCAAGAGTATCCATCATATATGTGAAATCGGCAAGGTCTGCTTTTAAATTTGCGTTACAACCTTAATTATTTCTTGAAATATCTGCCAACACTTTGTGATGTCAAACTAGGATTGTTTTGCCACAACTATTGGCACTACCAAGAGATTTAAGGCATCAAAGCATGGCTGGCATTTCAAGGTTTGCCCCAGTTACAAGACATCAAACAAGTCCAGTGGCCCCAAATTCATATGTGTTTGTGGAGTCAAAGATGTTGAACCAGTGACAAAGTAATATTTCTATATCGTTTAGCAACATTCAATTCTTACTTTGAAATATGTTTTACATGCATGAACCACTTTTGTTTTCATGGCATAGATACAAAATCAAAGTAGAAGTCGAGTTTGATAATCATGTTGGATGCTTTGTGTTTTGGGATAAAGATGTTATTCCATATGTTACTATGACTGCTAGGGAGTTGAGACAAGTAATGAAGGAGGTAAATACATTACTCATTTGATTACTATGTTTCTCAAATTCATGGTTTTACTCACCTACTTTAAATTTCTGATGTGATTATTGATCAAGGCTGGAGAGGATAACCCAAAAATTTACCCCATACACCTTGACAAACTTTTGGATCAAGAATTTGCATTTAGAATCAAGTATCAATCTTTTTTCGATCAATTCTCAATTGTTACTATCCTTAATGATCCTGGTGTTTACAAAACATTATCTGAAGCCCTTAAAACTAGATGAGGTACAAATTGGTTGTGGAAATTCACTCATAATGAGTAAACTTTAAAATTTTCCATGTTTTGAACAAAACTAAGTGTGTTCAATTTGTGGTCTTATGTTTTGGCAGCATACCTCGAAGGCTGCATTGTTGGAAACTAATACAGAGCATGCCATGGATATTGAACATGGAGCAATTGTATGTCTTCTTTAGTGAATGCCTCATTTTTTTGTAAGACTAAAATCTTTTGTTAAGATCATTTGTGTAAGGATTCATTCCAAATATCTGCGCAACAATGACTAATACTGTTGTTGAACTCAATCTTATGTACTCTATTATGCACAAACCTATGTATTATGTAATATGCCTCAAACATGTTTGTTTTGCAATCACCGATATGCTGAATTTGGTATCTTGAATTTTGGTATGAAACTTACATTGATGCCTGAATAATGACATGTTGATTTGAAACACAAGACAAATAGTTTTTGTTTCTTTGGAGACAAATCAATTAACTGAATCTCATGTTACTTACACTTGTGGTTTTCAAGTCTTGATGATTAGGATGTTTTGACATGATTTTAATCACCAACAAAAGAACTGTGTTTGTGTATCATAACCAATTTGAACTTTTGGAACTTATAAGGATTGCTCTTAAATGACTTTCCTTAATCCATAAATTTTTAACTGTGATTTCTCATATATTTAATATATCCAGTTCTAAAAAGTCTTCCAACACAAGTTCTTTTTTTCATGTAACATCAACAAATACTATGGTTGAACATAGTATATTTGACAATACTTTGCCTGAATTTATTTATTCTACCTGCATCAGAACTTATTTATTCAACCTGCATCAACAAGATGGCAGCATCGTTGCCTTGAATACATTATATTTGAAATTTCAACTTGCATCAATTAATATTTTGGATGAGTTCATTGACTATACATTTATAATCTTTGAAAAGTTTTTTTTCCATGTCCTACACTTAATGTTTTTGAAAACAAACGAAGTTACATTATATACTATTTAAATTGAGTTATGTTCTTTAGTTTTTCCTTGATGACACTCAATCAAATGAAATGTTTTTTGATATGGATGTGATTCGTGATCCTATCTATCACAACAAATCATGTTGTACTTTTTGCTTGGTCCTTGTGCATAGTATTAACATTATGTTATAGCTTGTTCACTTTATGATCAATAAAGACAGTTAGCAAGCTTCCTTATTTTTGGGGATAACTTCGTCAACTGGTCAACTCAACATTAAATTTCTACTGCATAGACTCTTGCGACTTTAATTTTTTGCTGTGTGATGTTGCACGAAACTTGGTATGACAACTTTATGCAGACCAGCATCCATCAATACCAAGGTTGTCGTGTTTACTTTTCTGACATCATTAGCCTCCATTTAGACTATATTATGGTAGAACTCTATTTTGTTAATGATATTAATGTAAGGTTGAAGTGGACACACAATGACATAGTAACAACCAATGTTGTTGCTACTGCATATTAAACGTAATACTCACTTAATATTTTAATAGTTTCTCAGCATTGTATTAAAGCTTTTATTTTAACAGATTCTCTATAGCTAACATTCATAGCATGCTAGAGATGTAAATGGTAGTTTCTAACCAAATAATTCAGTTAAATATTCATTACACTACAACTAATAAAAGTAACTGAATAAACAGTTAACTAAAAAAGGTTTATGCATCAAAACTTTTCATTTCCTAATGTACTTCGTTTTTGCAAATCAAACACAGGGACTTCTATGTTATTAAACCAAAATACTATATCACATTTCATCCCTCTTACCAAATGTAAATCACACAAAAACATCCCACCATGAAATCAATTAACATTAGCCATGAATCTCTTACATGTATTTTCAGTATTTCTATTTGATGCTCTTGCTGACAGACATGGAGGTTGACAAATTTTGCCAATCAAAAACTGCATTACTCTTTCAATAAGGTGAGTATCTCATTTTAAATTGTTTTCTTCATGTTTAGATTCTTCCATATTTTGAGTTAGTTTCTTACTTGATGACAAAATCATGACATATATAAGCATTCAGTTTGATATGATAAAACCAATCACAAACTGATTTCAATGTATATACGTAGTTACAAATGATTTGTGGTAGATAATTTGGCTAACCTTAGACTTCAATCTGAATACTTGAGACACTTAGTTTGACCTTGAATATAACAACCCAACCTCATTGTTGTTAGTACATTTGAAATTGAAAGAAATGTTACTCCTATAATGCCTTAGTGCCATGATGTTTATGGGAGTTTCAGCTGGTATTTATACACACGGTTTTTATCAACCAACATTTATTCTCACCAATAAATTATCCATCGTGATAAATGCAAATGTTCTGTCTATATTAATGTCCATTGTTTGTTAAGTGGCTCATTTAAACCTAGATATGATCGCATAATTATGGGGCAGCTGTAATATGAATCATATGCAAGAATTACCAATTAATATCTACTGTTGTTCACTACAAACACTTATGGCATTAACACAAATTCCAGGTTTGCTTTAATAATTGTCTTATTGATGGAATTCTCGTGTAATTTGACGATATTGTATGTATTCTATTATGCAGTCTTTGGACATATATTTCTATTTTGATTCTGATGGATTATCCCTGCACAAATGAGCCAGCAAAAAGAGCAAGGGTGTAACGCCTCGACTCTGAATTTCCCATTTTTGTTGAGTCTTTTAATTTGTTTTGATTTATTATTATTATATTTATGAAATTTGTATATTAATATGTTATGTGTGCTTATTATGTTATTTTATTATTCGGAGAGTTTTGGGAATTAATTATAGGGTGTTTTAGATAATCCTTAATTAGTAGATATTTGAGAGAAATAGGATAGAAAGAGTATAAGTGGAAATAGAGAGAAAAGAAAAGAGATAGAAAGAAATAGAAAGGAAAGAAGAGAAAAGAGGAGGAAGAGGAGAAAATCTAGAATCATCAAGAATCAAACTTCTAAGCTACAATTAATCGGGTAAGGGTGTGAACCTTTATTATTCTTTCGATGTGTGTGATTATGTATGTTTCTATTGGTTTAATTTTTGGATTGGGGAGAGTTTTGCTCATTTGCCATTTCTAGGTCAAATTTGATTTAATCGGTAGAAACCGAGTTTTAACGGTTAAAAATGAGGATAAGTGGTTAAGTTTAGTCAGGGGATGTTAGACTAAGGCGGTAGAAACTGGTTTGGTGAGAATCGGTTGATTTTGGAGGGTTTGGGCGATTTTGACAGTTAGGGATTTCTGATGTTCGCAGATTCGCCAACATTCATTGGGCGAATGAGAGCAAAGTTTCGCCAGGCGAGTCCCAGCGAGTGGGCAGCGAACCAAGTCAGTAGCCCAACTCTGTCTTCGCCAGTGAGTTCGCCAGGCAAGGGTGCCAGCGAGAGGCTTCGCCAAGCAAGTGTGGTAGCGAACTAGGTCAGTAGCTACTGTCTGGCTTCGCGAGTGGGTTCGCCAGGCGAGTGTGGTGGCGAGCATTCTCCAGAGGCTTCATCGGGCGAAGGTCGGTGAATGTGAGTGCATTTTCTGTTTTTCCTTTGCTTTCCATCCAATTGTCGATTGTTTGGTTTAATTATGCTTAATCCTTATATGAATAGATAGTTTGTATGCTGTTGTGATGTGATGTATTGTGGGTAGCCGTAAGGCGTGAATCCTAGATTGTGAATCTTGAGTGTGAAATATGGTCGTTTGACAATTTTGTGCATTTGTTTGAATTGAGTGAAAATGCATGATGAGATTGATGTGAATGTGCATAATTGTATATATTTGTATGATGTGAAGAATGCATGAGTATATTTGTGAATATGTATGCATTTCAAGAGTGTATGGAGTCGTTTTGTTCGTGAAGCATCATAATTGCATTCTAGTGTGTCTGATCCCGTGTAGGATCTGCAGAAACCTCGTGTGCCCTTGTGGGGTGTGAGCGACGGTTTATCTTTGATCCCTAGGAGGATCTGCAGAAACGATCGTGTGCCCTTGTGGGGTGTGAGCGATAGTTTATATTTGATTCCGTGGAGAATCTCCAGAAACGATCGTGTGCCCTTGAGGGGTGTGAGCGATAGTTTATTTTTGATTCCGTGGAGAATCTGCAGAATGATTGTGTGCCCTTGTGGGGTGTGAGCAATCCTGAAACATCGTGTGCCCATGTGGGGTGTGAACGATGGGTGAACATCGTAGGCCCGACGGGGAGTTACTTCGGTAACGAGCGATGGTTCCATTTGGTTCTTCAATTGAACCTGTTGAATGAGTCGGTACCGCATTTGCATCTGCATAGAGTCGTGAGTCGGTCTCTATGAGTGCATTATCATCTTCGTGTGATGTATTGGTGTAATGAACATAATTGTGTATGTTTTTTATGTGAATTATTGAAGTAAATATAAGTGTAAATGTTTATGTGAAATATGTGAATGATTGGTGAATTATATATGTGTTGCAATGTATATATGATTGAATTGTGATGTATTAAGGTGAGAAATATGGTATGTGTATTTTATGTTGGTGTATATAGATATATATATCATATGCATTGTTTGTTATGATAATGTTTCTCACCCTTCTACTGTTTTATGATGCTTTATGAGGTATCGCAGAGTAGGGTTGCTGGAGGTCTTTTGTGAAGCGTGGCTTCATTCTTTTTGGTCGGTTGGCTCTGATGTGTAGCACCGGGTAGTTAGGATTTGTTTTGATTCTTTTGTGATACATCTGTGTATGTATCTGCTGACGAATATTTTGTAAACATGACTTATGACTTGAATTAAACTGTTGATGTATATAATGTTTATATGAATGAAGTGATTCAATGTTTAGATGTTTCCGCTTTTATTCTAAATGTTGATATGTGAGTTTTAAGGACTAAGTTCCTTTGTGGTGATTTACCCTTTGTTGCATATCTTTATGAGCATGGTTGTATGTGTTTTGAATTTCCTGTATAATGTGACGTGAAGTATACTCTGATGAAATTTTTATTAAGTGCCTAAATGATTTAATTGTTTAATTAGGGGTATAGAAAGGGGGTGTTACATTAAGTAGTATCAGAGCCAATGTTGAGTTAGTTGTGTCTGTCTTGTTGTTGTGTTGGTTGAACGGTTGTTTAACCTTGTTGTTGTTTTTGGGAATCATCAGAATATGGATGGTCATAATGACACTGTTATGGCTGCGGCGTTGGAGGCTATGGCTAGGGCGGTGCAAGGTGCACCAAATTCGAACGCTAATGATGAGTTTAGAAAGAATCAGCCGCCGATATTCATGGGGAGGTTTGATCTGGATGGTGCTCAGATCTGGTTGAAGGAGGTTGAGAGAATCTTTAGAGTTATGGGGTGTGCTGAAGGAAACAAGGTGAGACTTGGAACTCATATGTTGAGAGAAGAGGCCGACGACTGGTGGGTCGGTATGAGGCAAGTTCTTGAGGTAGATGACGAGGAAATAACCTGGGATTTATTTCGCACCGAATTCTTGAGAAAGTATTATCCTGAGAGTGTAAAGGGGAAAAAGGAAATGGAATTTCTTGAGCTGAAGCAAGGCAATATGTTCGTGGTGGACTACACGGCTAAGTTTGTGGAATTAGTTCAGTTTCATCCACATTATGCGGCGGTTACGACAGAGTTCTCTAAGTGCATTAAGTATGAGAATGGCTTGCGTCTTGAGATAAAGCAAGCAGTGGGATACCAAAGAATACGAAGATTTTCGGACTTGACCGAATGTTGTAGGATTTTTGAAGAGGACAGTAGGGCTCGATCTACTCATTATAAGAGTTTGAGTGAGAAGAAAGGCAAGCAGCAAGTAAAAAGTGGACCTTATGTGACGCCTATTAATAAGGGCAAGTATAAGGGAAACTTTGATAGGTGACTCGGAGGAGGAAGTTCTGGTGCGGTCAAATGTTATAAGTGTGGCGTGATGGGTCACAAATCTTTTGAATGTGGGAATTCTGAGGAGAAGTGTGCTAATTGTGGAAGTCTTGGACATGCCACTTCTGGTTGTAGAAGGAATGTGGTAAAGTGTTTTGATTATGGGGAAGTTGGTCATATTAGCACCAAGTGTGCCAAACCAAAGCAAGCTCAGTCAGATGGAAAAGTATTTGCATTAGCAGGTTCAAACACTACTAATGCGGATCGCTTGATTAAAGGTACATGCTTTATTAATAATATGCCTTTAGTTGCTATTATTGATACTGGAGCGACTCATTCGTTCATTTCTCTTGAGTGTGCTAAGTGTTTGGGTTCGTGTATGGTTTCTTTGAGTAGAGACATGGTTATTGAGACTCCCGCTTCGGGGTCGGTAACTACTTCTTTGGTGTGTGTAAGTTGTTCTTTTACCATGTATGGTAAAGACTTCATTATGGATTTAGTGTGTTTGCCGTTGGATGGTTTGGATGTGATCTTGGGTATGAACTGGTTGCAATTTAATAGAGTTCATTTAGATTGCTATCACAAGATAGTAAGGTTTCCTTCTTTGGAAGATGAGGAAAGTGAGAGTTTTCTATCCACTAAAGAGTTGAAGAAGCTTTTAGCGGACGAAAGCGCAGTTGTTTGGCTTGTTTTCATCGTTGTCTGTGGGGAGCAAAGTTGAGCTTGATGTGTTTCCAGTGGTATGTAATTTTCCAGAAGTATTTCTGGAGGAGATTACGGACGTACCGCCGGAAAGAGAAGTTGAGTTTTCTATTGATCTAGTTCCCGGTACTAGACCGATTTCGATGGCACCGTATCGTATGTCAGCATCGGAGTTGGTAGAACTGAAGGAGCAGTTGAATGATTTGTTGCATAAGAGATTTGTAAGACCAAGTGTTTCTCCTTGGGGTGCGCCGGTATTGTTAGTAAAGAAGAAGGATGGAAGTATGCGGTTATGCATTGATTATCAGCAGTTGAATAAGGTGACAATTAAGAATAATTATCCGCTTCCAAGAATTGATGATTTGATGGACCAATTGGTTGGAGCGCGTGTTTTTATCAAGATTTATTTGAGATCGGGTTATCACCAGATTCGAGTTAAGGAGGAGGATATTCCAAAGACGACTTTTAGGACACGGTATGGTCATTACGAATATTCTGTGATGCCATTCGGAGTTTCTAATGCGTCAGGTGTATTTATGGAATACATGAATCGTATTTTTCATGATCAGTTGGATCATTTTATGGTTGTGTTCATCGATGACATTTTGATTTACTCTAAGTCTCAAGAGGAGCATGAAGAGCATTTGAGGGTTGTGTTACAGATTTTGAAAGAGAAGAAATTATATGCTAAGTTGTCAAAGTGTGAATTTTGGTTGTCAAAAGTGAGTTTTCTCGGACATATTATTTCCGGTAGTGGTATTAGTGTTGATCCATTCAAGATTGATGCGGTAATGCAATGGGAGACTCCTAGATCGGTTACGGAGATCGAAGCTTTTTGGGCTTGGTAGGTTATTAACGGAGGTTTATTGAAGGATTTTTGAAGTTGGCACTTTCGCTAACGCAGTTGACTTATAAGGGAAATGCTTTTATTTGGGATGCTGGTTGTGAGGAGAGTTTCATTGAGTTAAAGAGAAGATTGACAACAGCTCCAGTCTTGATTTTGCCGAATCCTACAGAACCTTTTGTGGCTTATTGTGATGCTTATTTGTCAGGTTTGGGTGGTGTGTTGATGCAAGATGGAAAAGTTGTGGCTTATGCTTCGAGACAGTTGAAAGTGCATGAAAAGAATTACCCTACACATGATTTGGAATTAGCGGCCATGGTGTTTGTTTTGAAAATCTGGAGGCATTATCTGTATGGTGCAAGATTTGAAGTTTTTAGTGATCACAAGAGTTTAAAGTATTTATTTGATCAAAAGGAATTGAATATGAGGCAAAGGAGGTGGTTAGAGCTTTTTAAAGACTATGATTTTGGTTTGAATTACCATCCGGGTAAGGCAAATATGGTGGTTGATGCCTTAAATCGGAAGTCGTTGCACATGTCTACATTGATGATGAAAGAATGAGAACTTTTGGAGAACTTTAGAGATTTGAGTTTGGTTTGTGAAATGACGCCGAGAAGTGTGAGGCTTGGTATGCTTCGTATTACTAATGATTTTATTGCCACCGTATGTGAAAGGCAAAAGTTGGACTTGAAGCTCGTTGACTTAATGACTAATGAGAATGAGGATTTCAAAGTTGATGATTTTGGAGTTTTAAGATTTCGTGGTCATATTTGTATTTCCGATGATGCGGAGTTGAAAAAGATGATATTGGAGGAAGGACACTGGAGTAACTTAAGTATTCATCCGGGAGTGAATAAGATGTATCAAGATTTGAAGAAAATCTTTTGGTGGTCCGGGTTGAAGAGAGATGTAGCTTAGTTTGTGTATGCGTGTTTGACTTGTCAGAAGTCTAAAGTAGAACATCAGAAGCCTAGTGCATTGATGCAACCGTTGGATATTCCAGAATGGAAATGGGATAACATATCGATGGATTTTATTACGGGATTGCCGAATACGCAAAGAGGTCATAATGCTATTTGGGTGATTGTTGATAGGCTTACTAAATCTGCTCATTTTATTCCGATTGATATTAGTTATCCTTTGGAGAAGTTAGCCGAGATTTATGTTCGTGTGGTTGTGAAGTTGCATGGAGTTCCTAAGAGTATTGTATCAGATAGAGATCCTAGATTCACTTCAAGGTTTTGGGAGAGTTTTCAAAAGGCTTTGGGTTCTAAGATGAGATTGAGTTCGGCTTATCATCCACAAACAGATGGTCAAACCGAGAGAACGATTTAGTCGTTGGAAGATTTGTTGCGTGCTTGTGTACTAGAGCAAGGTGGTGCTTGGGATAGTTATTTAGCGTTGATTGAGTTCACCTACAATAACAGTTTTCACTCAAGTATTGGTATGGCGCCATTTGAGGCTTTGTATGGTCAGAGATGTCGAACACCTTTGTGTTGGCATGAAACTGGTGAGAAGTTGGTTGTTGGGTCGGAGATGGTACAACAAACGACGGAGAAGGTGAAGTTTATTCGAGAAAAGATGAAAGCTTCTCAGAGTAGGCAGAAGAATTATCATGACAAGAGAAGGAAAGATCTTAAGTTTCAAGAGGGCGACCATGTGTTTTTGAGAGTTACACCGGTTACGGGTGTGGGTCGTGCCTTGAAGTCGAAGAAGTTGACTTCTCGTTTTATAGGTCCGTATCAGATTATTGCACGAGTGGGTGTTGTGGCTTATCGTGTGGCGTTGCCTCCGAATCTTTTGAATTTGCATGATGTGTTCCATGTTTCGCAACTTCGAAAGTATGTTCCGGATCCGTCACATGTGATCCCTATGGACGAGGTCGAAGTAAGAGATAATCTTACGGTTAAAGTTTTACCGATTAGGATTTTGGATCGTGAGATTAAGAAGCTAAGAGGCAAGGATATTGCGCTTGTGAAAGTAGCATGGGGAGGTGCTGCGGAAGGCAACATGACTTGGGAATTGGAGAGTAAGATGCAGAAATCGCATCCGGAATTGTTTGGATCAGGTAATATTTTCGAGGACGAAAATTTCTGAAGTGGGGGAGAGTTGTAACGCCCCGATTCTGAATTTCCCATTTTTGTTGAGTCTTTTAATTTGTTTTGATTTATTATTATTATATTTGTGAAATTTGTATATTAATATGTTATGTGTGCTTATTATGTTATTTTATTATTCGGAGAGTTTTGGGAATTAATTAGAGGGTGTTTTAGATAATCCCTAATTAATAGATATTTGAGAGAAATAGGATAGAAAGAGTATAAGTGGAAATAGAGAGAAAAGAAAAGAGATAGAAAGAAATAGAAAGGAAAGAAGAGAAAAGAGAAGAGAAAAGAGGAGGAAGAGGAGAAAACCTAGAATCATCAAGAATCAAACTTCTAAGCTTCGATTAATCGGGTAAGGGTGTGAAACTTTATTATTCTTTCGATGTGTGTGATTATGTATGTTTCTATTGGTTTAATTTTTGGATTGGGGAGAGTTTTGCTCATTTGCCATTTCTAGGTCGAATTTGATTTAATCGGTAGAACCCGAGTTTTAACGGTTAAAAATGAGGATAAGTGGTTAAGTTTAGTCGGGGGATGTTAGACTAAGGCGGTAGAAACTGGTTCGGTGAGAATCGGTTGATTTTGGAGGGTTTGGGCGATTTTGACAGTTAGGGATTTCTGAGGTTCGCAGATTCGCCAGCATTCGCTAGGCGAATGGGAGCGAAGGTTCGCCAGGAGAGTCCCAGCGAGTGGGCAGCGAACCAAGTCAGTAGCCCAACTTTGTCTTCGCCAGCGAGTTTTCCAGGCGAGGGTGTCAGCGAGAGGCTTCGCCAAGCGAGTGTGGTAGCGAGTGGGTAGCGAACCAGGTCAGTAGCTACTGTCTGGCTTCACAAGTGGGTTCTCCAGGCGAGTATGGTGGCGAGCATTCGCCAGAGGCTTCGCCGGGCGAAGGTCGGCGAATGTGACTGCATTTTCTGTTTTTCCTGTGCTTTCCATCCAATTGTCGATTGTTTGGTTTAATTATGCTTAATCCTTATCTGAATAAATAGTTTGTGTGCTGTTGTGATGTGATGTGTTGTGGGTAGCCGTAAGGCGTGAATCCTAGATTGTGAATCTTAAGTGTGAAATGTGGCCGTTTGGAAATTTTATGCATTTGTTTGAATTGAGTGAAAATGCATGATGAGATTGATGTGAATGTGCATATTGTATGTATTTGTATGTTGCGAAGAATGCATGAGTATATTTGTGAATATGTATGCATTTCAAGAGTGTATGGAATTGTTTTGTTCGTGAAGCATCATGATTGCATTCTAGTGTGTCTGATCCCGCGTAGGATCTGCAGAAACCTCGTGTGCCCTTGTGGGGTATGAGCGACACTTTATCTTTGATCCCTAGGAGGATCTGCAGAAACGATCGTGTGCCCTTGTGGGGTGTGAGCGATAGTATATATTTGATTCCGTGGAGAATCTGCATAAACGATTGTGTGCCCTTGTGGGGTGTGAGCGATAGTTTAGTTTTGATTCTGTGGAGAATCTGCAGAACGATTGTGTGCCCTTGTGGGGTGTGTGCAATCGGATTGTGTGCCCGTGTGGGGTGTGAGCAATCCTGAAACATCGTGTGCCCATGTGGGGTGTGAGCGATGGGTGAACATCATAGGCCCGACGGGGAGTTACTTCGGTAACGAGCGATGGTTCCATTTGGTTCTTCAATTGAACCTGCTGAATGAGTCGGTACCACATTTGCATCTGCATAGAGTCGTGAGTCGGTCTCTATGAGTGCATTATTATCTTCATGTGATGTATTGGTGTAATGAACATAATTGTGTATGTTTATGTGAATTATTGAAGTAAACATAAGTGTAAATGTTTATGTGAAATATGTGAATGATTGGTGAATTATATATGTGTTGTGATGTATATATGATTGAATTGTGATGTATTAAGGTGAGAAATGTGGTATGTGTATTCTATGTTGGTGTATATATATATATATATATATATATATATATATATATATATATATATATATATATATATATATATATATATATATATATATATATATATATATATATATATATATATATATATATATATATATATATATATATATATATATATATATATATATATATATATATATATATATATATATATATATATATATATATATATATATATATATATATATATATATATATCATATGCATTGTTTGTTATGATAATGTTTCTCACCCTTCTGTTGTTTTATGATGCTTTACGAGGTATCGCAGAGTAGGGTTGCTGGAGGTCTTTTGTGAAGTGTGGTTTCATTCTTTTTGGTCGGTTGGCTCTGATGTGTAGCACCGGGTAGTTAGGATTTGTTTTGATTTTTTTGTGATACATATGTGTATGTATCTGCTGACGAATGTTTTGTAAACATGACTTATGACTTGAATTAAACTGTTGATGTATATAATGTTTATATGAATGAAGTGATTCAATGTTTAGATGTTTCCGCTTTTATTCTAAATGTTGATATGTGGGTTTTAAGGACTAATTTCCTTTGTGGTGATTTACCCTTTGTTGCATATCTTTATGAGCAGGCGTTGTATGTGTTTTGAATTTCTTGTATAATGTGACGTGCCTCTTTTATACCGTGTGTTAAAGTATACTCTGATGAAATTTTTATTAAGTGCCTAAATGATTTAATTGTTTAATTGGGGGTATAGAAAGGGGGTGTTACAAAGGGCACGAAGAACATATGTCATTAAACAAAAACGTTTAAAACGCTTACATGACACATGACATCCTGACCAGACATTTACTCCGCAGCTACATACCCCAAATGTCATTATATTTAGAATGCCACTATCAAACATTACTCCTTCACAATTAAACCAAGAATCAATTACGATAGTTGTTGCAGACGGTAAGTTGTTGGAAGCAAGAATTCTGGGATCAGAACCTTCCCAAAGCAGACATACCTTTCATCATACCAAGACTTTCTCTAAAATTAACATTAAAGGAACTAATTTGTTGGCCAAGTTCACAAATGCTGTAACATACTATGCAAATGAGAATAATTCACATCGTGATGTCGTCCCACCATGCACAACTCAATCTGTCAGATGCAGCTCCATGTTAAATGTGTGTGGGACTTCTCTTCTAAAATAGTAAGTCTTTTCATTGTAGACATTTATTATTTTAATATTCTGTCAATGTTACTACTACAACACCATCAATTTATAGTTTCTTTATCATCTAGCAATACAATGTATCAAATCTATCCTAACTATTTTACCACACACTAATAAGTATTCAAAATCCCCATTGTAATTTATGCATTGTATGCCTGTTAACATTCTGGTGTATATTTGCAAATTGTTTCATACTATGTTCATTGTTAATTATATATATTGATTAAACATACTAGCCAAATTTTAATAACATATTTCCAATTTTGGTACATAATAGTACTGATATTATGTAATGACCAATTTTTTTATCAAATATGTAATGTATGCGTTCATCATTACGAGAGTACTTAATACATAATTGTGGTGAGAAATTATAGTAGAAGCAATAACCTAAGCATGTTTTACACTTAATTTTGGTTTTCTAATGATGCCTAATGTTTTTAATATATTTGAATTATGTTTAGAACTACTCCACTTGCATGCTCAATTGGTCGTGGAATACTGTTGGATAGCCTCAATGTCTCAGACAAACCAAAACAAATCGGCACGAGGTTAGAAACTTGCTTTTATTTATGGTGCTGCCATAAATTGACCTTGCCAAGGAAGATGAGTAATATCACTCATGTTATAAATTATTTTTTTTGTTTTTTCATAGCTCATCATAATCAACCGAACGACCTCATGGAAGACCACACAAAAGCAACACGCAACACCATCAATCTCAACCCAAATTGGCCTTGCAAAATCTTAATTTTTATGAACCAACTACAACTTCACATCTCGTTGAACCAGTCTTGCAAATCACACAGAGGTTTGCAACTTAGAACTTTATTCTTGTAGCTGAATGTAGTTACCGTGTACTCTATTTTGAACACATGTTGGATGCACAGTCATAAGGCAGAGTCAAGCATACAGTTATGTTATGTTACTTGTCTTTCTGATATGAAAACTAAGATGTTTCAAGAAACTGATTTTAGCTGGAATGCACGAAAATATGGTGGCCTAAATTCGATTCGATATATATTTAACAAATATTCATGGTCTGCATTTTATATTGGATACACTATCAGCATTGATACAACTGTTAAAACCCCTCGACAATAGTCCTGATATAATTCTATGCTTGACACTACCTAATGTTTGTAATATATTTGAATTACGTTTAGAACTACTCCACATGCATGCTCAATTGGTCGTGGAATACTGTTGGATAGCCTTAATGTTTCATACAAACTGAAATAAATCGGCACGAGGTTAAAAACTCGCTTTTGTTTATAATGTTGCTATAAATTGACCTTGCCAGGGAAGATGACTAATATCACTCATGTTGTAACTTATTTTTTTAGTTTATCATAGCTCATCATAATCAACCAAACGACCTCATGGAAGACCACGCAAAATCAACATGCAAAAACATTAGTCTCAACCCAAATTAGCATTGCAAAATCATAATTTTCATGAACCAACTACAACTTCACATCTCATTAAACCAGTGTTGCATATCATACAGAGGTTTGTAACTTAGAACTTTATTTTTGCAGCTGAATGTAGTTACCATATAGTCTGTTTCGAACACATGATGGATACATAGTCATAACACAGTGTCGAGCACCATATTATGTTATGTTACTTTCCTTTCTGATATGAAAACTAAGATATTTGAAGAAACCTATTTTAGCTGGCATTGACGAAAATCTGGCGGCCTAGATTATATTGATATATGTTTAACAAATATTCATGGTATGCATTTCATATTGGATACACTTCCAGTAATGATACAACTGTTAAAACCCCTTGAGGTCGTCTAAGAAAATCTTTGGGAGTTCCATATCTAGCAATGAATCTAACACGACATGTTCCCGAAGTCTATTATGATATAGTTCGTGATATATCTGTCTTGCAACCTGGGTCGTCATCATATTATAGGTACATTGCAAAATTTGTGGCATTTCTAATTTTAACAGTTAATTACAACAAGATCTTAAATGCATATGTAATACTCTGTTAATCAATTCGGCAAAGGTATATAGAAGGCTCAAACGGATTTTTAGACATGGACCAACATTGTACCTTGCAAGTGGACAATTCTTTACCCAAAGCCAAACAAATATGTTCTATTTTTACACCATGTATCAATGAAGATTTCAATAGCGATACAGACTGTGACTCCAACTTTGATCCTTTCGCAAGTAAGTTGTATAAAATTTATGTTCAACCGGTACTTTAAATGCCTTTATGATAAAGTTCATTTAGTATTTTTGAGTACTGAATTCCAATTTCCTAGAGCAACTACACAATACTTTATTCATGTCCTTATTATCATTCTTAATACAAATCCAAACGTCATGGCTAATGTTTTCAATTATCATCAATTTATTTATTAATTTATAACTTTAACTACTTTTTTCCACTATGTTTTAGCTCATCAATCAGAGGATGACTCCATTTCTGATTTTGAGGAGTATCATGCACCTTTTTCTATTAATGGGAATTCTCAAACATCGTCTGAAGGTTGTTCTTATTTTAACTACATACTTATATGTTGGCATTATTTTTCTTCTATAACACCTTATATTTTATTGTATAATATTACGACACTGGTGATCCATTAATTGAGTGTCGTTATTGTAAAGCCATGATGTGGTATTAAGAGAGAATGAACAAAAGTTATCATTCAGTCAATCCCAAATTTTCATTGTGTTGTGGCAAAGGAAAGGTCGAACTACCATTACTCAAACAACCCTCTGCTTTACTATCACATCTCCTTTTTGATGAAGATATAGTTAGCAGAAAGTTTTAACAACAAAGTTGCATTTACAACATGATGTTTGCCTTCACATCACCAGGTGCAAAGTTAGATAACCGTTTTAATAATGGAGGTGGACCACCCATTTTATGAATTCAAGGTCAATCGTGTCATCAGATTAGAAGTTTTCTTCCACCAGAAGGTCAACCACCTAAATTTGCACAACTATATATATTTGACACTGAAAATGAGGTCCATAACATAATGCAGGGTTTGAGGTATAACTATTTCACATACATTACTTTCTTACCCTAAATTATACACTTCATTTGTTTATATTTTTTCCTTTCATACTACTCTAAGTTGTATTTGACATAATACAACATTTACATTTACAGGAACACAAAAAACATTGATTCGGTAATTGTACAACAATTGTCAGATATTCTCTACGAGCATAACCCTCATGCCAAAAGTTTTCAAATGGCCAAACATTGGTTATTGAATTCAGATACACAAAACTTGAAATTGAGACTCATTTCTGATAGATCAACAGATGGAAGAATATATAATCAACCAACTGTTTCTGAGGTTGCTGCTTTGGTAGTTGGTGATCTTGATACAGCAGAAATGAGGGATATTATCATGGAAACTAAAGGTGGAGAGTTACAAAGACTTAACGAGCTCCATGCAACTTACTTGGCATATCAATGTCCTTTGATTTTCCCTTATGGAGAAGATGGTTATAGGCCAACCATAGCTCATAGAGACTTAGACATATTCCAAGACAAAAAGAGAAATAGACTTACAATTAGATAGTGGCTAGCATTTCGCATTCAGAACCGACCATGTGAGGCTAAAACTTTGCTGGCTTCAAGAAGGCTTTTTCAACAATTATTAGTTGATGGTTACACAATGTTATAGTCCAAAAGACTACAATGGATTCGTGAAAATCAACCAAAATTAAGGGTATAGAAATACAAAAGTCTTAATGAAGTGGGTGACCAAATTCAAAAACATGGCTCTTCCACAGGAAAAATAGTGGTTTTGCCTTCTACTTATGTAGGTGGAAGGAGGTTTATGGATCAATTGTAATATGATGGAATGGCTATTTGTAGCAAGGTGGGGTTTCCTGATTTATTTGTAACATTCACTTGCAATCAAAATTGGCCTGAAATACAAAGAATACTTAGACCTCTTGGACTAAAAGCACAAGATCGTCTTGATGTGATATCGAGGATCTTTAAAATCAAGTTTGATAAGCTTCTATCAGATTTGAAAAATAAGGGAGTGTTAGGAAAGGTGCTTCCATGTATGTTTTATTTTCTCGCCCTAACTTTTCAATTTGTTTCACATTATTAGAATTTACTTCTTACTTACTTATAATTTTGTAGATATGTGCACCATTGAGTTTCAAAAGAGAGGGTTGCCACATACACATATTTTGATATTCTTGCATCCTTCTAACAAATATCCAAGACCAGAAGATATTGACAAGATTATAAGTGTTGAAGTCCCTGATCCTTTGAAGGAACCAAAGCTATACAACTTGGTTAAAACTCATATGGTTCATGGCCCTTGTGGATTGGCAAATCTAAGTTTACCTTGCATGAAAGATGGGAAGTGTTCAAAGTATTACCCAAAAAAATTTCAAGCAACAACAATAGTTGATCAAGATGGCTATCCAATTTATAGGAGAAGAGACAATGGACACACAATCGATAAAAATGGAATCATTCTTCACAATGGACATGTAATTCCTCACACCCCAAGTTTATTGTTGAAGTATGAGGCGCACATCAACATGGAATGGTGCAACCAAAGTACTTCGATCAAATACTTATTCAAGTATATTAACAAGGGTTCTGATAGAATTTTTGTTGTTATTCATTCTTCTGATGATATGTCTGATGGTAAGAAGAAGAACATTGATGAGATTAAGAAATATCTTGATTGTATATACATTTCCCAAAGTGAGGCATGTTGGAGGATTTTCTCTTATTCTATACATGGTAGGAAACCGGTCGTGGAAAGACTATTTTTTCACATGGAAGGTGAGAATTCTGTTTACTACAAAGACCTTGAGCAAATTGGTAATGTTCTACTTAAACCAAGTGTTACAGAATCTATGTTTACCGCATGACTTAAGGCCAACAAAAAATATAATGAAGGTAAGTTGTTGACATATAGTGACTTTGTGACAAAATTTGTTTACCAAAAGAAAACTAGGACTCGGAAGCCTAGGAAAGCAGGGTATACAATTGGTCGTCTTATTTGGGTTCCTCAAAGCACAAGTGAATTATTTTATTTACAGATGATGCATACTGTTAAGAAAGGACCAATGAGTTATGAAGACATCAAAAAGGTTGATGGTTTCCAACATAAATCTTTTAGAGAAGCATGTTTTGCTATGGGATTTCTACAAGATGATAGAGAATTTATTGAGGCTTTAAAGGAGGCGCATGTATGGGGTTCTGGTGTTTATTTATGAAATTTATTTGTTACTATGTTGCTATCATCACCAATGAGTAGACCTGAGCATGTTTGGAGTCAAACATGGCACTACTTAGCTAAATGATTTCAAGTCAATGCCATATCCAAATGACTTTGTACTTTCTTTTGTTGGAAACCGCCTGATTTATGAAGAGAGGCAATATGATTCAAATGCTCAAAGAATTATTTTTGATACTTTGTTCTCATCTCTTACCGGTAAAGTGACCTTCTTAAACTATATATTTTTGCAATTAATTTCATGTTTATAACTATTATATTGATAAATACAATACTTATTGTTTATACCTTATATTGTTGATAGTTGATTCCCTTAATGCCATTAATTGTAGTCATTACCTAATAATGCTTTAATATAAATCATCTTAGGTCATAAATGTTAATTTTAAACTTGTATTTCAAATTGGCATTTCTAAACATATTGTCACATGATTTATTTTTATAGGTGAGCAGAAAGACATTTACTTTGAAGTCACGGACGTCGTAGACAGATAAAATAGTGGTGTGTTTTTTTAATATGGCTATGGTGGAACAGGTAAAACATTTATGTGGAACACTCTGGCTGCTGCTATTCATTCTAAACATAAAATTGTATTGCTTGTGGCATCAAGTGGGATTGCAAGTTTGTTATTACCAGGTGGAAGAACAACTCATTCTAGGTTTAAGATACCTGTCCCTACTTTGCATTCTTCAATTTGCAACATTGACAAAAAAGATGAACTTGTTGAGCTTTTAAAGTTAACAGATCTTATTATATGGGAAGAGGCTCCAATGGCTAACAGATTTGGCTTTGAGGCTCTTGATAAATCCTTGAAAGACATTATGAGTGAAATTCCACAAGCTGTAAATAAATTATTTATAGTTATTTTTAGTGGTGATTTTAGACAAATCCTTCCCGTTGTTCCAAGAGGTAGTAGATCTGATATCATTCATTCAACTAAAAATGCTTCTTATATTTGGGATCAGTGCAAAGTCCTCAGGCTTACAAAAAACATACGCCTACAAAGTGGGACAACTTCATAAGACATAGAGGAAGTTAGTATATTTTCAGAGTGGATTTTAGAGATTGGAGATGGTACCATGAGTGAGGCTAATGATGGTTATATTGAAATTTATATTCCTAAAGAGTTTCTAATTTCAAAATTTTCACATCCTATTAAGGCTATTGTTGATAGTGCCTATCCTGATCTCATTCATAACTACCATGACCCCAACTTTTTGCAAAGTCGTGCAATCTTGGCTTCAACAATTGAATTTGTCGATGAGATTAATGAATATATCACAAATCTTCTTCCAGGTACTATACATGTCGTGAAGTTGTTTTCATGCTAATTTTATATTTTACTTCATATTTATATTGTTTTATCATTTGTGTGTTTTTTATTTTAGGAGAAGAAAAGGAATAATTTATTAGTGATTCTATTGATAGATCAACATCAACCGACTTTGATGCATTTGAACACTCGACTGCTGAATTACTGAATGCTCTTAAAACGTCTGGATTGCCTAATCATTCAATCAAGTTGAAGATTGGTGCCACTATTATGTTGATGAGAAACTTAGATCAATCTGAAGGTTTATACAATGGTACAAGGCTCACTATTACAGGGTTGGCTAATCATGTTATTGAAGCTAAGATCATTTTAGGAAAAATATAGATAACATCATTTATATTCCAAGAATGTCTTTGTCCCCCTCTCAATCACCATGGCCATTTAAGTTAGTGAAAAGACAATTCCCATTATTGTTTCTTTCGCTATGACAATTAACAAATCACAAGGTCAATCATTAGACGTAGTTAGTTTATACCTGCCAAAGGATGTATTTAGTCATGGCCAATTGTATGTGGCAATGTCTCGAGTTAAGACAAAACAAGCTCTTAAAATTTTGATTCATGATAAAGATAACAATGCCACAACTAGAACCACTAACGTGTATTCAAAGAAGTTTTCCACAATATTTAGTTGGTATAACATTCATACTTTTCTCTATCGTTAAGCTTTCCATAAGAATAATTGATCAAATTGTTATCTAATTCTTTTTTTTACAGCTGGATATTTTGATACCAACTTCAACGAACAAATTATTTTGCCACATCTGTTGGATGACATTTTGTTGTTGCACTTCTCTTTTATTATTTATTATTACTTTAGTCCTTTGTTGTCAACATTACCACACCATTAAGTTAAATAAGTTGTTTCATATGCAATTCTTATGTTGCAACAATTCTATTGCATTCTCTTTCATTTCAGCATTATACAGATATATTTATCAAAATTATATATATATATATATATATATATATATATATATATATATATATATATATATATATATATATATATATATATATATATATATATATATATATATATATATATATATATATATATATATATATATATATATATACAAATTTAATTTACCCATGCGAAAGCACGAGTATTCTACTAGTTAAAACAAAATATCTTTCTACATTACCTTAACAAAAGAATGGTAAGTTACTACATATAATTAAGTTAGCCACTTATATGAGGGCAACTATAATCCATTATCCTTATCACAATTTTTAATTACATTTTATTTTTTTCAAAAATTATCTCTACACAATCGATTTTCCTTTTTCTTCTTTCATACTTTTTTCTTCTTCACTTTTTTACTTCATTTTTACAAGAACACTCTATTTGTATTTGACTTAATCAGCTAAATTGTACTTGTTTTGGATCAGCCAAAGTCTCAATTGACTAAAGCATAATCCACCTAAAATTCATTCAACTCGATCCAATATATAAAAATAGTTTACATGTTAAGAGATGGTATAACCTCTAGTATCTAATTTCGTTACACGGGTCTTGAATCTTGAACTGATTTGGACATTTGAGTATTAACCATACAGGTCCACCCACCACCACCGTAAGGGAGATCGGAGTCGCCGTTAAAAATCTTGTTATCCAACTATCTTTATTTCCGGTTCCGTCACGATGCTAGATCGCCCACTTCTTGTTCCTAAATGGAACAACGGTGTCGTCAATGTGAAGCATGCAGGTCCACCACGAGCCACCGTAAATGAGATCAGAGCTTCTATTCAAGATCATCATTATCCAACTACATTCATTTATGGTTCCTTTGTGGAGTTAGTTCATCCATTTCTTGTTGCACTCATGAGAGCACAAAATTCAACAATGTGGAACCAAAGAAAGTGCATGGTGTAATTCATCCTAAAAGATATTATGATAGAAATAATTCTTATATATATATAAAAGGAATCATGTTGTTAGACCTACATGCTTCTGTTGTAATACAAAAGGTCACACTCTTAACGCTTGCTACATAAGAGCATCTTTAGTGGGAGTAAACTAAATGGGTAAACTAAGATACTTTTTGTGTGCCCAAAGTGATGTGTAGGATTTAAAAAATTTATAGTTGATTTGAGTAGTTTTTACTTTAATGGTGGTTGTCTATAAGAAATCAAAATTTGACCCCACATTTTATATTTTTTATTCAAGTTACCATTAATTTAATTATTTTAATTGAAATACATATAATTTTTTAAATAAAATTTACCTTAAAAACTTAAAAATAATATTAAATATATTTTATTATAAAATTAAAAATGATACAAAATTCAAAACAATAATACATAAAAAAATTACATTTTCATAGGAATATAATTATAATAAGGATTCGATTGGTTGGGATCCATTTGATAAATAAATAAGATTAGAAATTGAAAGAAAAAAATTTAGAAGTAAAACTATGTGTAAAAAAAATTAAAGTTTCTATAGAATTTATAGAAGGTAAAAAATGATAATATGACCGTTACTATTTTCAAATATCATACCCTTACTTTAATGTTGTTGGAATATTTGGAATATTTTATTAATATTAAATAATATTATAATAGGTTTCACATGAATAGTTAACGTTAACTATATAGATAATGAGAACTAAATTTTAGTTCATTTGGATGCCATGTCAGCTCTTCTATAATGCAAATTCCTTCTTACTAACGTAAGCTATAAAGAATTTTGGTTTAACAACTCTGCGTTAAAGTTGCTCTAAGAAACTATGATGTTCCTTATGATGAGTATGTATGAGTAAGGAATGGAACTAATCCAAGAAGACCCAAACAATATAGGGGAAATAATTTTTAATTCCATATTGTATGTATTTGAAGATCATATGCTAATAATTGTCAAATTAAGATTGGTTTTTCAAGATACATGGTAGGATTAAATTTTCATTTGATTAAAGATGATTTGAAGAACATCAATATTGATATCATCATTGAGATCAAATCATTTTGAAGAAGATAAATATTTTCATATCTAATGTATCATTTCTCTTATATTATAATTTTTTGGATTTTACTCTTTTTCTTTTTTATAATGTCAAAAAATGGAAAAGAGATGGTTATTTTTATTGTTTTTCAGGATACCAAAGATAAAACATTAACTTGCAAGTTAAAGGGGGAAGTATACAAGATAAGGGGAGAAATCAAGTATTAAGTAATATTTTCTCATTCTCCCAATTGGTAAGCTTGTGATTCATATTCAGTTTCCTAATGATCACTTTCCAAATTGCATAAAATCCTGCACAGTTAAAGAACAAATAATCTATGGTTTCATCAACATCAAATAAGTTACAACCATTACTATCTATGAATCCAAATTTCCTGAGCCTCTCCTTAGTAGGTAGTATTCCATTCAATAATATTCAAAAGTTAAATTTGGCACGAGGTCTCGCATGATTATCCATCAGCAACTTCCTCTACTGGTTCTCTGTTACCATGCAATTCTTTATATATTGCAGCTAATTTATAGTTCTCACCATTATTAAATGCATTCCAATAAGTTGTGGTACTAACCTTTTCTCTACTTTCGATTACCCTTTTAATCATCCAAGAGAAAGATTGTGGTATTTCCCAGTCCAGCTTTTAGCTCCCAAATTAGACGCCTAGTTTGGATTAATGGAAACGATAAAGAAAAACAATTTATATGAAGTTGTGAAAAGCTTCGACAAAATTGTGAAACTTGTTTGTTTTGGTCGAAGTCACCTTTTTGTACAAGGAGGACATGCTGAACGGATTTGGAAATATTCTAAGTCTTGGAAGTTGGTTCAACAGAGAATTACAGCTGGTATTTTTAACGTAAGATTTGAATTCAAATGAAGGGGTGAACTTTGTTCTTATCCATATTTTTTTTTGAAAGAGGCACGTGGAGCATTTTCAAGGAAAGAAGACATGTCGAGCGTCACTTGTTTTATTTTTGTAGGAAGGTCGTTAGGGGATGTTATTTCGATTATTATAAATAGAAATTATTAGCGTTAGAATTGTGGTGTTCAAAGTTGTACAAAATCTCTAGAATTACTCAAAGTACTTGTGTGCAGAGAAAAGAGTGTGTCGAGAAAATATACATTTGACAAAACACCATACCTTTACACTTTAATTCAAGTTTTATCTTTTTTATCACAAGTTTATCTTCTTTACTGCCCAAGTTATTTTCAATGCATTGACTTGCTTTTGATTAAGTTTCTGCAATTTACTTTCTTTGAATTTATAAAGTTGTTAACTTTTAGATCATGAATACTGTCGAAGTATTCACCAATTTCCAAACGTTATTTTAAGATTTACTAGCACATGTCCTAGGATATCTATGGTCGATTCTATAAGTAACCAAATTCTTTTTTGATTTGGAAGACCATTGATTATTTACTAATTTTTATGGTAAACAAATTGGCACGCCCAGTGGGACAGTGCTAATAGTTTTCTTTTCAAAACTTTATTTTATTGTTGTTCTCTTTAAAAACTTCGTTGTATGTTATTGAGAAGTGGTAAAGTAGCTACCACTAACGAATATAGACCAAGGAGAAGATATACTAGGAGAATGGTGAATTCAAATCAACTAAATGTTTTGATTCCTCAAAGTTCATCGAGTAACAATGGAGAATCACCCCAAGTATCTTCGATTAGGGGAACAACGGTTCCAGCGACTGTGTCAGAACCAATGTCATCCATGGCAAGTTCGATGCTCACGCAGTCGATTACCCATAGTGAGCCCATTCTAAATTATATTGGGCCAAGGGGTCCTCTAGTAACCCCTTCACCAATAGGAAATGCTTCAAGTAGGCCCTTCATGCCCCCAGGTTTCTCTATGCCATTAGGCCGTCCAGAACAACCTTATGGAATGCCAACATTTATGATGGCAAACTTACATAATGTCGTCTCAACATTCTCAGAACCAGTAATGAATGTTACTTCACCATTACAAGGATCAGGATCTGGGATAGGCATGGGTCGAAGTAGCCAACCTTTAGGAATTAGTTATTCCACCTAAATGCCAAACTTGACTAATAATTCTGCAGCGGTTATTAGGCAACAAATGGATGAGAGTAATCACAAAATGGTCCAAATGTTGGCCCAAACAATAGGGATGATTTTTAATCCCCTAATCCAAAGCACTACTTAATCCAACCAACAAATGACAGTGCAGATGACACGCCTTGTGGATTTTTTTTGGAGTACCACAACCTCCTCAACATCCATAGAGAGAATACATATTGGCGAATTAGAGAATAGTCCTCGAAGAAGATCCCACCATTAATCAAGTTCAACTAAACCAAAGAGACTCACCCCGTGCAAATCCATCCAATGCAAGAGTAGTGATTGAACAACCTAGAGTCGAACCTCCCAGAGCCCATTCACATTGAGGAGAGGCCAAAGGTAGTAATAATAGATAGGAATCAAAATGCTGATAACGTTGTGCAGTAGATTCTAAATGACTCAGTTAGAAAGATTATTCCAGGAACATTTTTATATGGGACAAACCTAGATTAGCCAGAAGAAATTGGCCAGCATCAAATGAAAGTTTACTAAGCCAATAGGTGATTACTTGAATAGATTTCGTCTACTTAAAGCCAGGTGTTTTACACAAGTTCCAGAACACGAATTAGGTTGAAATGGTCGCTGGAGGTCTAGACTATTTTATTAGAAAGAAACTAGACACCTAGTACGTGAGAGATATGGCCCAACTGGCTGATAGGGTTCGATAATTAGAACGTTTGAAGGAGGAACAAGCCAGAGCGAAAAAAAACAAGAGGGTGGCCTACGTCGAATTTCATGAAGACAACGAGGGATAATATAATGAGCCTTCAAACCTCGACAAAAGTGAGGTCGATCTCGCTGAGTTAAAGCAAGGCCCCCTTATTCCTGTAAAGTCTTAGCCCCCTCAAATGGGAAAAACCCACTCGAACCAGACAGGAACGATAAATTCTCTAAGAAAACTTACACCTTTGACGTCACCAAATGTGACGAAATATTCGACTTGTTAGTTAAGGATGGTCAAATGATAGTGCCTCCTGGTGCTAAAATGCCTCCTTGAAAGCAAAAGGAAAAAAAGGGTTTTTTAAGTATCATAATTTTTTGGGTTAAAAAAGATCTCAATGTTTTCTTTTCAGGGATCTTGGTCAAAATGACATCAAGGGTGGAAGGCTAAGGTTTGGAGAGAAAGTGAAAACTCAGATGAAAATCGATGTTGACCCTTTATAAGTGGCAGATTCTCATTTCACTGAACCAGCTATTGTCAATATGATCGAAGTTACAGATGACTTCGCCCACAATATTAACATGATCGAAGTCAGTAGCGAATTCGTCAATGATGCTACCATGGTTAAGATCACTAAGGATCTTGACGAGAAAGTTATAAAAGATTGCATATGTGAGGTTACTAATAGCCTCACCAAAGGAACCGTCAAAGGCTGAAGCAATGAAATTGCTGATGGTTTCGATACTACAGGAATCACTCAGGATTCTAATTTAGTGATGGTAACAGAAGAAACCGCTGATGGCTTCTTGCAGATGGATAAGGCTACTGATGACCTTACGATGAAGTTTCAAAATTTGGACACTACTGAGGATGTTGCTATGGATATTAGTATGGTTGATCTTTCCCAAGATAATTCGATGGAAACTGACGAAGAGCGACGATAAGAGGAATACAACAAAATAGCTTTCCCAAAGGAAGAAGAGAGTGTGATAAATTTCTTACATAAGTGTTAGAAGAAAAAAATGGAGGTTATGGTTTGCCCAAGGTGTAACGTCGTGTTCGATAAGAAAGCGACCCAAAATATGGAGGGAGTTTGATTGGCGAAGGCCAGAAGAAACTGGAAAGACTTCGGTAGCCACCAAATTTTTACCAAGAAAGGGCCATACAGAGGGCAAGCTCAAGCGAAACAAAGATTCCCAAGTGCCAAACCTACCACTTTCAAGCCAACTGTAGAGGCTTCCAGGGGAAAGTGGGCCAAGCCAGTTGAAGATAGAGAGCTAGGCCAACAAAAGTGGCAGAACTTTGAGGTCAACAAAGGTTCATCGATTCAGTATCGTGGGGAGTTTCAGACCTCCCGGAAGTCAACTTATATCTCTAAGAACTACAAAGGCAAGAATCCGATGACTAGATCTCAATGGAGAAGGGAGCAAAGGAGAAGGAAGGCAGAAAGGGAGGCCAGAGAGAATCAAAAAGCTGAATCAAACACCAATTATACCTGTTGAAAAAGGTGAGAAAAAAGAGTTGAAACCCATCGAAAAGAAGCTTGTAGAGGGAAAGGTATTTCCCACTCAAGAAGACGAGGTTAAAAAGGAGCATGATCGTTCGATCGCTGAAGACGACATGCCCACTAATGATTTCGATACCAATTCAGAAGCATCTTTAGACATCATGTTTAATATGGTATATGTGTTGCCAAGGGAGTTTGACCAAGTTACTGAGGTCAAAGAGCTGGAGGATAATACCGACATAGAGATGGCCACTCACAAACCAGTTTGTTACTATGTTATGAACAACAGTTGCATGGAAGAAAAAACGTGTTCTTCGAGAGACTGGATGAGGCTATGAAAAGTCCCTTAAAGCCTCTCTTTATTACAGGAAAAAACAAAGATGTACCGGTCAACAAGATCCTGGTAGATTGAGGTGCAGCAATGAACCTGATGTCGTATTTCCTGCTAAAGAAAATAGGGATGTTCGACAGAGACACAAAGCCTCGCATTATGGTGTTATCCAACTATGAAGGAAAAATTGGCACCACATTAGGGGTGATTCAAGTCGATCTGACGGTAGGAGCTATCACTAGACCAACCATGTTTATGGTTTTGGAGACTAAGTCTAACTATAATTTGTTGTTATGGCGTGAATGAATTCACGCCATAGGAACCGTACCATCATCAATACATCAAATAATTACCATCTAGCGAACATATGGTATTATGGAAAATATCAAAGTCGATCAGAGCTATTTTATGGCTTTAGTTAATCATGTTGATAAATGTAGTTTCAACAAACATTTGGCTAATATTGTTCCTTACAACCCGACCAGTTTCGCATTTACTCCAGATGGCAATGTGTATTGCTCTTTGTATTTTCACCCCACTAATGGTTTTCAGTGGGACCGAGAGGTTGTGGGTAAAGATGACCTTGCATACATAGGGACATCTGGAATCGACCCAATAGGTTGGGGGAGCGAGTTTGACAGTGATGGCTGAGTTGCCAGCGCTCAAAAGAATTTCGGCTTACATAGTCGAAAATAATTTAAAAGCAGCATTGGAGGCCGAAGTATAATTCATGGTTGTCGAAGGCAGGAAAGAGTCATATCAAGAAATTCCTAGTAAGGACTTCAACCCAGAATCACCTGATAAGGTTCGGGACGAAGTACAAGGCTAGAGGCTCGATGCTATTTACGATGACGAGCCTTTGGGGTTCGAGAAAGATCTGTTGGCAACCAACATCAAAATGCTAGCACAAGATCCATTTGAAGAGATAGACTTGGGAGACGGGGCGACAAAAAGGCCAACATATATCAACACCAATATCAACCCTCAACTCAAAGTCGAAGTGATCCAATTGCTAAAGGTGTTCAAAGTTGTACAAAATCTCTAGAACTACTCAAAGTACCCGTGTGCAGAGAAAAGAGTCTGTCGAGAAAATGTACGTTTGACAAAACACCATACCTTTACATTTTAATTCAAGTTGTATCTTTTTTACCACAAGTTTATCTTCTTTACTGTCCAAGTTATTTTCAATGCATTTACTTGCTTTTAGATCATGAATATTGCCGAAGTATTCACCAATTTCCAAATGTTATTTTAAGATTTACTAGCACGTGTCTTAGGATCTGTATGGTCGATCCTGTAAGTAACCAAATCCTTTTTCGATTTGGAACACCAATGGTTGTTTACTAATTTTCACGGTAAACAAATTGGCACTCCCAGTAGGACTCAAACGCACAATCGCTTGATTAGAAGTTCAAAGACTGCTCGCATGGGTTATGACGAGATGCCTGGTTTGAACATAGAGCTAGTTGAATTAAAATTGCCAATTAAACATGGGAAGAAGCCCATTAAGCAGAATCCAAGGCAATTTGCACTTGAAATTCTCTCCAAAATTAAAGACGGGGTCGAAAAACTTCTGCGATGCAAAGTCATCCGTACAACCAGGTATGTCAAATGGCTTTCAAATATTATGCCAGTTATTAAGAAAAATGGTACTTTGAAGGTTTGCATAGATTTTAGAGATTTAAATGATGCAACCCCAAATGATGAATATTTGATGCCCTTATAGAAATGCTAATCGATTCTGCCGCGGGACACGAATACCTTAGTATGCTCGATAGATATTCAGGGTATAATCAGATATTCAATGCTGAAGAGGATGTCCCAAAAACAACATTTCGATGTGTTGGGGCATTAGTCACTTATGAATGGGTGGTGATACCTTTCATCTTAAAAAATGTTGGGGCAACATACCAAAGGGCAATAATTCGAATTTTCATGATTTCATTGAGACTTTTATGCATATCTATATTTATGATATTGTTGTAAAGTCAATTTTTGGGAAAAGTCACATAAACATTCTTCGACAATCCTTCGAAAGGATGAGGAGACATGGTTTGAAAATGAATCCTCTCAAATGTGCTTTTTATATGCATGCGGGAGATTTCTTAGGCTTTGTGGTCCACAAAAAGGGAATCAAAATAAACTAGAGCAAGAACAAGGCCATAATGGAGGCAAAAGCGTCATCGACAAAGAAGGAGTTGCAGCCATTGCTGAGCAAGATTAATTTCTTAAAAAGTTTTATCTCTAACCTTAGCGACAAAACTCAATCCTTCTCACCTCTACTTCGACTCAAGAAAGAATGATTTGAATATGGGCAAGCTCAACAAGAGGCTTTCGACAAATTCAAGAAGTAATTGAGCCACCCTTCAATTATGATTCCACCTTGTAGAAATAAGAGTATAAGGTTGTATATATATGCGTCGAATAAGACTTTAGGGACTATGTTAGCTCAAGAAGATGAAGATGGTGTCGAAAGAGCCATTTTTTGTAACACCCTTTTCTACCCTATAAATACAATGGCAAATCAATTATATTTATCAGTAAAATATTGAACACAATAAAATCATCTCAAAATGGCGCACATTTCTCAA
This sequence comes from Lathyrus sativus, assembly GCA_963859935.3. Classification (NCBI taxonomy): domain Eukaryota; kingdom Viridiplantae; phylum Streptophyta; class Magnoliopsida; order Fabales; family Fabaceae; genus Lathyrus; species Lathyrus sativus. The sequence goes on along the minus strand of OZ012739.1, from coordinate 433,103,916 downwards.
TAATTCAAATATAGTCAATGCTCTGTAAACAACAGTTTTCCCAAAATTACTCAAAATATTACTCAAAAGGCAGCGGAACTCAAAAAGGCAAAAATCCAAAGTTTTCCTTGCCTAGTAACTTAATCAAAATAACAATAATCAATAAAACATGGTTTAACTCAAAGACCCCAACTCGATGTTACACTATCAGAGCAAGACCCTCTAAGTCAACCAAAAGTCAAAAACTCCAAAAATTCCTTGACGACATTCACGGCTAAACCTGGTCATCTGCACGCTACCCACATGGAGGCAACATTCAAACAGGAAGGGTGAGTAAAACGATTCATAATAATCAATATAGGAATCAATATATAAAACAACATCATTTTCATATTCAATATCATCATAATCCTCAAGGAACATCAAAGGCCACAACATTATAAATTACACCAAATTGTCACATAAATGCAAATGCAACAAGACTCATGCATGTGGTACCAATCAACAAAATTCAATGGACAATGAGCATAACAAAATACCTCACATCCATACAATGAGACTGAAGCCACAAAAATCAAGGTCCTGAACCAAAGTCCGGATGCATATGAATGCATAATGCACACGTCAATATCATACTCATAATAATCTCATTAGGTTCATCATCATTCATCAAAGTCATCATAATAATCATATCATCATATAATCTTCAAAACTCATGAAATCAACGTTATAACTCATAGGAATCATCATTACAATCATGTATTAATCACATAGGAGTCATAGTCATACTCATGGTAATTCATCAAAGAAATCAAAACATCAAAACATCAAGATATCAATGTATAAGATCAAAATTCATGAAACTCTGCTACGTTTGTGTTGCGGTGGAAATAGGATATCAAACTATTAATTAGTTTGAATCAAAATTCTTGATTCACAACCGCTCTTTGATTTATCCGAAGGAAAAGGTCAAAAGAGGGAAAACCTATTTTTTCATCGTAAACACAATGCGGGGAGAGACCTAGGTAAGGGGTTGGTTAAGCTTAGGGAAGGTACTAGCACCCTAAACTTCTGTAGTACTCTACAGGAACCTTTTGTTTATTGTATGCTTTTATTTTATTATTTGTTTGATGTATATATTGAGCTAAGGGATGGAGTGACCTAAATGACCTAAGGGTTAGTCCTAAGTTTACTCGGCAAGATTCGCATCTTGTGCCTACGTATCCTGGATAGGGAATGGAATCAGAGTAATTGTAGTTCCCCTCGAGAGGGAGGTTAGAAACTTCTTGACTGTGGTCAAGGTTTCAAGGGAAATAAGCATTTCTTAAGGACACGCTTACGTGGAGTTTTGAAACTCCTATTTCTACGTTGAATTGTTGATTGAAAGTTGGGATTAAAATTAGGTATTGACTAATTGTTCCACGGCGGGAAACCCTAAAACAGAGTACAGCGACTCTTTGACCTAATGCTAGGGTAAAAGGCGTTTTCGTCCACGACGGGACCTAGGCTATTAGGATTTTGAAATGGTCAAAAATTAGGGTTATTGACTCGGCGGTCAAACGGCTAAACCTAATTCCTTCGGAGGAGAAAATTAACGATAAAACATGCAAACATGGAAAAATATTATATGGCAGAAATTAAAGTGCGGAAAGTAAAGAAAGCGTCGCGACGATCACTCGCGTAAATTACAAACCCCAAAAAAAGGAAATAAAATAAAACCGCGACCATGACCTCGCGTAAATTACATCCATGGACCAACATAAATTGAATAAACTAATCAGAATTTAAGTATAGTCTGAGGAGAAAAACAGAGAACATTTGTGAGAAGGGTTAGACAGGAATATGGCAAAAAATGGAACAGTTAGTATTGAAAGAAAGACAAACTGCAATTTGGAATTTTTATTATTGTTTCATTAGTTTTGAAAAAGGATTTTAGTTTTAATTTTGAAGAAAAGAATTTTAACCTTAGTTAAAAAAAAGGTTTAGTTTAAGTTTTAAAAATTTGTTTTAGTTTTAAATTTTAACAAAACTCTAATTTTAATATTTTAGAAAAAACAAAATTTAATTATTATTTTGTGAGGAAGAAAGTTTTAACTTTAATTTTTTTTAAAATGTTTATCAATTTTTAAAAAAAAGTTTTATACTTAAAAAAAACAAAGTTTTAATTTGTATTTTAAAAAAAAGTTTTTATTTTATTATATAAAAAAGTTTTTATTTTAGAAAAGCTTTTAAGAAAAAGTTTTTAATTTGTTTTATAAAAGTAGAACTTTCACTTATTTTTAAAAACAGAATTTTCAATTAAAAATAAATGTACTACTAAAACAACAAAAGGGAAAACAAAAATTGGGTTGGGTTATGGTTACTGCTGCATGCGGCGCCGCTGTCATTGTTGCCTGTTGAAGCTTTTTCTTCTTCTTTGCATGGCCACGATCCCTTCTTCTTTTCCTGCAAAAAACATCAAAAGAAAACATTTGTTAGAAACAAGAGTTACTCACCTTTCACGGGTTTGAAGTGGCTTTTCTACGATGGAGTTCGTTGATGATGAACGATGATGTTTTTTTTTTTTCAAAAATCTCTCCTCTTCTGATAAGTCGTGAGAACGGTCGCTGTTTTTTTCCCCTTTTGTCTCCTTTCTCAAATACAACTTATGTTTATATAGGTAACAAATTAGGGTTAACTCTAACCTAATGCCCACTTTAAAACCCAACTTAAATTAATATTAGTTAAAACTAAATAAAATTTAAACAAATTAAAATAAACTTAAAACTCTATTTATTTATACTAAACATTAAAAATATTATAAAAAGAATAAAATCTTTTCTAATATTTTTAATTTTATGATTTTTGGATGTTTTTATGAATAATATGAAAAAAAGTGAAAAAATAATATTTTTTAAAAAATAATTTAAATAAAATATGAAAATAATAATTAAATAATAAAAAACTATTTTTGTTATTTTTTTTTATGAAAATAGAAAAGTTAGAATAAAAATAAAAGAAACAAAACAAAAAGTGAAAAAGGTGGGATTTGAACTCTCGACCTCTCACACTCACAACTCCTTACACACAATCTCTTGCCAATTGTGCTATTTTATTCATTCAAAATAAAGTAGCACTAGAAACCCTGTAAACTAAAAGAGCGTGCCACATGATATTTTCCTGCAAAAATCAACCAACTGCACAACCCGTTAGTGGTTAGTTTAAACGCAATGCAAAATGAAATGGGATGCAAGATGAAACGATTAATCTTAGGGCAAAATTTGGGGTATTACAGTTTGCTAGCAAGTTCGCAGTGCGAGTCTATGGCGAATGTTCACCGTGCGAACTCGCGATTACAACAAATCGCTATTACGCACCAGTAGCAAAACCAGCCCAAAACCTCTACGATTTCCTTCCCCAATGTCCTAAAAACATCCCTAAATCATTCCTAAGGTATTACAACGGTAAAGACACAAAACCTACGACTTATTAGGCCAATCCCGTATGATATTTACGCCTCTAATTCCCATAATTTTTACAACTACCCCACAGTCATTAAAGTTATCACAATCAATTATCTTATACGGTTAAAACCTCATCAATAGATTTTTGGTCACGAATGCCTAATTTCCCTTACTCTCAAATCATCCTCAAACCTATCAGACCATCAGTTCAAATCTCTCAAACTCATTGAACTCATCACCAGAAAGAAAACAACAATCCAATACTAAAAAACCTCCTAAATCCTTAAATCAGCTTTAAATACATTGAATCATATATTGAAAACAATAAAGGCAATACTCCCCGTACCTTAATTGTCGACTCTAAGTCTTTCTCCTTGATTCTTGGAAACCTTGCGAAACTTTTGCCTCAATCCTCTTCCTCAGAGCTCTGGCCTCTATTTCTTCCCTTTTCATGGTCTAACAAGAATGAATGCTAATTTCCTCAAAATTCCTTTTTGTTAAACCTAACTTTGGGACTTAAAATTGGGCTTTCCAACTTCACCCTCACTAACTCCTCCTCAAATGTCCATTTTGCCCTTAATTCACTTATATTTATTTAAATTAATAATAATACCAATATATTCATATTATATACTATTATTTAAATAAATAACTCAAAAACTCATAAGTCCCATTATTCACACCAACCACCGAAAATCACCAAAAATGCGAATATTCATATTTAAATAAATTAAATAAACATTCCAAGAATTTGGGGTGTTACACTTACTATCTTAGTATGGTCTTGAACGATGCAAAAACTAGGTATAACACAGTGAAAAATTATGCATGTGTTTGTATTTCTCGTGTGTAAAACTTAAGCATTATATAAAATCTGTCGACGTTTTCGGGTCTACACATTTTGATGTTATAAAGCATATGTTGTCAAAACCAATTTTACATAGTCGAATTGGCAAATGGGAATTAACTTTAACTGAATATTCTTTAACTTATACGCCCTTAAAAGCTGTTAAGGGACAAGTAGTGGCAGACTTTATAGTCGACCACTGTATTAACGAGGAATCATTAAATTACCTTGAACTAGAACCTTGGAAGTTGTAGTTCGATGGTTCGAGTCATAAAGACGGAGCAGGCATAGGAGTCTTGATTATTTCTCCTAAAAAAATTCCAACAAAATTCAAGCATAAAGTCGAAGGTCTCTGTTCGAATAATGAGGCTGAATATGAGGCTCTTATAGCCGGACTTGAAATATTTTCGGAATTGGGGGTAACTCGAGTCGAAATAATGAGTGATTCAGAGTTGGTCATAAAACAAATCACAAAGGAGTACAAATGTGTGAAAGAAAATCTAATCATGTACTTCATGATAGCCAACTGACTCTTAAAAAGATTTGGGTTGGTTAGTATTTAACACATTCCTCGATTGAAAAATTAAATAGCTAATGATTTGGCTCAGATTGCCTATGGATATAAATTTTGAAAGAAAAGTTGCAAGAAGCAATCGAAGTCAGATGGAGGGTTGTGTCGGCCAGATTGTAACAGCCCAAATTTCATTAAATAATTAATTGTAGTAATTAATTGATTTAGTGGGATTTTATGTTAATATTGGAATTAATTTTTTATTAATTGGAATTAATAGAGAATTGAAAGGAAATTGGAAGGAAAGAAAATAAAAGGGATATATAAGTGAGAAAGAAGAGAAAGGAAATTAGAGAAAACATTTGGAGAGAAAGAGGAAAGAAAGAAGAAAGAAGAGAAAGAGAGGAGAAGAAGAGGAAAAGTGGAAAAATCATCAAGAACCAACATCAAAGCTCCGATTAATCGAGGTAAGGGTGAGAAACATTGCTATTTAATCATTGTATGCTATTATGTATGTTGGGTTTGGGTTTGTGGATGTTTTTCATCACTTTCCATTTTAGGGCAAGTTGGATTAATCGGTAGAATGATGATTTAATCGGTTGAAACTTGGAAATAATGCCGTAGAATAGTCGGGTAACATGAGGGTATGTTGTTTGAGCTGATTTTGATGATTAAGTGGTTGGTTGATGGTGGGATAAAGGGAGAAGACAGAATGGGGTTCTGTTCTGCGCAGGTTCGCTGGCTCTCGCTAGGCGAGCGAAGGCGAAGCTTCGCCAGGCGAAGCCCAGCGAATGCTGGCGAATAATTAAGTTTAAGTTCCAGTGGACTTCGCTGGCGAGTTCGCCAGGCGAAGTTGGATAGCGAAGGTTCGCCCAGCAAAGGTGCTGGCGAATGGTGGCGAATGAAGTCAGTAGCTACTGACTTGGGCTCGCTGGGAAGTCTCGCCAGGCGAAGCCTAGCGAGTGTTCGCTGAGAGAGTTCGCCAGGCGAAGGTCAGGCGAAGGTTCGCTGCGAGGGTTCGCCAGGCGAATGAAGGCGAATGTGACAACATTTTTCTTTTGCTGTGTTGCTCATGTGGTGATTGTTTGGTTGATTCGCATAGGTTAATACCTCTATGATATGAATAAGTAAGTGATCCATGGTGATGATATGTGCTGTGGGTAGCCTTTGGGCGTGAATCCTAGATTTGTGGTATGAGTATTAATCAGATCGATTATAAATACATGAGAACATGATAATGATTATGTGTGTATTATTTAATAATGGTAATGTGCGTATTATTTGATGAGTTTGTGAAGGTTTGATGTAGTGTACAATTAGGTAATAAGTATGCATGAGAACATTGTGGATATATGTGTGCATAGCTTATAATTGTATTATTGGTACTGTGACATGTATACCTTGTATGAAATGACATGAGATGAATAATAAACATAATACAAAAATGTATTGTGGATGTATATTGTTTATATGCGGTTGTATGTTAAGATATATGAAGAATGCATGAGAGCATATTGATGGATATGCGTGCATCGTTTGATAAATATGATGTTTGTATTGATTGGATGCGATTATGTATGAACAATGCGTGAGAATATATCGTGAATATATGTACATTGCGTGGTAAATGTGTTATGCGTGTAAGCATGATGTAATTCTTGTATGATGAATTACTTGAGAATGCATGAGAACATATTGTGGATATGTGTGCATTGTTGATAATGCGGTGATGATATTGAATTGTGAATGTATATTGTTGGTATATGGTGGTATGAATAGAATGCATGAGAATATGTCATGGATATGTGTGCATTGCTTGATAGATGTTGTAAATGCATATTGTATGTATGTGATTAAATGTGAACAATGCATGAGAACATATCGTGGATATGTGTGCATTGTTTGATAACTGTGAAGAATGCATGAGAACATATCGTGGATATGTGTGCATTGTGAGTGATAATGTGGTGATAGTGTTGAATTATGAATACATCGATGAATGTTATGTGAATATGTTGTGTGTGCAATCATAATGTAATTCTTGAAGAGATGAATTATTTGAATGCATGAGATTAAGATGTCGGTCTTAAGTGCATTTGTTGTGGCTGATTGTACATGCATCATTTAGTCAAGAGGCAATGTCTGTTAGTTTCGTGGAAACTAGTGGCTTGTCCCAAACCTAGAAGAGTGGGTTTGAAGGCTTAGAGGACGGGCCTTTGTTGTTATCGGTCTAGAAGAGTGGACCCGGTTTAATGTAAAAACCGAAAAATGATAACGAGTTATCGGTCTAGAAGAGTGGACCCGGTTTAATGTAAAAACCGAAAAATGATAACGGAAGTCGGTACCGCATTGCATTGAGTTGCATTGAGTTGTTGAGTCACATTGTATAATGTCATTGATATATGAAGTATGCATGTGAATGAGATGTTTGTTGAATACTTATGAAGCGTGCATGAAGAGATGCTTACGTGTGAATGTTAAGATTGTGGAATTGTGGATGTATGCATGATGTAAAATGCTTGGTGAATATTCGTGTTGTATATATATATAAGTGACGATGTAAATGACTATGAGTTAAATTGTGGTGAGAAATAGGGAGTTAATTATATGATACCTATGTATACATGATTTTATGCTTTGATTATTATGGTAATATTTCTCACCCTTCTGCTGTTTTATAATGCTCTATGAGGCATTGCAGATTAGGTTGCTGGAGGCCTTTATGAAGTTCTGCTTGTAGTTCGAGGTCGCTACGTGTGTAGCGGTTTAGTAATTATTTATGGGTCGAGTCATGCTCTGGTCGTGTAACACGGGGATCGATTGCTTATGTTTTAGGATTACATTATGTAACCTAAGTTATGTTTTCATATTTGGAGTAATTGAGATAATGAGATGTTGGCCTTAGTGCCTAGAGATGTTGATTTTATATGATGAAAGTAAATGTTTCTTTTAAAGGATTTTCATTAATGAATCCGCTGCTAAATGGAAAGGTGTTTATGAGCATGACAGATTGTTTTAATGTGGTGCAAGTTTTGTGTGATGCCCTTTTATGGATGCATGTTAACTTTTACTCTGATTATGTATATATTATTTGCGGGGTTTAGAAGGGTGTTATATTAGTGGTATCAGAGCAGGTCGGTCCGTCCGGCCAAGTTGTCTAATGTTATTTGTTCCCTTGTATGCGACATGTGTGTGAAAACACTGTCGATACATGTTGTTGCTTAACCTTGTCTGGAGAAGTGGGAATGATCTAAGTGGGGGAGAAGTTGTGCTTCTCCAAGATGCTGCAGGTGTAGAAGTTGTAGCTCAGTGGGTGGTTAACACTCTTGTGGTTTGGTAAAGATAGTCTATACTCCATCATGATTTTCAGCTGCCTATTGACAAATTGAGGAACTGATCACCCTTAATCTCTTGTTGATAGTAGTTGGAGTTCTGTTGGATGGGATGGATGTGTCTTGCAAGCTTAGGTGGCGTGAGCAGAGAATTGTTTGGAGCTAAGTCAGGTGCTTAAGAAGTGTGTTGGTGAGTCGGCACGAGATAGTGAGGAGATGGTTAATTTTGATGGGAATTCGGGGTGCTAATGAAAGTGGGAAGATGGCGGTTTTGCCGACTAATTATATCTATTTGGACAGTCGAAGAATTAAATTGATTGAGTAGTGTTGAGAATTATGTCTGGTGTGTGTGCTACGACAACAGATTGTGGAGTTGAGTATAAGGGTGGATAATGACTTCTAGTGATTACTAAAGGAAATGAGATGTGGAATACATGGTTGGTATAATTGGACCTTTAAGCATTTCAAGAGTTGGAGAGGTATTGGATGACCTTTAAGTGTGGAAGGGTTGTTTCCGTGATTTTGTCGTAACGGAAAACCGTAATTCGGAATGACGCAAGATTAGAAGCGTTGGAAGATATTACAGTACTCTATATGATGGGAAAGTAGTGACATGGAATTAAGTATTTATTGGCGAAAAATGTTTGGATGTTATGGTAAGCGCGGAGAGTGCGGTTTGTGTTATCACCATAAGTTCACAGCTGAGTGTCCGTTTGATATAATGATTTTCCACACTTGATTGAGTGAGTCAATGGTTATGTAACCGATGGTGTTTGGATATGTTCGGAGAGTATAAGGGTTCATGTTGAGCGTCGGGAACTTGAGTTATTAGTATTGGGGAAGAGGCAGTGATGTACTACTGTGAAGAAAGTTCAAAGAGTTTTGAGAAAGCTGTCAACAGTTCGTGTATTGGTTTTGCCAAGTCCGACAGGATTGTCGTTGTGTTTTGAGATACTTTGTTGATATGATTAAGAGATGTGTTAAGTACAACATTAATGAGTTTTGGTTATGCTTGAAGGCAATATAAAGTACAGAGAGGGATTATCTGACAAGTAATTTGGAGTGGGTTGCTGTTGTGTGTTTGTACCGGAGTTTGGAAGCCTCAATTGTTTAGTTGAGATTTGAGATGGTTACTGACCTCAAGGTATTTGTTTTATTTGAGAGAGAGTCAAATATGAGACAGAGAAGTAATTGGAACTCCTGAAGGAGTATGGTTTTGGTTAAATTACCATTCGGATGAGACCAAGTGGTAGCTAAGATATCGAATCGGGAATTTTGGTATACACTAATGAAGATGGAGAAGGAATTGATTGAGTTTGTATATGTTGATTAGACTTGCTGGGAATTAAAGTGTGGACATTAGAGATGGTTGGATCTGATACAACTGTTGAGTATTTCGAGTGGGATGGGATAGTATTCCCATGGGCTTTGTGCCGGGTTTTCTGATGAATTTGAGGAAGTATGATCCGATTTGGACAGTTAAGAATGGATTAACAAGAGTAACTCGTTGCCTACCAGTGAAGATGAATCATTCTGTTAGATGGGAACTCAAGTTTTTCGTTAAGATTATGGGAAAGATTGCGAAAGCGGTTGGGTGCCATGTTGAAGATGAACTCTGACTAGCGTCCGTGAATGGCATGGACAAACGAAGAAAACTATCCAGTATGAAGAGGACTTGTTGAGAGCTTGTGTGTTGGACCAAGATGGATCTAAGGGTAGTTAATTGTCGTTGATGGAGTTGCCTACAATAACTGTTGCCATTTCGTATCGGAAACAACATCGTATGAAGTTCGTTGGGTAAGAGGGTATGACTCCTTTGTGTTGTAGCATGTCCAACGGGAGTGTTGTACTCGGATCAAAGACCGTGCAAGGGACGATGGAAACGATCAAAGAATCCAAGTAAGGCCGTGTTTTGAGAGTTATGGTAGTAATTGGTGTTGGTCAAGCTTGAAGTCTCGTGAGCACCCTGTGTTTTGTTGATCTGTATCAGAGTAGCGCAGCGGAAGCGTGAGGCGGATAGCATGTTAGACTGTTTTACCGCTGTCGCTTGAGAGGATTGCATGAGGTGTTCATATGTCCAAGTTGAAGAGGTACATTGATTCAGGTGGATGGTGTACAAGTGAGAGAGAATTTGACTTCGGAGGCGTGGCTAGTTCTAGTTGTTGATAAGAAACAACTTCGAAGTATAGAGATTCCTTTGGTGGAAGTAGTTATGGGAGAATTGGATTTGGAAGAATTGGAATGCGAGAGTCGTATCCAGAGTTGTTTGAATCAGATAACATTTTCGAGGACGAAAATTCCTAAGTGGGGGAGAGTTGTAACAACCCAAATTTCATTAAATAATTAATTGTAGTAATTAATTGATTTAGTGGGATTTTATGTTAATATTGGAATTAATTTTTTATTAATTGGAATTAATAGAGAATTGAAAGGAAATTAGAAGGAAAGAAAATAAAAGGGATATATAAGTGAGAAAGAAGAGAAAGGAAATTAGAGAAAACATTTGGAGAGAAAGAGGAAAGAAAGAAGAAAGAAGAGAAAGAGAGGAGAAGAAGAGGAAAAGTGGAAAAATCATCAAGAACCAACATCAAAGCTCCGATTAATCGAGGTAAGGGTGAGAAACATTGCTATTTAATCATTGTATGCTATTATGTATGTTGGGTTTGGGTTTGTGGATGTTTTTCATCACTTTCCATTTTAGGGCAAGTTGGATTAATCGGTAGAATGATGATTTAATCGGTTGAAACTTGGAAATAATGCCGTAGAATAGTCGGGTAACATGAGGGTATGTTGTTTGAGCTGATTTTGATGATTAAGTGGTTGTTTGATGGTGGGATAAAGGGAGAAGACAGAATGGGGTTCTGTTCTGCGCAGGTTCGCTGGCTCTCGCCAGGCGAAGCCCAGCGAATGCTGGCGAATAATTAAGTTTAAGTTCCAGTGGACTTTGCTGGCGAGTTCGCCAGGCGAAGTTGGATAGCGAAGGTTCGCCCAGCAAAGGTGCTGGCGAATGGTGGCGAATGAAGTCAGTAGCTACTGACTTGGGCTCGCTGGGAAGTCTCGCCAGGCGAAGCCTAGCGAGTGTTCGCTGAGAGAGTTCGCCAGGCGAAGGTCAGGCGAAGGTTCGCTGCGAGGGTTCGCCAGGCGAATGAAGGCGAATGTGACAGCATTTTTCTTTTGCTGTGTTGCTCATGTGGTGATTGTTTGGTTGATTCACATAGGTTAATACCTCTATGATATGAATAAGTAAGTGATCCATGGTGATGATATGTGCTGTGGGTAGCCTTTGGGCGTGAATCCTAGATTTGTGGTATGAGTATTAATCAGATCGATTATAAATACATGAGAACATGATAATGATTATGTGTGTATTATTTAATAATGGTAATGTGCGTATTATTTGATGAGTTTGTGAAGGTTTGATGTAGTGTACAATTAGGTAATAAGTATGCATGAGAACATTGTGGATATATGTGTGCATAGCTTATAATTGTATTATTGGTACTGAGACATGTATACCTTGTATGAAATGACATGAGATGAATAATAAACATAATACAAAAATGTATTGTGGATGTATATTGTTTATATGCGGTTGTATGTTAAGATATATGAAGAATGCATGAGAGCATATTGATGGATATGCGTGCATCGTTTGATAAATATGAGGTTTGTACTGATTGGATGCGATTATGTATGAACAATGCGTGAGAATATATCGTGAATATATGTACATTGCATGGTAAATGTGTTATGCGTGTAAGCATGATGTAATTCTTGTATGATGAATTACTTGAGAATGCATGAGAACATATTGTGGATATGTGTGCATTGTTGATAATGCGGTGATGATATTGAATTGTGAATGTATATTGTTGGTATATGGTGGTATGAATAGAATGCATGAGAACATGTCATGGATATGTGTGCATTGCTTGATAGATGTTGTAAATGCATATTGTATGTATGTGATTAAATGTGAACAATGCATGAGAACATATCGTGGATATGTGTGCATTGTTTGATAACTGTGAAGAATGCATGAGAACATATCGTGGATATGTGTGCATTGTGAGTGATAATGTGGTGATAGTGTTGAATTATGAATACATCGATGAAGGTTATGTGAATATGTTGTGTGTGCAATCATAATGTAATTCTTGAAGAGATGAATTATTTGAATGCATGAGATTAAGATGTCGGTCTTAAGTGCATTTGTTGTGGCTGATTGTACATGCATCATTTAGTCAAGAGGCAATGTCTGTTAGTTTCGTGGAAACTAGTGGCTTGTCCCAAACCTAGAAGAGTGGGTTTGAAGGCTTAGAGGACGGGCCTTTGTTGTTATCGGTCTAGAAGAGTGGACCCGGTTTAATGTAAAAACCGAAAAATGATAACGAGTTATCGATCTAGAAGAGTGGACCCGGTTTAATGTAAAAACCGAAAAATGATAACGGAAGTCGGTACCGCATTGCATTGAGTTGCATTGAGTTGTTGAGTCACATTGTATAATGTCATTGATATATGAAGTATGCATGTGAATGAGATGTTTGTTGAATACTTATGAAGCGTGCATGAAGAGATGCTTACGTGTGAATGTTAAGATTGTGGAATTGTGGATGTATGCATGATGTAAAATGCTTGGTGAATATTCGTGTTGTATATATATATAAGTGACGATGTAAATAACTATGAGTTAAATTGTGGTGAGAAATAGGGAGTTAATTATATGATACCTATGTATATATGATTTTATGCTTTGATTATTATGGTAATATTTCTCACCCTTCTGCTGTTTTATAATGCTCTATGAGGCATTGCAGATTAGGTTGCTGGAGGCCTTTATGAAGTTCTGCTTGTAGTTCGAGGTCGCTACGTGTGTAGCGGTTTAGTAATTATTTATGGGTCGAGTCATGCTCTGGTCGTGTAACACGGGGATCGATTGCTTATGTTTTAGGATTACATTATGTAACCTAAGTTATGTTTTCATATTTGGAGTAATTGAGATAATGAGATGTTGGCCTTAGTGCCTAGAGATGTTGATTTTATATGATGAAAGTAAATGTTTCTTTTAAATGATTTTCATTAATGAATCCGCTGCTAAATGGAAAGGTGTTTATGAGCATGACAGATTGTTTTAATGTGGTGCAAGTTTTGTGTGATGCCCTTTTATGGATGCATGTTAACTTTTACTCTGATTATGCATATATTATTTGCGGGGTTTAGAAGGGTGTTACACAGATTATCCCCATCAGATCTAGAAACTACAAAGCTGGGATATGCTAATAAAGAGAACTTTGAGATATTAGAAATAGACAGCTTGACGGATGAAGATGGGAGAAAACCAATAGTAGAATATTTACAAAGCCCAACGGCGTCTACTGAACAAAAAATCAGGTATTGAGCTTTAAGTTACGTTCTTTTGGGAAATGAATTATTTAAAAAGACTCTTGAGATAGTTTTGCTTAAATGTCTTAGTGAATCTGAGGCGTATTTTGTAACAATCCAATTTTCAATGATTAATTATTTGTGTTAAATAATTGATTTATTTGGATTATTCTAATTATTTGAATAATTAGATGATTATTTAAATGGATTGATAGATGTTTTGAGAAAGGAAATATAGTGGAAAGAAATAAAGGGAAAGATATATATATATATATATATATATATATATATATATATATATATATATATATATATATATATATATATATATATATATATATATATATATATATATATATATATATGAGGAAGTGGAAAGAAAAAGAAAAGAAAGAAGGGAGAGAAAGAAAGGGAAAGAAAGAGGAAGACGAGAAAAGAGGAGAAAAAGAGGAAACTTGGAGAATCATCAAGAACATCCTCTGGCTTCGATTAATCTAAGGTAAGGGTGTGAAATCTTACTATCTTAATCATTGTGTATGATTGTGTATGTGTGTGGATGAGTTTGGTTGTTTTCCAACCTTGTTTCCATTTAGGTCGAAATGATAGAAATCGATAGAAGCCGATGTTCGGACGGTTAGAATCGAGAATAACTTTCGTAGCTTAGTCGGGATATGTTAGACTAAGATTATTGGAACTAGTTTGGCGAAAATCGGGTGATATTGTGAGTTTCGCCATTTTCGGTTAAATTGAGGTTAAGATTTTGAGTGGAAATCGAATGTCGCGAAAGTTGAGTTTTATGACCCTAATATATCTGTATATGATTAGTAAGGATAGATAGGTATTTAATCGGGTGAAAACTATTTAATCGGTCGGGTTTTAAGCCCGAACCCGTAGCTGTTTTTCTGAGTTTTTCAGGTGTTAATCGGTTAACCATATACGTTAACCGATTAACACAGTGTTGGGGGCCTAAAAACTGAGTTTTTGGCGTAAAAACTGAGTTTTTGGAGTGGTTAATCGGTTAACCATATACGTTAACCGATTAACACTGTAAGTGTGAGAAAATATTATTTTTCAAAACTTCGAAAATTCATAACTTTTTCACCGTTTATCGGATTTTGACGTTCTTTATATCAAACTGAAGCTAATAATATGTTCTACAACTTGGTGAAAAGAAATATTATTTTTAGCCAACTTTTAGCCAATTTTACCGATTAGTCGACTTGTAGAAATATAATATGTTCTACAACATGGCAATTGTGAAGAGTGGTGAATATAATACACATTGTGAGTGCATGATGATTGTACGTGTTGATGTGTGAAGAATGCATGATAATATATTTGCGAATATGTATGCAGTTTGTGTTGATTGATCCCGTGTAGGATCTGCAGAGACATCATGTGCCCATGTGGGGTGTGAGCGATGGTCTATAACTGATTGAGTCATTTTGTATGAGAACCATGTATGAAATGGTGTGAAATAAATGATGAATATATATATATATATATATATATATATATATATATATATATATATATATATATATATATATATATATATATATATATATATATATATATATATATATATATATATATATATATATATATATATATATTTGCATTATGATATATATGTTGTGAATGCATAATAAATGTATGCAGTGAAATGTGATAGATGCATGAGTATGTTTGTAAACATGTATGCATTTTGTGTTGATTGATCCCGCGTAGGATCTGCAGAAACCTCGTGTGCCCATGTGGGGTGTGAGCGATGGTTTATAGTTGATTGAGTCATGTTTGCATGTGAAGCATCATGATATGCATTTGTGTTATTTGATCCCGTGTAGGATCTGCAGAACATCGTGTGCCCATGTGGGGTGTGAGCGATGGCCTATATTTGATTCCGCGTAGAATCTGCAGAACGATTGTGTGCCCTTGTGGGGTGTGAGCAATCGGATTGTGTGCCCATGTGGGGTGTGAGCAATCCATAAACATTGTGTGCCCATGTGGGGTGTGAGCAATGGGTGAACATCGTAGGCCCGATGGGGAGTTACTTCGGTAACGAGCGATGGTTCCATTTGGTTCTTCAATTGAACCTGCTAAATTGAGTCGGTACCACATTTGCATCTGCATAGAGTCGTGAGTCGGTATCTATGAGTTGCATAATTCATATTTATATAATGCATTGGTGAAATAAACATGTATGTGAATGTTTATGTGAAATGGTGATGATATAAACATATTGTGTATGTTTATGTGAACTAACGCGAATTGCGATAATGGCATGAGTGAGTATGCTTGAAGATATGTATATATATGTGGGTTTACATGGATTGATGTAAACATTGGTGAATGCATATTGTATATGCTTGATGTTTTATTTATATATATAGATACTTATATGGATACATTGTGATGTATGGAATGATTGAGATGTATGAATAAATATAATTATAAATGTTTGTGTGAAAATGATGTGAATTGTAGAAGTAAGATTGATGAGTATGCTTAGTTGTGTATATATATATATATATATACATGTAGTGTAATGTATGTGATGAATTGTGAATAATGCCTGAGAATATAATAGTACATGTATATAGGTAATGATTGGTAAATATGAGAGTAATATAGATAATAATGTTTATGTGAAAGATTTGTACTCACTGGGGTAGAATGGCAATGTGTCGTTCCTAGTGGAGTAATTACCGGAGTAGAATAACTGAGGTGTTATTCCTGGTAGGGTATAAGTGACGTACCCATAATCCTAAAAAGGGGATTAGTGATATTGGGTGAGTTTTAAGTGAGTCACATGGCATGGTTATGAGTGTTATATGAAATATGCATGTGAGTATGAATTGTTGAATTGTGGGTTGCGATTGAGTAATTGAGAAAGATATTGATGATTAAACATGATGGTGTATGTTATATGATTCGTGATGAATGAAACATAACGTGTATGTTTGTGAGGATTAATTGTAATTGCGAATGTATGCATGATGAAATGCTTGGTTTTATACATATATGCTTTGCGATGTATGTTAGTGGGTATGTGAGGTATTGTGGTGAGGAGTATAATATGGGTATTTGATGTTATGGATATATATTATGTGCATGGTTATTGTGTTAATATGCATTGTGGTGAGAAAATGTGAAATGTATGTATTCTGTACTTGCGGATTTATATATGATTATGTGCTTTGATTATTATGGTAATATTTCTCACCCTTCTGCTGGAATGATGTCCTTTATGACATCGTGCAGGTATCTTGGAGTTGTACTGCTAGTAGTTGAGAGGTCTCTGCTGGTGCAGTCGTTTAGTATTTTAATTATGTTGGGTTGAGTCATGCTCTGGTTATGTAACACCGGGATCGTTTGGGTTTTTGCTTTAGAGATATTTTATGTATTTTAAGTTGTGTTTTAAATGTATCAAAATATTGTGATGTTGGCCTTAGTGCCCAAGTATTGTTGAATTATGAGATGAACATGAATGCTATATGAAAAGAATTATGAATATAAATTGAATCCGCTGCTATATGCAAAGTGAACTTTGAAAAGCATGATTATTTTATTTGAGTGTTTAAAGCATGACAGGTGGTTTTGATGTTTTGAAATTATGTGTGACGCCCTTTTGTGAAAGCATGTTAATTTACTCTGATTATTTATGTATTTTCATGTGGGGTTAGAAGGGTGTTACATTAATGGTATCAGAGCAGGTCGGTCCATCCGGCCAAGTTGTCTAATGTTAGTTGTTCCCTTGTATGCGACATGTGTGTGAAACACTGTCGGTATGTGTTGGTTGTCTAACCTTTGTCTGCAAGGAGTGAGAATGATTAAAGTGGGGGAGAAACTTGTGCTTCTCCAGGTTGCTGCAAGTGTAGAGTTGTAGCTCAGTGTGGTTGGATGCTCTTATAGTTTGGTAAAGATAGTTTATACCCCATCATGATTTCAGCTGTCTATTGACAAATTGAGGAACTGATCACCCTTAATCTCTTGTTGATAGTAGTTGGGATTGTGTTGGATGGGATAGATGTGTCTTGCAAGTTTAGATGGCGTGGTGCAGTGAATTGTTTTGAGTGAAGCCGAGTGCTTAAGAACTGTTTTGATGAGTCGGTGCAGGACAGTGATGAGATGTTTAATTTTGATGGAAATTTTGAGTATTAATGAAAGTGGAAAGTTGGCGGTTTACCGTTTGATTGTGGTTGCCAGAGAGTTATACTGACAAGATAAGTGTTATACAACCAGGACGTGAAGTGGAGTTGTGATCCACTTAGTTGCGGAAACTAGTCAGATATTGAGAGCTCCATATGGTATGTCTGTTTAGATGATCAAATAATTAAAATTGATTGAGTAGTTTTGAGACTTGTGTCTGGTGTGTATGCTATGGCAACTGATTGTGGAGTAGAGTATAAAGGTGGATAATGACTTTCGGGGATTATTAAGGAAAGTAATATGTGGAATACCATGGGGGTATGATTGGGAGATATGTTAAGTGCAACATCAACAAGTTTAATTGCTTAGAAGCAATTTAAAGCATATAAGAGGGATTATTTGACAAGTAACTTAGAGTGGGTTGTTATTGTGTTTGTGCCTGAGTTGGAGGCTCAAATTGGTTAGTGTGAGATTTGTAAAAGTTGGTGATCTCAAGAGCTTAAGGTATTGGTTTGAATTGGGAGAATTGAATATGAGGCAGAGGAAAACGATTGGAACTTCTGAGGGATTATAGTTTTGGATTGAATTACCATTCGGGTAGAGCAACGCGGTAGCTGATGCATCGATTTAAGATTTGGTATATACTGATGATGATGGTTGAATTTAATGAATTAAGTCGAAGGACTGATTTTCGTATTAATGGGAATGGTATCATGAGATGTCGTGATAGAGTTGTGTTATAGAGATTATTAAGTGGAATAAGAGTATTGTGGTAGATGGAGTATCCATCCTAGTGCTATAAAGATGTAACCGAATTTGAGAAAATTATTTTGATGGCCATAGATGAAGAAAGAAGTGGTTTAGTTATATGTGCTGGTTATACTTGTCGGAAGTCGAAGAATGAACGTCTGAGATTGTTGGGTCTGATGTAACCGTTGTATATTCCAGAGTTGAAATTGGATAGTATTCCCATGGATTTTGCGTTGGGTTTTCCGGAGAATTTGAGGAGTATGATTTTAATCGAGTGATTTTGGATGGAATGGCTAGACTGGTTTTTTTTCCTACCAATGAGGATTAATCATTCTATGTTGGAGCTGGTTGAGATGGATATCGCTGAGGTGATGAAGGGGTATGAGGTGTAGGACTCCTTTGTATTGGTATGATTCAGGCGAGAGTGTTGTGCTCGGACCTGACGATTGTGTAAGAGACAACTGAGAAGATCTAAGAAAGGACGTGTTCTGAGAGTTTCAGTGGTGACGGGTGTTGATCGAACTTTGAAGTCTCAGAAGTACACACCATGGTTTGTTGCTTAGTATCAGAGGGTGCAGCGGAAGCGTGGGAGAAGTATCATGTTTGATTGTCTTACCGCTGTCGCTTGTGAATTTACATAATATGGTATATGCCTAATCGAGGAAGTGCAAGTGCATTCATCCGGGTGGATGGTGTACAAGTGAGGAAGGATTTGACTATTGAGACATTGCTAGTTCGGATTGATGAGCAAGAGGTAACATTTTCGAGGACGAAAATTCCTGAAGTGGGGGAGAGTTGTAACAACCCAATTTTCAATGATTAATTATTTGTGTTAAATAATTGATTTATTTGGATTATTCTAATTATTTGAATAATTAGATGATTATTTAAATGGATTGATAGATATTTTGAGAAAGGAAATATAGTGGAAAGAAATAAAGGGAAAGATATATATATATATATATATATATATATATATATATATATATATATATATATATATATATATATATATATATATATATATATATATATATATATATATATATATATATATATATATATATATATATATATATATATATATATATATATATATATATATATATATATATATATATATATATATATATATATATATATATATATATATATATATATATATATATATATATATATATATATATATATATATATATATATATATATATATATATATATATATATATATATATATATATATATATATATATATATATATATATATATATATATATATATATATATATATATATATATATATATATATATATATATATATATATATGAGGAAGTGGAAAGAAAAAGAAAAGAAAGAAGGAAGAGAAAGAAAGGGAAAGAAAGAGGAAGAAGAGAAAAGAGGAGAAAAAGAGGAAACTTGGAGAATCATCAAGAACATCCTCTGGCTTCGATTAATCTAAGGTAAGGGTGTGAAATCTTACTATCTTAATCATTGTGTATGATTGTGTATGTGTGTGGATAAGTTTGGTTGTTTTCCAACCTTGTTTCCATTTAGGTCGAAATGATAGAAATCGATAGAAGCCGATGTTCGGACGGTTAGAATCGAGAATAACTTTCGTAGCTTAGTCGGGATATGTTAGACTAAGATTATTGGAACTAGTTTGGCGAAAATCGGGTGATATTGTGAGTTTCACCATTTTCGGTTAAATTGAGGTTAAGATTTTGAGTGGAAATCGAATGTCGTGAAAGTTGAGTTTTATGACCCTAATATATCTGTATATGATTAGTAAGGATAGATAGGTATTTAATCGGGTGAAAACTATTTAATCGGTCGGGTTTTTGAGGGTTTTAAGCCCGAACCCGTAGCTGTTTTTCTGAGTTTTTCAGGTGTTAATCCGTTAACCATATACGTTAACCGATTAACACAGTGTTGGGGGCCTAAAAACTGAGTTTTTGGCGTAAGAACTGAGTTTTTGGAGTGGTTAATCAGTTAACCATATACGTTAACTGATTAACACTGTAAGTGTGAGAAAATATTATTTTTCAAAACTTCGAAAATTCATAACTTTTTCACCGTTTATCGGATTTTGACGTTCTTTATATCAAACTGAAGCTAATAATATGTTCTACAACTTGGTGAAAAGAAATATTATTTTTAGCCAACTTTTAGCCAATTTTACCGATTAGTCGGGATTAATGATTTTGAGTGAGAAGAGCTTATAGTAGCTAGAGCGTCCGGTTGCGATCGGTCTCGTCTCGTAAGGATAATTTGTGTGTTATTAATTGTTGTGTTGTGGGTAGCCGTAAGGCGTGAATCCTAGTGTATGAATATGATTTTGAATCGTGGCCTTTGGGAAAATTATGCATTGTTTAGAATTGAATAAAAATGCATGGCAATTGTGAAGAATGGTGAATATAATACACATTGTGAGTGCATGATGATTGTACGTGTTGATGTGTGAAGAATGCATGATAATATATTTGCGAATATGTATGCAGTTTGTGTTGATTGATCCCGTGTAGGATCTGCAGAGACATCGTGTGCCCATGTGGGGTGTGAGCGATGGTCTATAACCGATTGAGTCATTTTGTATGAGAACCATGTATGAAATGGTGTGAAATAAATGATGAATATATATATATATATATATATATATATATATATATATATATATATATATATATATATATATATATATATATATATATATATATATATATATATATATATATATATATATATATTTGCATTATGATATATATGTTGTGAATGCATAATAAATGTATGCAGTGAAATGTGATAGATGCATGAGTATGTTTGTAAACATGTATGCATTTTGTGTTGATTGATCCCACGTAGGATCTGCAGAAACCTCGTGTGCCCATGTGGGGTGTGAGCGATGGTTTATAGTTGATTGAGTCATGTTTGCATGTGAAGCATCATGATATGCATTTGTGTTATTTGATCCCGTGTAGGATCTGCAGAACATCGTGTGCCCATGTGGGGTGTGAGCGATGGTCTATATTTGATTCCGCGTAGAATCTGCAGAACGATTGTGTGCCCTTGTGGGGTGTGAGCAATCGGATTGTGTGCCCATGTGGGGTGTGAGCAATCCATAAACATTGTGCGCCCATGTGGGGTGTGAGCAATGGGTGAACATCGTAGGCCCGACGGGGAGTTACTTCGGTAACGAGCGATGGTTCCATTTGGTTCTTCAATTGAACCTGCTAAATTGAGTCGGTACCGCATTTGCATCTGCATAGAGTCGTGAGTCGGTCTCTATGAGTTGCATAATTCATATTTATATAATGCATTGGTGAAATAAACATGTATGTGAATGTTTATGTGAAATGGTGATGATATAAACATATTGTGTATGTTTATGTGAACTAACGCGAATTGCGATAATGACATGAGTGAGTATGCTTGAAGATATGTATATATATGTAGGTTTACATGGATTGATGTAAACATTGGTGAATGCATATTGTATATGCTTGATGTTTTATTTATATATATAGATACTTATATGGATACATTGTGATGTATGGAATGATTGAGATGTATGAATAAATATAATTATAAATGTTTGTGTGAAAATGATGTGAATTGTAGAAGCAAGATTGATGAGTATGCTTAGTTGTGTATATATATATATACATGCAGTGTAATGTATGTGATGAATTGTGAATAATGCCTGAGAATATAATAGTACATGTATATAGGTAATGATTGGTAAATATGAGAGTAATATAGATAATAATGTTTATGTGAAAGATTTGTACTCACTGGGGTAGAATGGCAATGTGTCGTTCCTAGTGGAGTAATTACCGGAGTAGAATAACTGAGGTGTTATTCCTGGTAGGGTATAAGTGACGTACCCATAATCCTAAAAAGGGGATTAGTGATATTGGGTGAGTTTTAAGTGAGTCACATGGCATGGTTATGAGTGTTATATGAAATATGCATGTGAGTATGAATTGTTGAATTGTGGGTTGCGATTGAGAAATTGAGAAAGATATTGATGATTAAACATGATGGTGTATGTTATATGATTCGTGATGAATGAAACATAACGTGTATGTTTGTGAGGATTAATTCTAATTGCGAATGTATGCATGATGAAATGCTTGGTTTTATACATATATGCTTTGCGATGTATGTTAGTGGGTATGTGAGGTATTGTGGTGAGGAGTATAATATGGGTATTTGATGTTATGGATATATATTATGTGCATGGTTATTGTGTTAATATGCATTGTGGTGAGAAAATGTGAAATGTATGTATTCTGTACTTGCGGATTTATATATGATTATGTGCTTTGATTATTATGGTAATATTTCTCACCCTTCTGCTGGAATGATGTCCTTTATGACATCGTGCAGGTATCTTGGAGTTGTACTGCTAGTAGTTGAGAGGTCTCTGCTGGTGCAGTCGTTTAGTATTTTAATTATGTTGGATTGAGTCATGCTCTGGTTATGTAACACCGGGATCGTTTGGGTTTTTGCTTTAGAGATATTTTATGTATTTTAAGTTGTGTTTTAAATGTATCAAAATATTGTGATGTTGGCCTTAGTGCCCAAGTATTGTTGAATTATGAGATGAACATGAATGCTATGTGAAAAGAATTATGAATATAAATTGAATCCGCTGCTATATGCAAAGTGAACTTTGAAAAGCATGATTATTTTATTTGAGTGTTTAAAGCATGACAGGCAGTTTTGATGTTTTGAAATTATGTGTGACGCCCTTTTGTGAAAGCATGTTAATTTACTCTGATTATTTATGTATTTTCATGTGGGGTTAGAAGGGTGTTACATATTTAACCCTTTCGAGTGTCCACAGTGGGGCACAGCAGGTGGACCATAAAATGAAGTGGTTGTTATTTCGAAAAGGAATGTATTGGCCCACCATGTTGAAAGATTGTATTGAGTTTGCCAAAGAGTGTTAAGAATGCCAAGTGCATGCAGGTATACAACATGTTCTTGCAAGCGAATTGAATTCTATAGTCAAACCATGTCCTTTTAGAGGCTGGGCTTTAGATCTTGTTGGAGAGATTCGACCAGTATCATCCAAAAGCTAAAGGTACATCTTGGTCGGTATTGACTATTTTATAAAATGGATTGAAGTTGTACCATTGGTGAACTTTGGCCAAGAGGATACGATCTAATTCATCAAGAAGTACATCATTTACAGGTTTTGAATTCCAGAAACTATTACAACAGACCAAGGATCGGCCTTTACTGGTCGAAAGATGCAATAATTTGCTAAGGAAACGAGTTTCAAATTATTAACATCAACACCCTACTACGCCCAAGCTAATGGCCAAGTCGAGGTAGTAAATAAGGTTGTCATTGGGTTGATTAAGAAAAATGTGGGGAAGAAGCCTAGAAACTGGTATAGGACTTTAGGCCAAGTCCCCTAGGCATGTCGAACATCCCCAAGGAGGCCACTAATGCGACTCCATTTCGATTGACATTTGGTCATGATGCAGTCTTACCGATGGAAATTTATTTACAATCGACAAGAATTCAAAGACATCATGAAATTCCATCAGAAACATATTGGAATATGATGTTGGACGAATTATTTGATCTGGACAAAGAGAGACTCAATGCCTTAGAATTGTTAAAAAGACAGAAAAAGAGAGTAGAGAAGTCTTATAACAGAAAAGTTAAAGTTAAAGCATTTTTTCCTGAAGACTTTGTTTGGAAAGCAATCCTTCATATGGATAAAAAAGATAGGACTTCAGGGAAATGGTCCCTTAAATGGGAAGGTCATTTTCAAATTATTCAAGTATTCTCTAACGACGCATATGAGATCAAAGAGTTAAGCGAGGATAAAATGATCTTGAGAGTGAATGGAAAGTATTTGAAGAAATATAAACCTGCACTCCAAGAGATAAAAATAGCAAAAGAATAATCACATATGAAATAGTCGAAGCCAACATGGTTAAATAAATTTGTTCCATAATGGCTAAATCCGTTACATCAAAAAGAATGACGAAGGGCTCAAAACCATTACATAATAAAATCCAGAGTTATGATAAATAAAAAAAATGACTATAGCTAAAAGGGAATACTAGCCTTTATTTTAAAATACTTCACCCTTAAAAGCTCTAACCACTTTTCACAAATAGATTTGGTTAACCTCAGTGTCTATAACTCGGTTTTGAATTTTTGGGCTTCATCAAAATATTTCAATCCAACATTGAGCTCTTCGGTAACCTTAGAATTGTTGAATTTCAGAAGTTCGGCATTTCGTTTCTTGGCCTTTGAGATTTGGATCTGTAGCTCTTTTATTTGTTCCTTCCAAGAGGCAACATCTTGATTATTACTTTCGCCAATCGGTTAGTTGACTTGGAGGCAAAGTCCCACGCAGCTGCTGCAGAATCAACCTTACTTTCAATATCTTTCGAAACTTACATTATTTTGTGAAGATTAAAAATAACCTGTTTGATCATGGCACTCAATTCCAAGATGACGTTCGCAACTTTAGGAGAAGTGGTCAGAACCTTTTTAAGAAGACCTTTTAAATCAATTAGAGAAGTAGAGTCAGACTCCAGAAGTTGAAACAGGTCACCTTTAAAAAACTTTTCCTTGATTTTTGAAAGTATTTCATTCACAGGATTATTTGAGGATTGACCGCCTGATACTGAGGAAGAACTAATACTCTTCTCAGACGAACTCCCTCTATAAATGATTAGAGTTTTTAGGTATTCCTGAGGATTGTTCTTTTTTAAAGCAGCCAAATCTTCCATAGAAAAGGCTGCAGTGGTTTTAGTCGAATCCCTTACATTCGCCAGGGCAGGATTAGGGTGTCACGGTGAGAATTGGATACCAAATTATTGGATTAACTTGAATCTTAGTTCATTGTTCACCACCGGTCTTTAATTTGTCCAAGGGAAGGGAAAAAGATTGAATTACCCGCAAGATATAATGCAAATGCAAAGCTAGAGAATCTAAGGTTCGGGGGTCGGTTATACCTAGGGAAGATGTTAGCATCCTAAGCATCTGTAGTACTCTACAGGAACCTCTTGTTTTATTGTGTTATTGTTGTTTGCTAAGGATGAAAGACCTAGGGGGTTTATTTATAAGTATACTCGCCAAGAAGTTGCATCTTGTGCCTACGTATACCGACGGGAGTGGAATCAGAGTATTCGTAGTTCCCCTAAAAGGGATTGAGGAACTTCTTGACTGTGGTCAAGGTTCCAGGGGGAGAAGGTTCATTGAGTGATTCTAGGAGAAGAGACGAGTCGTCATCTTAAAGGGAGAATACTCAACTTAACCACCACGACTTATAGGAGATGATCTTTGTGTCACATTGAGAGAATGACCCAATACTCGGATTTATTGACGAGTATGCCACATACCTCTCTTAAGCGGAAAAGATTCTACATCTCTCAATATTATTATGGGGCATGAGAATTATATCTCGACTATCAAGATGAATCACATCTAATTCTCTTGTGGGAAGAATAGACAATTGAATTGTATTAATAAGGTTTGTCTAAGTTGAAAGACTTAAAGGAAACTGTCCTATCTTAAAGATAAGGGTGAATAACCTAAGCTGATCGACTTGAGAAATCAAGGATCAAGCGGGGGAGCAATGATGCAAATGATAATGCATTGTATACGAATTATAAGTTCATATACAGATTCTTCCGTTGGACATGTATCATGCAAATCATATTATCAGAGAAAAACAAAACATGATACGCATTAATGACAACGTAATTTAAAATTAAGATCAATAAATTAAATCACGAAATAATCATGTATGAAATTAAGGCCTGAAGTTTCAGAGAAAAACGCGATCTAAATGACATTACCAATTCGAAATCATGGTTAATTATCAGATCCTAGTCACAACAATTGCAATCAAATAAAATTAGGATTAGTATTGGATTTCAAAACAAAATTAAATAATTGAAATTCAAATTAAAATAAAATTGAATTCTTAGATCAAGGTTATTAATATTTATAATTGAATTTTAAATTAAAATTTAAATAGAATTTTTAAATCAAAATTGTTAATTAATTGAATTGAAAAATCAAAATTCTCATGATTATAATTGAATTTAAATCAAAGTATATCAAAATCGTAAATCGACGCTTATCAAAAGTAATTGAATTGTAAGTCAAAATTAATGTCAATTTAAATCAAAGTTAACAATTAATTTGAATTTCAAAACAAAAGATAACACTATAATTGAATTTAATATTAATAATAAAAAATTGAGGTTTTCTTAAAAGAAGGTTAACAATAATGGAGTTAGATTAAAATTAATAATTAATTATATTAAGTCAAAATTAATTAATTAAGTGAATTAAAGCTTGAAAACGAAATTAGAAAAAGGGAGGGGGAGAAAGGTTGGTCCGTTACAGGACCAACACGGTTAGGCTTCTCAAAGGATATGATGGATCGGGTGAGAAACCAACGGGGCTTCCTTGAATGTCAAACCCTAACCTCAACAATCGTCTCCCTCTCTGTCTCAATTGCGTTCCCAAATTCTGAGCCAAAACCCTAATTCCACCTCTCATTCCATCCTTCTCTAGCTCGTGCTCCCACTCTCAGTTATTCTTCACTCTCACAGAAAGAGAAAACAAAACAAGAAACACAAAAACAACAAACTATAACAAAGAACTAAAAGCAACAAGCAAAAACTCGGAGGAAGGTGAAAGCATCGGAGGTGAACCGAATGGGTATGGAGGTTTAGTTCTCTGCGTTGTTAGCAACGGTCGAAGGGGCTTCGATGTACAACGTTAGCGCGTGGTTGAGGTCAAACGCTGATGATATCATCTATAACAATCGCAACAGGCTAGCGCGACTAGAAGCGTGATACACGGTGGCGGATTCCCGTCTAGAAATGCGCGAGTGTGGTGCTTCCTTCCATCATGGCTATGGCAGATCCCGCTGAGGCAGTAGTTCGGAGTGGAAGATTGAGGGCGAGATAAGTTCCCCTTCTTCCTTAAATGTTCTCTGTTGTGTGCGTGTGTAGGCTGAAAAAAACTTTATTCTCTAAAGTTGTGTGTATTGTTGTTATTCTAGATTCTTGTGGATTTCTGCGATGATTCTCTTCTCGTGTGTGTATGCAATTTCTGTGTTGTGTTCTGAATGTTGTATCGATTCTTGCGTAGACTCCCATTTTAAAGTTGTTGCCTTCCTCTTTTTATAGGGTCATTGTGTTGAATTAGAAAGATATGCTGTTGGTTCTGATTGTCGGGGAGGGTGAATGCCTTCCCTTTTTCGCATGGACATGTTGGGTGACTGTTTTGGAAAGAAAGAAAAGTTGTCTGAACATGTCTACTATACTGTTATTGGCTGTTGATTATGTCTGTGATCATTGCAGAATAATGCTGTTAAGGTGGAAGCTCGATGGTACAAATCTCCTTGAACACAGTGGTTGAGCATGAGAAACCGACAAACTCGACAAGGTACAGTGGCCTTTTTCCTCTTCTCTGAATAAACTCATGATTCCTTCTTGAATGTGGGTTTTGCCGCAATCTTGTTCTTAATTATGTTTGTTGCTTTGAAGGGCTAAAATCCATACAATTTATGAATTCAAAATGATGTTGCAGGGGTATTGTATGTTATGCTTTGCGTCTGATCGTATTCGTGTCGTTTTCATGGGTTGATAAATTCGTTTCCAATTTCATGCTTGCAGCAGTAACGACATTGCTGGCCTTCATATCCGGGATTTGTCACTAACAGTCCTGCTCGAGTTATGGAAGAGTTCTTCAGGGTGCTAATAATCCTCAAAATATTCAACATTGGTTCGAACCAAAAGCGACTTTGCGGGTAAGAGATCAAATCTTAGAGGGTGTATACTCTCCGTGGCCTATTTAAGCATAAGGGTTGTAAAGCTTGACATCATCACAAGTACATCATGGATAAAACGATGATGCAACCTCCGTTGAGCAGCAGCTCCTACTAGCCCTGCTATTTATTTTCTTTCCCATGGTTGTCTATCATGTATTGTGAAGAACTTATTTAGGATAAAAAATGTAATTTATTTGACCGAAAAAGGTGCAACATCCAAGGATTCGCAAACTCGAATGTGTATCTCAACTTTCCTATTTAATGTATTCATCTGGAACTATTTACCTTTAAGGTTGCAAATACGGTTTGAATAATATTATAACTCGGGTTCGAGTATGACAACCTCGGATTACAAAACATGGGGAGCAATGCCGACCAAATTCGATAGCTTCACATTGCTTCTATCTCTACTACTCTTGTAGTCATTGTTCACTATTAGGAATTCTGGACTTTCTTTTTAAAAGGCATGTTGTGATTATTGTAGTTACTTAATGACATTGATAAAGTGAATTTAGTCTTGTGACAATGTCATGGAAAGGCGCATTGTCCAAATCCTTGGACCGAAGAATGATAATGATGATGCTTTAGTTACTCCATGCGATCTTGCTAAGTATTTTGTCACTTTATGTTGATATGGAATCCTGTATTGAGTTTAGAAAAAAACAAAAGGAAGAACTAAAGTCTTGAAATCTTGTGAAAAACAAAGTGACAAACGCAAAGAAACTCTGACGCGACCAAATCTCTTCGGATGAATACTTTCTTGCACTTGTGATTTGGATGTTTGAACTTCAATCTTGAATCTAAGTTTGCAATTCTCAAACAAAAACCTTTTGTTTTAACAAGCCTCTCTTAACGAGTAAGAATAATTGAGAGAAAATAAAGCCTGAATCCAAGTATTCTCAATAATTGCACGCCCTAGCTTCTTGATTTTGAGGCACCCTAGGCTATGAGAAACCAAATGTCCAACCTTGACTTTAAGGAGATATAGTAATAAGAATTTATCCAAGACGTCCTTGAAGCGAGTGATCTAGGATGGCTTAAGAATAAGAAAAAGACTCTAACAGCGGGGCTTAGATAGAAACCCTAAGACCACTCGAACTAGTTAGTCTTAATAAGAAAAAACCCTAAAGACGCTATGCGGAAAGATGCACGAAAGGGGTGGGATCTTAGGTCAAAAATTAGGGTGCGACACAGGGGTTGGTTGGTTATTTGTGCCATCACGAGTTTCCTCTTTTTCTTCTTTGTCTCTGCCTTCGTCTTCATCAGCACTGTCTTTTGCATCCTCAAACTCTTCAATAGGAGGCATGGAAACAAGGAGTGATCTTCCACTTCTTCCATATTGTCATCTTAATCTTGAAGGATGGCATCTAGGGTTTCGACTCTTGGGGAACCATCCTCAGCTTCATCTTCGACACGAATTTCAGTGCGCTCTGCCTCCATATCATCCTTATTGTCTCTGCCTGGGTTTCCATCTCTAGGTCATCTTCACGCTCAGACCCAATATTGTAGGAATTTTGAGTTGTCATTTTGGACGAAGAAGTCTCGCGTTGTTCCTCGATCATCTGATTAATTTTGCTCATAGAGCTTTTCTCAAAATCTTTGGCAAAAGTAGGATGATACGTGGGTTCGCCCTCGCTATTGAGAATTATGGTATCAGTTAACTTGGTAGCTGGTTGGGTAGAAATACATGCACCATAGTAAGTTAAAAAAAATTTAAGTAAAGGCTAAGAGGTAAGATTTTTTACTTAGGGAACATCAGCGTCAGAGCTAGAGTTTTTGCTTTCGGGTTGATTCGCAGCCTTCTTCAACAATTCCTCAGGACTTAGCTCCAGTATTGTGAAGGAAATAGGTTTCTTGGTCAAGAGCTTCACACCTTTTGCTTGTGGTTGGGCCAAAGCCCCAACCATCTTGAGTTGCCTTCTTCTTTTTATGAGGGGTTGTTCAGCAGTCGGAGACAGGTCTTCATCGTCCAACTCAATCGCCAAGATTTTAATTTCTTTGGATTTCCTTTTTTGGGGAGTTTGGGGTGGTTTCCGAGCACCCTAAAAAGGAAACATTATAAATATAATAGAGCATTTAGAAAAGCGACAAAATCAATAAGGGGGATAAAATACCTTTGTTGTTGTTACTGCCTTACTTTTTCCTTCCTCATTCACTTCGGTTGGTTTCTTGGTTGTTGGTTTCTTTGGTGGAATCTTCATGGCTAAAGTAAAACAGAAACATTTATTACAAGTAAAAGATAAGGGGTAATGGAAATTGTTTAGTCGAAGTCTTCCCCATTCCACACCTTCATATATTTCAGATTCAATGCGAACATCTTTGATCCCAATATGAAGGTGACCTTTGAAACTATCTAATGTGTGCTTAGTCGCAACCACACGCTGAGAACACTTTTGTGATTCTTGTCAAAAGATTTTTATAAAACCCCCATAGATGAACCAGTCTAGGAATGGAAGGATGAGCGCCACCCCAAAGTCATCACTGGACAGTCGAGAGAATTTGGGAGAATACATGTTAAAATTCGTTTTGTATCGTTTCTCGAGAGGAACGTACAAATGGATCTTTAAATTCTCCATTTTCTTTAAAAAAATTCCTTTAAAGTAACAGATGTGTCGCGAACGGTTCGACCAATATCATTAGGCCTATAAGTAGTTTCAAAGTATTTTTGGAATGCTTGGATTTCCTTTATGCGTCAAAGTACCTTTCTTGACCTTTTCTTGCACAGAGAGGAAAACCTTGTTAATATGTTGAGTAAAAGCAGCCACGTCAAAAAATTCTTCAGCATAATAAGCTTTCCACCATTCATCGATTTGCTGGGTGCAAAGAAAGCTTGCTTCGAAAGCAACAAGAAGAAGTTGTGTTCAACCAGTGTATCGAGCAATTTGCTCAATAGTCACAACTTCAATGTATGATGCACTATAAAGGAGGAGGAGGTTTTTCTTCTCATAAAGAGGTTTGGGTAAGACTTGAACTAAGCCAAACTGTCGAGCGACACAATTAGGTTGATAAGCGATCAAGGTAACCAGACTCTTCGAAAGATTG
This sequence comes from Lathyrus sativus, assembly GCA_963859935.3. NCBI lineage: Eukaryota > Viridiplantae > Streptophyta > Magnoliopsida > Fabales > Fabaceae > Lathyrus > Lathyrus sativus. Next base: position 433,072,654 of record OZ012739.1, on the reverse strand, counting down.
AATCTGAGGGTTAAAACCTTGAGAGTTAGAAAAGCTTTCGAGATTGCAATGGACTCCGCTTTTTGGGCTTTCGACGGAGCTGGAAAGGGCCTGATGAACCATTCAGGACCATATTTACTTGCGCCAAAGGGATCCATGTTTGATGAGAAGTCGTAGCGTTTGGTGTTGCACCCCAAAATTTGCCCTATCTTTTTCTAACCTTAACTGGCTTTTGCTTCGCGTTCATTTGCATTTTCACTAGGTTATACACTCACAATCATTCATTTTCATAAGATCCTAAGGCACGGGATCAAAGCCTCCTGAAGAATTAGGGTTTTCTGTTAGGCTGAGGTTCCTATTTCATTTTGAAGATTAACTCAATTGACCTTTTCATATTAAGTTTTGGATTGTCTTCACGAATTTATTCTCATCAAAGTATACCATATATTAAGAATTTAAGATCATTCCCTTCAAGATTTCTCAAGAGCCTCAATATACATCTCAAGGATGATTAGGGTTTCCTCTTTCATTGGTATTTGAGCATGTTCTGAAGGTTTGGTCAGGGTCTCAAGATTTCCTCAAAGTGTGGTCCTCATGCTAGAATCATCACCTTCTAAAGGGTTGCTGGGAGTGTCATTAAGTGAATATGTTACTGGTTGGTTTAGATGTGATTTCTCTTGTGATCAGATTGAAGATTAACGCCAGTGGATTCATTGATTCAAGAATGGTCAAATGGCATAAGGTTCTCAAGCCTATATATTGTTCAAGAGATTTTTATGGCTTTCTTGAAATTCAAATAACAAAAACCTTATTCAAGAGTACCAAACTTCACTATTTCAAGTTCATCATTTCAAAATGATCAAAGTTCAAGTTCAAGTTATTGGTTCAAATTATTCATCACTATCCATCCAAGCTACAAATAAGGATCACTCAAAGTTCACAAGTGATTTGAAAGATTCACAAGAGCAAGGACTTTAATTCATGTCATAAATAGAATAAAGGTAATCCATACAAGAAAGTTGAAATTACAAGGATTCATATTACATTTTTGCAAAAGGATCCTATACAATAACCACTAACCCATTACTCAAAAGTTACAACAGAAAAATCTAATAAAAAGAAAAGAAACATTGAAGACAGTGGTGAACTTATGCATCTTAATCATTACATATAATTCTAAGAATGAATAAAATGATACTACCGTCATAAGAGTTACCTTGCAGCAGAACTAGAGGGCAGACTCCCAACTGCTACAGTTCAATCAACCACAAGGTTCTTCATTTTGGATTCCAGTTCATCTTCCATACTACCCTCTTCATTAGATTCTCCATCACCCCATTTCCCTCAGAGTCGTTTTCATCTAATGGACCGAACATGTCCGATGATTTTTTGAATTTAACCTTCAACTCTTCAATGTCATCATCAGAAATGAAGTTTCCATTAATGTTCAAAAGTTTAAAATCAGCCTTCTGCACAACGGTGAAAGCCAATTGTCGAGCCTCGTCACTGCTTATTTCATTGGAACTTAGATCGACTTCCTTTAACTGGTCAAGTCCATCTAGAGCTTTACTTATCTGGATGGAACCTTTATCCTTGAGTTCATTCTCGGAGAGGATCAACTTAGCAAGAAAGTTCTTTGATGCTACGTAATCTACTATAGCAGGAACGACGTCAACTGTAATTTCATTTCCATTCATCTCAAGAACTTCAAGGTGAAGAGCTGATTCCTTAAGAGTGTTAACTATAACAATTGCTCCGTCATATTCCAAGTTCAAGTAGCTTAGGTATATCTCTCTTAACTCTGCATTCTTGGCAAGAGCTTTACTTAGAAAAATCCCACCCTCGGCGCCAAACATGCGGGTCGTACTAAGTCACGCAAGAAGTATATTGTAACACCCCCTTTCTATACCCCCAAATTAATCAAATCAATCAATTAGGCACATAGAAAATTTATTTCATCAGAGTTTAATTAAAACATGGTATATAAGAGGCGCATCACATTATCATGAAATTAAACACATACGATACCTGCTCAAAATAGATATGCAACAATGGGTAACCCACATCTCAATATTTAGAATAAAAGTGGAAACATCCAAATATTGAATCGATCACATACATAAAAGTATATACAACCATATCCACAGCGGATACATACACAGATGTATCACAAGGAATCAAAACAAATGTAACTCCAAAGGAGTCAAAGGCTTCCTAACTACCCAGATGTTACATATCAGAGCCATTGACCAAAAAGAATGAAGACATCGCTTCACAAAAAGAACCTCCAGCTTCCTACTCTGCAATGCCTCATAGAGCATTATAAAACAGCAGAAGGGTGAGAAACAATATCATAACAATTAATGCATAAAATTGTATATATACATATACTCATATTTGTACAAGTCATACTCAATTTATGTTCTCACCACATTAAGCATATACAAATAATCATGTCTCTACACATACACATGAACATTCACTATATGTTCCTCCAAACAATCATATATAACATACACAGTTACATTCATACAACTAATGCATCATACACAGATGACTCATGCAACTCATAGAGACCGACACACGACTCTATGCAGATGCAAATGCGGTACCGACTCATTTCAACAAATTCTCTAAGGAATCGAGTATTCAGCAGATTCTCCACGGAATCAAGTATTCAGCAGATTCTCCACGGAATCAAATATTCATCAGATTCTCCATGGAATCGAATATTCAGCAGATTCTCCACGGAATCAAATACTCAGCAGATTCTCCACGGAATCAAATACTCTAGTCAATCCTCCAAGGGATTACATGTTATGACCGATTCTCCGAGGAATCACACAATGCAAACGATTCTCCAAGGAATCTAATGTAACCATCGTATCATACGAGGTTCTGCAAATCCTCCGAGGGATCGATCAACACAGAATGCATACTAAGATGCTACACAATGCTAATCCTCCGAGGGATCGATCAACACAGAATGCATACTATGTTCACAAACATACTCATTGCATTTATCACATACATCGCATATATCTATCATGCATTCACATTATGCACCATTTCACACATGGTTTACACACATATCAGCCTATCAATGCGTTTCTATTCAATTCAAGCAAATACACAAGATTATCAAACGTTCAAGATTCACCATTGGCTCTACAATCTAGGATTCACGCCTTTCGGCCACCCACAGCACGACATGTCAAAACAGTTCACACATCAATCATTCATATAGGCATTAATCATAATTGAATCGGCCAAAAATCATGCTATGAACAAACAGCAAAACAAATAACACTGTCAGGTTCGCCAACCTTCGCCTGGCGAAGCCACGCAGCGAATGCTCGCTGGCCTTCGCCTGGCGAACTTCCCAGCGAAGTCCACTGGGAGTAATTCTGGAATTACTCGCCGAGGCTCGCTACACACACTCGCCTGGCAAACCTTCGCCAACTCACTTCGCCTGGCGAACTTGCCAGCGAAGACAGGGTGTTGCTTCTGACTTGCTTCGCTACAGCTCGCTGGACTTCGCCTGGCGAAGCTTCGTTGCCATTCGCCTGGCGAGCCTGCGAAGACAGAACTTCCATGGGTGTCTCAAGAGCCCAAACTCCACAAAATCAACCGATTAAAATCCAAACCAGTCTCAGTTTCTTTCCTCTCAAATTCATTCCAACACTTACCAATCAATTCTCACACTAAATTGCTAAATGTCTAAAATGCCCTTTTTACTCTAATTCCCCGAAAACTCTCCGAATCGGTAAAAATAGATAAAATAAGCAAACACCACATAGTAATATATAATTTCTCAATTTAAAACAAACATCAATTAAATAAATTAAAAGACTCAACAATTAATGGGAATTCAGAATCGGGGCGTTACAACTCTCCCCCACTTTAGAAATTTTCGTCCTCGAAAATATTACCTGATTCAAACAACTCCGGATGCGACTCTCGCATCTTGCTCTCCAATTCCCAAGTCATGTTGCCTTCTGTGGCACCTCCCCAGGACACTTTCACAAGCGCAATATCCTTGCCTCTTAGTTTCTTAACTTCACGGTCCAAAATACTAACCGGTAAAACTTCAACTGTAAGGTTATCTCTTACTTCAACTTCATCCATCGGGAATACAAATACGACCTCGAAACCTCAAAACTCCTAATTCATCAACTTTGAAATCTTCATTTCCATTCGTCATCAAATCCACAAATTTCAAATCCAACTTTTGCTTTTCACACACCGTAGCAAGGAAATCATTCGCGACATGCGACATACCCAGCTTCACACTACTCGGTGTTAACTCACAAACCAAACTCAAATCTCTAAAGTTCTCCAAAAGTTCCCACTCTCTAACTATTAAAGTAGACACGTGCAACGACTTCCGACTTAAGGCATCGGCTACCACATTCGCCTACCCGGATGATAATTTAAACCAAAATCAAAGTCCTTCAAAAGTTCTAGCCATCTCCTTTGCCTCATATTCAATTCTTTTTGATCAAACAAATACTTCAAACTCTTGTGATCGCTAAAAACTTCAAATCTTGCACCATAAAGATAGTGCCTCCAAATTTTCAAAATGAACACTACGACCGCTAACTCCAAATCATGAGTAGGATAATTCTTTTCATGTACTCTCAACTGTCTAGAAGCATACGCCACGACCTTCCCATTTTGCATCAATACACCACCCAATCCTGACAAAGAAGCATCGCAATAAACCACAAAAGGTTCCGTAGGATTTGGAAAAATTAAAACCGGCGCTGTCGTTAACCTTCTCTTTAATTCCATGAAACTCTCTTCACAATTAACATCCCAAATAAAAGCTTTTCCTTTACAAGTCAACTGCGTTAACGGAAGTGCTAACTTTGAAAATCCTTCGATAAACCTCCGGTAGTAACCGGCCAAGCCCAAAAAGCTTCGAATTTCCGTAACTGATCTTGGAGTCTCCCATTGCATTACCGCATCGATCTTGGATGGATCCACACTAATACCATTTCCGGAAATAATATGTCCAAGAAAACTCACCTTCGATAACCAAAACTCACACTTAGACAACTTTGCGTACAATTTCTTCTCTTTCAAAATCTGCAACACAATCCTTAAATGTTCTTCGTGCTCCACTCGAGACTTAGAATAAATCAAAATGTCATCGATAAACACTACCACTAAATGATCCAACTGCTCGTGGAAGATACGGTTCATATATTCCATGAAAACACCCGACGCATTAGAAACTCCGAATGGCATCACCGTATACTCATAGTGACCATATCGTGTTCTAAAAGCCGTCTTCGAAATATCTTCTTCCTTAACCCGAATCTGGTGATAACCGGATCTCAAATCAATCTTACTAAAAACACGGGCTCCAACTAATTGATCCATCAAATCATCGATTCTTGGAAGCGAATACTTGTTCTTAATTGTCACCTTATTCAATTGCCGATAATCAATACACAATCGCATACTACCATCCTTCTTCTTTACCAACAATACCGGCGCACCCCAAGGAGAAACACTTGGTCTTACAAATCTCTTATCCAACAAATCATTCAACTGTTTCTTCAATTCTACCAACTCCGATGCCGACATCCGATACGAGGCCATCGAAATCGGTCTAGTACCCGGAACTAGATCAATAGAAAATTCAACCTCTCTCTTTGGCGGCACATCCGCAACATCTTCCGGAAACACTTCAGGAAATTCACAAACCACAGGAAACACGTCGAGCTCAACTTTGCTCTCCACCGACAACGATGCAAACAAACCAAACAACTGAGCTTCGTCCGCTAAAAGTTTCTTCAACTCTTTAGTGGAAAGAAAACTCTCGTTTTCACCATCTTCCAAAGAAGGAAACCTTACTAACTTGTGATAACAATCCAGATGAACTCTATTAAATTGCAACCAGTTCATACCCAAGATTACGTCCAAACCTTCCAACGGCAAACACACTAAATCCATAACGAAGTCCTTACCATACATGGTCAAAGGACAACTTGCACACACCAAAGAAGTAGTTACCGACCCCGAAGTGGGAGTTGCAATAACCATACCACTACTCAAAGAAACCATACACAAATCCAACCGCTTAGCACACGCAAGAGAAATGAACGAGTGAGTCGCTCCAGTATCAATAATAGCAACTAAAGGCATATCATTAATAAAGCATGTACCTTTAATCAAACGATCCGCCGCATTAGTAGCGTCTGAACCTGCTAATGCGAATACTTTTCCGCCCGCCGGAGCTTGCTTCGGTTTGGTACAATTCGGGCTAATGTGACCCACCTCGCCACAATTAAAACACTTCACAACATTCTTTCTACACTCTGCTGCATCATGTCCAAGGAGCCCACAGTTGGAACACTTCGCCTTGAACTTTCCACAATCATAAGACTTGTGGCCCATCACGCCACACTTAAAACATTTGATCGCACCGGAACCTCCTCCGGGTCTCCTATCAAAGTTTCCCCTATGTTTGCCCTTATCAGCAGGCGTCACATAAGGTCCGCTTCGTACTTGCTGCTTCCCTCTCCTCTCGCTCAAACCCTTATAATGAGTAGAACGAGCTCTACTGTCTTCTTCATAAATTCTACAACACTCGGTCAAATCCGAAAATCTTCGTATTCTTTGATAACCCACCGCTTGCTTTATCTCAGGATGCAAGCCATTCTCATACTTGATACATTTGGAAAATTCCGCCGTAACCGCATCATAGTGAGGGTGAAACTTCACTAACTCAGTAAACTTAGCGGTGTAGTCCACCACTGACATATTACCTTGTTTCAAATCCAGAAATTCCATTTCTCTCTTCCCTTTAACACTTTCGGGATAATACTTCCTTAGAAACTCAGTACGAAATAAATCCCACGTAATCTCCTCATCGTCGACCTCAAGAACTTGCCTCACGCTGACCCACCAGTCATCAGCCTCTTCTCTCAGCATGTGAGTCCCTAGTCTCACCTTGTTCCCTTCAGCACAATCCATCACCCTAAAGATCCTCTCAATTTCCTTTAACCATATCTGAGCACCATCCGGATCAAATCTCCCTTTGAACACCGGTGGTTGGTTCTTCCTGAACTCATCATTCGCATTCACGTTAGGTGCGCCCTGCACAGCTCTGGCCATAGCCTCTAACGCCGCTGCCATAGCATTGTCATTACGACCTGCCATATTCTGAGGATTCCCAAAAATAACAACAAGGTTAAACAACCGTTCAACCAACACAACAACAAGACAGACACGACTGACTCAACACTGGCTCTGATACCACTTAATGTAACACCCCCTTTCTATACCCCCAAATTAATCAAATAAATCAATTAGGCACATAGAAAATTTATTTCATCAGAGTTTAATTAAAACATGGTATATAAGAGGCGCATCACATTATCATGAAATTAAACACATACGATACCTGCTCAAAATAGATATGCAACAATGGGTAACCCACATCTCAATATTTAGAATAAAAGCGGAAACATCCAAATATTGAATCGATCACATACATAAAAGTATATACAACCATATCCACAGCGGATACATACACAGATGTATCACAAGGAATCAAAACAAATGTAACTCTAAAGGAGTCAAAGGCTTCCTAACTACCCAGATGTTACATATCAGAGCCATTGACCAAAAAGAATGAAGACATCGCTTCACAAAAAGAACCTCCAGCTTCCTACTCTGCAATGCCTCATAGAGCATTATAAAACAGCAGAAGGGTGAGAAACAATATCATAACAATTAATGCATAAAATTGTATATATACATATACTCATATTTGTACAAGTCATACTCAATTTATGTTCTCACCACATTAAGCATATACAAATAATCATGTCTCTACACATACACATGAACATTCACTATATGTTCCTCCAAACAATCATATATAACATACACAGTTACATTCATACAACTAATGCATCATACACAGATGACTCATGCAACTCATAGAAACCGACACACGACTCTATGCAGATGCAAATGCGGTACCGACTCATTTCAACAAATTCTCTAAGGAATCGAGTATTCAGCAGATTCTCCACGGAATCAAGTATTCAGCAGATTCTCCACGGAATCAAATATTCATCAGATTCTCCACGGAATCGAATATTCAGCAGATTCTCCACGGAATCAAATACTCAGCAGATTCTCCACGGAATCAAATACTCTAGTCAATCCTCCAAGGGATTACATGTTATGACCGATTCTCCGAGGAATCACACAATGCAAACGATTCTCCAAGGAATCTAATGTAACCATCGTATCATACGAGGTTCTGCAAATCCTCCGAGGGATCGATCAACACAGAATGCATACTAAGATGCTACACAATGCTAATCCTCTGAGGGATCGATCAACACAGAATGCATACTATGTTCACAAACATACTCATTGCATTTATCACATACATCGCATATATCTATCATGCATTCACATTATGCACCATTTCATACATGGTTTACACACATATCAGCCTATCAATGCGTTTCTATTCAATTCAAGCAAATACACAAGATTATCAAACATGGCTCTACAATCTAGGATTCACGCCTTTCGGCCACCCACAGCACGACATGTCGAAATAGTTCACACATCAATCATTCATATAGGCATTAATCATAATTGAATCGGCCAAAAATCATGCTATGAACAAACAGCAAAACAAATAACACTGTCAGGTTCGCCAACCTTCGCCTGGCGAAGCCACGCAGCGAATGCTCGCTGGCCTTCGCCTGGCGAACTTCCCAGCGAAGTCCACTGGGAGTAATTCTGGAATTACTCGCTGAGGCTCGCTACACACACTCTCCTGGAGAACCTTCGCCAACTCACTTCTCCTGGCGAACTTGCCAGCGAAGACAGGGTGTTGCTTCTGACTTGCTTCGCTACAGCTCGTTGGACTTCGCCTGGCGAAGCTTCGTTGCCATTCGCCTGGCGAGCCTGCGAAGACAGAACTTCCATGGGTGTCTCAAGAGCCCAAACTCCACAAAATCAACCGATTAAAATCCAAACCAGTCTCAGTGGCACAACCCTACCATCACCCGACTAAACTACATCGTCTAATCCGAGTTCTAACCGATTAAAACCTCATTCTACTCACAAAACCAACTTTTAACCTAAGTGGGAAAAAGAGTAGAAACTCTACAAAATCCAAACACATACACATACAATCATACACATTAAAGAGATGATGGAGTTTCACACCCTTACCGATCGATTGCAAGCTTTGGTGATGATCCCTTGATGATTCTAGGTTTTCCTCTCCACTTTCTCTTCTCTTTCTCTTCTCCTCTTTTCTTTCTCTTGTTTTTCTTCTTATGTTACTATCTTTCTTTCTTTTCCTCTCTTATTCTATTTCTATCTCTATTTCTTTCCTCTCAAATTCTTTCCAACACTTACCAATCAATTCTCACACTAAATTGCTAAATGTCTAAAATGCCCTTTTTACTCTAATTCCCCGAAAACTCTCCGAATCGGTAAAAATAGATAAAATAAGCAAACACCACATAGTAATATATAATTTCTCAATTTAAAACAAACATCAATTAAATAAATTAAAAGACTCAACAATTAATGGGAATTCAGAATCGGGGCGTTACATATATCACTCATCATAACCAATACCATCCTGCACTAAAAGCCACACATGATTTTGCAAAAAATAGTTATAGGACCCCACACTACAACCCACAACGCGTAACACCTGTAGAAAACCAATCACAACCCTTCTCTCATTACAACCTTGCGCACATCCTGCAATATCCACACACAACCATTTCCCTTGAGCAAAACGAAAAAAACAGCAACGCTCATAACACTGTAACAACACCACACACATAAAACATGTACAATAACAAAACACACAAAAGAACTGACCCCACTTGTACGGTTTGCAAAATGTGTCCACCCACAACACGTCTGATCCTCAAAATCATTACCTCTACAACCTTAAAACCTCCCTTTTAATTTCTTTGAATTATCACTCTCCAAATTCCTCCAACATCCTTCAAAAAACATCCTTCAATATCCCTTCATACAACCTTCTGAACCTCACCACAAATCAAACTCTCAACAACAAAATCATCACAAAAAAAAAAAATCAGAACTAGAGGATGAGAACGAGAAGAGAGAGAGAAGAAGAGAAACCAAATGAAAGCAAAAGTGAAAAGAGTCGAACCTTGGATCTGAATCGTTCAAAGAGATTGAAGGAGATAGAATAAGTGTTTTACATCTTGGAAGAGGGGAGTAACGAACCAGAGCCACACGAGCCGAGACAGATAGAAATAGGATGATCTAAATTGAAATTGAGTAGAGTGAATCAAGCGAAGAAGGAGAGAAAACCGATTAAAGTGAGTTATATTCGTTGCTATTATTTTGCTGAGCTTCTCTTATCCATGGTGCTTTCTCAAAATTTTCTTTAAGAAACTGATGACACTTTGGATAGGTTATTAGAATGTTTTACTGTGTTAAATGTTATTCTTATTTGCTTACTGGAATTTACGACTGTGTTGTGCTGAAGCGTTGTTGTTGTTGTTGTTGTTGTTCTTTGTTTAGTTTGCACTTGTAGATTTGACGTATCCTTTGCTATGTTGTTGATGATATGAATCGTGCTTAGGGTTTAGCATTTTTTATTACAACTTGTTGTTGATTGAGGAGTCTCCACTCCTAGCTGTATGCTTGGCTTGTGTGATAATTCAATTGATACTTTGGTTTTGTTTGTTACCGTTTTTGTCATACTTTATGGTGAGCGATGAGTCACTCAGTCTTGCCTTTGGATGAGATCACGACATCGCTCTTTTGGTTGAGGACGAGGAGTCACTCAGTTTTATTTCTCAGTTGAGATCACAACATCATTTTTTCTATGATTGATTAGTATAATGTTTACTTGTGTTTGTTCACATGATCCCTTAAGATTCCTAGTTCCACTTGATTTTTGATTAAGTTGGAGGTAGGAGAGACATTAGTATTTCAATCCTTTGCATGATAAAAATTAGGATAGTCCCTTTCAAACTTTAACTTTAGCTCCATTATTTGTATGATAACATTAGGTAGAATTCCCTTTCTATCCCAACTTTAGGACAATTGTGCATGACAATGTTAGGAGTCAGTTTCCCTTAGTTGTTTTCTTTTCAACCATTGAGTCCTCTCTCATCTCATCTCAAAACAAGTCATTAACACACTTAATAAAGACAAGAACATTGTGTTCCACGAGCCTTAAGCATATGGGAAATGATGAGTGAGGGGTCTCTCCTTACTTGTCTAGAGTGTTTAGTGTATGTCTCGTCTGGGGGTGATATGCAATGCATTCGCTCCTATATCGCAGACATTAGTGCAACGTGAATCAAATCAATTCACTTCTCTAAAAATCATAAACAAACTTCAAACCTTTTTATCCTTCGGGATTTTTGTTTCAAACGCATTTTCAAAAAAGAGTACGTTACTTTTCCGTTCTACCGCAAACAGACATCGACCCTAACTGTTGGAATGGGAACTTAATGTCGCTCATAAAAAACACTTAACCAACCTGTGGTTTGTCATCCAAACTACGACGGCTCTGATTTCTCATACCAGATGAGGATACGTAGGCACAAGACGATGATGTCTTGGTGAGCAACCTTCCCCCCTTCACCCGTAGTTTTTCGAACCATGTTGATTATGACTTTCCTATTGCACGAGGGAATACGTAGGCATAGGGCGACAATGTCCTATCGAGTATCCTTTTGTTTTTCCCTTTTTGTTCCCGTTTCCGTTTAGCAGTAGGCTTTAGATAATACACCCTTTAATTAAAAAACAAGCATGAATCCCTTTGAGTACAACGAATGCGAGGGCGTGCTAATACCTTCCTCTCGCATAACCGACTCCCGAACCCAAGATTTGGTTGGATGACCTTGTATTCTCCCTTCTCTTAGGTTTTCTTAGATTGTTTCCTTTCCATGCGTCGGGATAAATAACATTCAATGACGACTCTTCTATTTTTCTGCTAGGTATTTTTCGTAGTTGCGATAACTGGCGACTCTGGTTCCCTATGCGAGTCAATCCTAGCGCTTGTCTGCCTTTGTTTCATTGAGTGTTTACTTTGTGCAGTTATTTGCTTTTATGTACATTGCTGTTGTATATTATTGCATTTGCATTTTTATTGTTGCATTTTATTATTGCTATCACATTGTTGTTGCTGCTGTGTTGTAAGATGGGTTTGTTCCATGATAAATAAGCCCACTACCCAGGCTTGAGTATACATTTTAGATTAGAATGAAGAGTAGTGGGACTTGTGTGGCATCTGGCTACGTATAGTTGACATAAAATTCACGTCCAGACAAGGTTTTCTTTGGATATGCTCTATCATGTACGTTTGATGCATACGATAGGGTGTTGACTTAGAGAGCTTATGACTTTGGAGACTGTTCATTGGAAGCTGGTTGAGACCTCCTTGATTGATGATGATGACATACCAGAAATGGTGAACGTATCATTTTTTCTCGACCTGAGAGTCCATGATACTGACGACCTTCTAGGATTGTCATGCGTCAAAGACTAGAACCCACATGTGAGAGGGGATGGGTTTTGCAGGAAACCTTGAATTTCAACCTACCCGGTTTTCTGGTTTTCTTGTCAGTGTGAGCTTTGATCTTGGGTATCTTGGTATTCTGATTATCTCAGCATTCTGGTATTCTGAATTTCTTGTCAGAGCGAAGTTTTGGTCTTATTCAGTCAGCAACACAACATTTATTCAGAATTTATGGAGGCTTTGATCCCATATCTTTTGCATTGCATAACATAAACATCTATGCATCATTTTGCATATCATTCTTCAGCTGGCCAAAACTCTCATTCCGCCTTTGCTCATGACCAGCTAGTTGATTTCTCGGTGCTCATTTTGAACAAGTGGTGACTGTTGAAAGACAACAAAGTGTTTAAAGCATGATCAAGCAGTGTCAAGAAGTAAGGCAAGTTGGAAGCTGTTGGTAGCTACGTCAATGAACAACCTCCAAAATGTTGACCTCCTACCAGGTTTTACTGTGACAACTAACCCTTTGTATGGTTTTCTTCCTAATGAAGATCCTCCATGAGTGAACAATCTTACTCAAGCTCAGTCTATGCAGCTTTCTGTTGAGAGTCAGGATTTACATGAACAGTTTGTTGTCCAAAGTGGATATTCCTCTTCTCCTGATACTACAGACAATCGTAGTTTTACATTTTCTGTGTCAAATTCCCAAAGGAAGGTCTCGATGATGAAGACCAAGGACCCGAGAGCTCTTGAGTTTGCTGAAATATATCGTGTGTTGGATGAGAAACTCAAATCCCTAGAAGTTCAGGATAATTTTAGTCTTGACGCTATGGACATGTGCCTGGTACCCAGCTTAGTGTTACCTCCAAGTTTCAAAGCACCAAGGTTTGAGAAGTATAAAGGGGATAGTTTCCAGAGGCAAAATTTGGTGATGTTTTGCATAAGAATGACTTTGTATGTCTGCAACGATAAGCTAATGATCCACTGTTTTCAAGATAGTTTGAGTAGGGCATCTTTAAGTTGGTACACACAGTTAGAGAATGGTTAGATCCGATCATGGTTAGACTTAGCTAAAGCTTTTTTGAAGTAGTATGAATATAATCTTGACATGGCTCCTAGTCGTATGCAGTCGCAAAGTTTGTCTCAAGAGAACAATGAATCCTTTAAAGGATATGCTCAGAGATAGAGAGAATTGGCTTCTAGAGTGTAACCACCACTTCTAGACAGAGAATTGGTTAACCTACTCATGGATACTTTGCAAGGTCCGTACCTGGATAAATTGGTCAGCGGTGGGACATCAAACTTCTCTGACTTGGTAATAGCAGGAGAAAGCGTTAAGAGTTGCCTAAAGAGTGGAAATATTCAGGATGTCTTGAGTAGTCAGGCCAGTGAAACTGAATTCCTCAGTAACTCCCAATGGGGCGAAGAGGATGTAATCAATACAGTCATGGCAGATGTTGAGTATTCTCAAGCTAAACCGGTGAAATCTTTTGGTTCTTCATCTTTCCAACAGTCATTATTTCTAGTGTCATGTTATCCTTATGGATAGAAAACCGTGCCTAGGGCACCATATCAGAAACCTTGGGTCGCTCCTCATGCAAATCAATGAGCCCACAGTCAAGGTTATAAGAATCAACGCCAAAATCATAATAGGCCTCACAACAACTTAGAAAGAATGAATGCTCCTCTTCATTCAGTTCCTATGTTGTACAGTCAACTTATGCCACATTTGATTCAAAACTCGTTGGTGGAGCCCAAGACTCTTAGGCTTGTGCCAGAACCTTACCCTTCTGGGTAAAATCCCCATGTGCAGTGTGGATATCATGGAGGATCCATGGGACACTCAACCTAAGGTTGCAAAGCCTTCCAAGCTAAGGTGCAACAATTGATTGAAAAATGATACATATTCTTTCCAAAAGGAAGTTTGGTTGTGCATGTCAAACTCTTCGCTATTTAAGCTCGAAGAATTCAAGGGTCATCTCCTAAAAAGCCAGTGGTCCAGACATGAAGGCATTCTCAACAGTAGAAGTCCTTGGGCACTTTTATCAATTGCATTTGTAGTTTCTTTCCTGTTAATTGTTACTTGTTTTTAAACATTGTTGTTTTGAATGGTAATATTAATGAAGAGATTATGCATTTTTTGAATTAATCATGTTGCATTCGCTCATTTATTGCAAAGCACAAACACATATACCTCTTATTCACTTCACTTTATCACTGTTGTTTTAGCAAAGACTGGAGGGATGATGACGAAAACTGAATACCCATAATTGCTGATCGTATGCTTTCAGATAAAATCCTGTTGATGATGTACATGCATTGTTTGAAATCCCCTAAACACTAGAGAGATAAGGAGTTAGTCCCTACTTAGCCACTTTGAGCCTAGAAGTAGGAGTTTCCTTCAGACTTTTAAACCCTCATATCTTAACCTGGGGCAGAGTAGTCGTCATTTAATTTAGACAAGCGTTCAAATTTCAAGAAAAGTGTTTCCATTCAAGGACTAATCTCACCCTATGCCTCTCAAAGGTCGTACCTCACCAACCACAATGGTTATACCTCACCAGCCAGGAGTGAGATAATCACAACCCTTTCGGATAAATCAAGACGGTCAGTGTCACACGACTTGTTTCAAAGAGAAAAAGAAAAAGAAAAAAAGACCGCTAAGTCGAAAAAATTGCAAGCAAGTGACTTAGGAAAAAGTTAGGGCATCCTGCTGGACTTTAAAATCGAAAAAAATCAGTCCAAACAAAAATTAGGGAACAAAAGAATAAAAAGGTATGATCACAAAAGGAAAATCCTCAAGCAAAAGTAAGTTATGTGACTACAGACTCAGAAGACAAGAGGTGACTGTCACTCCAAAAACCTTGTAGGTTCCTTAACATTCAGTCATACCATCCAATGAACTTTTTAAAAGGTGAGCGCTTGTGCGAAGTAGTTGAACATAGGATTGGAGATCATCACGAAGAAGGGGTGTGCAATAATCAAACTTTGAGCCTTTCATCCTTTGTTTCAATAACCGTGAACCGGACCCCGATTTAACCCTTAAAATACCTAATTGAGACAGGGTTTATTCTGAAGGCATACTACAACAAGGTTGCATAAACTAGATCCTACAAGATTTGCTAATTTTCTTCTTGCTGTATCTTTCACTAGCTAAATCGGCACTGCGTCTGGACTATTGGTTCATTTATCACACACTATCACATCATTCTAATAATGATTGACTTTTTCAAGGCTTGCATGAGTATCGCATTAAAATTACCATTCGTGAACAAACAATTTTAATTGTAGGTCAGTAATTGACATTGAGGAAATTCCAACAAGGAGCAATCAAAGAGGCTGGATCACTTAGTAGTCTGGATCAGAATCGAGTATACCTTATAGCTCTATGAGTCTGGGGCATTGACATCCAAAGAGTATGGAATCAGTTAGTTTAAGGCAAGTTCCCAAAGTATTGGTTGATTATGGGGAAAATCATTCAGGAATTGGTTGATCAGAAGTGAATCACCTCGAGACTTCACAACCAGGGGTAGGTCACCTAGAGATTCTGTTGATTAAGGGCATATCCCTCTAGTGTTCAATCAGGGCAAGTTAAGTCGCTTCAACGCTTATTCAGGGGCAAGCTACCTCAAGAGTACATTGAGGCCAACCACTCTAAGAGTCAGTTAGTCGAGGACAAATCTTTTCATGGTGAAAATTTTGGGGCAAGCCATCTCGAGGTCATCTCATGGCAAGCTACTTTCTTTTCAAGGTGAACTTTCCCAAGGATCATACTGGGGTAAGTTGAACTACACTGGGGAAAATCCTCTCTATGCTTTTAAGCTTCTCAAGGAAATTTCATCAGCGAATGTTGAGTTCAAGACGAGTGTCAGAAAATCGTGCCCTCACCCCATCACATAACCTTAGCCTTCTGAAAAAGCCTCACTGCAAAGGACCTCCTTTCCATTGTTGGGAATCTTCATTGGGTTTCATCCCACAGTCTGAACCTGTTTCCTGTCAGAACTTTGTAACCAAAATCACTTCCAAAACCAGTTCACGTCTGGCAAATCATCTCAAGGTACCAGTTCTCATCTGGTAGACAACCTTCAGACCAGTTCCCATCTGGTCACCTATTCTTTAGCCTACCATTTAAACTCTAGTTCCCGTCTAGTAAACACCATTTCAAAGTCCAGTTCTCGTCTGGAAAACCATAAAGTTAGTTCCCATCTGATACCAAAACAAGAAGTCAGTTCTCGTCTAATAACTTAACCTTTTGTCACCAGTTTTCGTTTAGTAGTCTACCCTTTAAATACCAGTTCTCGTCTGGTAGTTCCCCTTAAGAGTCCAATTTTATTAGCAACCAAGAATAAATCCCTAAAAAATCTAATCACCATAAATCTGGTCCCATTCCTAAACCAAAAGCCCAACTATATTTGGTACAATTATTCCCAGTGGCTCACATGTCATCACATCCCCCGACATGAGGCTCGTTTGATCTCACTTCTCCCCTGTAGAGTTTTCTCCCTAACAGATATTGTTGAAATTCTAGCATCCTCGACAGAGCATGGTGAAGTTTTTAATCATTCTCCCCCAGCAGGAGTTCAAGAAGTTGTTTTCCCCCGACCGGGTTTGATTTGTGCTCCCCAATGAGTGTTCAGAAGTTGGCTACACCAGATTGGATAATGTTGGTTTGCAAAAAAGGTGGGCACCCAACAGGGGACTTGTTGGATGTCTCCTTATGGCAGAAAGTTGGTTTTCCTCACAGAGTCTTGGTATCTACTTTCCTCATTAGGTCAGAAAGTGATTTCACCAGTAGTGGTGTGCTCCTATCACTAGCAGGGTAAGGTTGAAGGATACTTTCCCAACAGCAGGGTAAGCTCATTTTTTCCCTAGCAAGGTTTGGTACTAGTAACTTCTCTCCCCAAGCAGAGTTTGGTATTGATTCCCTCGACAGGTAAATCAATGGCGGTAGATATCCTCGGTAGATTCCAAGCCCCGTCATCGTTGGCACTTTTCTGTATCAGATTCTTGGGATGATTTTCTAGGAGATGTTATTTATAATTCCTAACAGAGTGGAATTTTATTTGGGCTTTATGTTCAGCAGAGGTTATAATCAGGAAGGCCATTTAGTTTGTCTTTCTCAATAAAGTTTATTTCTGACTTTCTCAGCACTTCTCCTGGTGGAGTATTCTTTTGCATATCATAAGCATCTTTCCATTTCAACTTCCAAATGCATAGTATTTCCATTTCGTATAGAGCATTACGCCATAGAAAAACTCAAACATATGCATTTGAAGCATAATTCAGGTTTGATATCATCTTTGCTAGACGTTTCCCCAGCAGATAATGGCATATCCCCAATAAAGTCATTGTTGAATATGTTCATTTTACTTGTGCTACCCGACAGAGTTGTCTATTTAAACTTCTCTTTTCCCCAGCGGAGTCATCTTCTCTAGGTTGTAAGTCCGTTGATTCTACTTCCTGTATATATTGGTTGTATCCCAACTCCTGGTTGGTATCTTTGTGGAGTCTCATCCTAACTTTTGGTTGGTCTTCTCTATTTCATCCCAACTTTTGGTTGGTACACTTTGCTTCATTCCAAATTTTGGTTGGTAGTCTTGGTTTCATTCCAACTCTTGGTCGGTATCCTTGGTCCGTTATTCCAACTTTTGGTTGGTATCTTTATCCTCTGTTCATCCCAACTTTTGGTTAGTCTTCTCTGTGTCATCCCAACTTTTGGTTGGTACCCTTTACTTCATCCTAACTCTTGGTTGGTAGTCTTCAGTTTTATCCCTTGGTTGGTATCTTTTGGTTTCATTCCAATTCTTGGTTGGTACTCTCCCTATTGAAGTCGTCATTTTCTTGGTGGTATTTGGAATTCATCCCAACTTTTGGTTGGTAATCTTTGCTTTATCCCACTTTTGGTTGGCATCCTTCGTTATTCCAACTTTTGGTTGGTACCTTGCATTTCTTGTATCCCAACTTTTAGTTGGTATTCTCTTCCTTTATCACATCTTTTGGTTGGTAGTCTCTAGTTTTTATCCCGACTTTTGGTTGGTATCCGCTATCTTTATCTCCCCGCAGTTTGCAAATTTCCAGGTTCTTTTGGTATTCAACCTCTGTGTACCTTGAATGTCTCAAACTCGTTTCTATCATTCCTTTAGGTCCAAGTCGATTGAATAAGGGCAGCTGTTGCACCCCAAAATTTGCCCTTTTTTTTCTAACCTTAGGTGGCTTTTGCTTCACGTTCATTTGCATTTTCACTAGGTTATACACTCACAATCATTCATTTTCATAAGATTCTAAGGCATGGGGTCAAGGCCTCCTGAAGAATCATGGTTTTCTGTCAGGATGAGGTTCCTATTTCATTTTGAAGATTAACTCAACTGACCTTTTCATATTAGTTTTGGATTGTCATTACAAATTTATTCTCATCAAGGTACATCATATATTAAGATCATTCCTTTCAAGATTTCTCAAGAGCCTCAATATACATCTCAAGGATGATTAAGGTTTCCTCTTTCATTGGTATTTCAGCATGTTCTGAAGGTTTGGTCAGGGTCTCAAGGTTTCCTCAAAGCATGGTCCTCATGCTAGAATCATCACCTTTTAAAGGGTTGCTGGGAGTGTCATTAAGTGAATATGTTACTGGTTGGTTTAGATGTGATTTCTCTTGTAATCAGATTGAAGATTAACGCTAGTGGATTTATTAATTCAATAATGGTCAGATAGCATAAGGTTCTCAAGCCTTTATATTGTCCAAGAGATTTGTGTGGCTTTCTTGGAACTAAAATAACAAAGACCTTATTCAAGAGTACCAAACTTCACTATTTCAAGTTCATCATTTTAAAATGATCAAAGTTCAAGTTTAATTTATTGGTTCAAATTATTCATCACTATCCATCCAAGCTACAAATAAGGATCACTCAAAGCTCACAAGTGATTTGCAAGATTCACAAGAGCAAGGACTTCATTTCATTTCATAAATCCAATAAAGGTCATCCATACAAGAAAGTTGAAATTACAAGGATTCAGATTACATTTTCACAAAGAGATCCTATACAATAACCACTAACCCATTACCCAAAAGTTACAACATAAAAATCTAATACAAAGAAAAGAAACATTAAAGGCAGTGGTGAGCTAATGCATCTTAATCGTTACATATAATTCTAAGAATGAATAAACTGATACTACCGTCATAAGAGTTGCTTTATGGTAGAACTAGAGGGTAGACTCCCAATTGCTACAATTCAATCAAACACAAGGTTCTTCATATTGGATTCCAGTTCAACTTCCACACTACCCTCTTCATCTAATTCTCCATCACCGCCTTTGAAATTCTGGTATGCAGATTTCAGATGTCCTAACAGATGTGGAGACATTGATCTCTGCTTAAAATAAAACAAGGACAGAACATGAGCATTTTGATTTACTTTAAGAATTAACAGTGTCATGTCATATGTTGTAACATCTTCAAACTGACAGAACAATTTATCTAACCATTTAAATTGAGCAGAATATTAAATGCAGAAAGATAAATAACACAATGAATTGTTAACCCAGTTCGGTGCAACATCACCTACATCTGGGGGCTACCAAGCCAGGAAGGAAATCCACTATCAGTAGTATCAATTCAGAGCTAAACTCCCCCATTTGCAACTCCTCACTTAATCCCTAGCAGTGCAACTTCTACCTAGGACACTCCTAGATATGAGACACCTCTCACCCCCCCTCAATTATAACGGTGATAACAACAAATGAATTAGCTTTATAAGACACTCTTCAACGACAATACTTGATCTTGCTTAACAGCTTCAATCAAGAACAACATACAACCTAAATATGTCTACCACGATGCATCAAAAGATACAAAGGGTGACTTACAAAGTCACACACAAGAGACTATCAAAACCCTAAACCCTTATTTTGCACCCAAGATCTTCTTGTTATGAATGCTTGTCTTCTTTAGGTCTAGCAATTCCTTATTTATAGGCTCTTATAGTATGGGCTTGGACTTTAGCAAAAACTACCTCAGATTTGATAAAATCAAATCAAATAATTCTTCAAATATTTTCATAAGATAATTCTTCAAATATTTTCATAATTAACACCAATTTAGATTTGATCAAATCAAATTAAATCAAATTCCAAATCTTCTGCAGAATCTTCTCCACAAAAATAGGAACAAATATTTTATAGTTTCCTAAAAAGTCTCAAAGATTATTTTTATGAAATCCAATTAAATTTGCACTTTGTTCCTAATAAATCTCCTTGACCTGCACATAATGATGAGGTATATCCAAGGGGATCTCATCAAACCAAAACACCTCTGTCAAGAGATATAAAATAGCAGCACCTGCTGTACCAGACCAAGATGTCATGACATCTATCTAAAACACATGACAGTAGTACTGTCATAACAGTTGATGAATATGTTATAACATCTTGCTTAACATCAGTGTAGAGTTATGTTTTACCAAAATTTAGCCAATCATAGAACCATGGAACTAACAATCTCCCCCTTTGGCAAATTTTGGCTAAAACAACCAAACCATGATAAATCTTGAGATATAGACTTATCAGAGCAGCAACAACAATAGTTTTCTCAAATACATCCAGCCTCACAAACTATCATGCTCCCCCTTAATAGTTGCATTCAGCAAGCAACAACAAAACACTACTCTTTCCTTAGCAGTAGCAAAGTCCTATCACAATGTTGGCCATCATGTCAATACACGTGACATAACATCAGGACAACAGATGACATTAATACTTTACTCCCCCTTTTAGCCAAAAATTGACAAAAATGGAGTAAATGTACACACATATAAACTCAGATGCACACATATAAACTCATAACACATCAATCAGAGCCAAACCCAAAAACTGAATCAGAAACATCATGCTTCAAAGCACGACTCAGCTGACAAACTGCACATGGTGTCCGAATATCCAATATGACATCTCACAACCTCCCAAGAGATACACAAACTGCTTGATCCCCAATCAATATAAAGACTGCACCACTGCAACAACAATCCATGGACAAGGACTTAAACCCCCATGTCATAGATAGACAATGTTCATTCTATCATCAGATGAAATCACTTGAATAACTACATATTTACATATAGAAAAGCAGCAACTTTAAACTCATGGTTCAACATACCTGCTGAACTCACTCAAACACTGTAAAATCAATCCTGATTTATACAGATCCAGATACCATAGCTCCTTGAGAATACATCTTGACACCCTGGATTATTCACCCACCCAAAACATATATGACAAATGGCCTTACGCATCTACACCAGTTATCATAACTCCTTGGATAGGCAAGATGTCAAGCAAACTCGGCTTGACATTACTACCATACTCTAGAACAAAATTCTCAATTTTCTTGTTTCACAAGATCCTTTAACTCAATCTTTTCCAGATCACTTCCAGGAGAATAAGCCACCTCCCCATAAGCATTCTAATCCCATCATAAATCAGAGCACTATGTTTAATATCCAACTTATGCATATGAACTAGCACACTGACTACTTTACACCATGATTCAGAGCACTCTTGACCACTACCTCCACATCATACTCCAGCATGATTAGATAAAACACTTCTGAATCAAATTGTGAGTATCAAGCATCACAATCCTAGTTCCAAGCCATCATGTATGACATCAACTCCTTTACCACTTACATTGGTTCTAAAGACACCAACTACATGACTTATTATTTCCATAGTAATCCATACATTTCATTGAGATACACATGAAAATCTCAGAAGGACACACCAACAGCAGCTTAACAGATTATCACAAACACCAAAATATCATAGAGAGAAATAAACTCTCATGTAGCTTCCTCATAGACATAATGTTTAGACATCCTGTCTGAAATTAAAAATACAATAATTATTCTTAAGCACCTTAAGAAATGATTCCTTCATCAATCAGTCAGACTACAAGCACCAAGTCATGGACATAAACTACTTCTCCTTTTACTTTCTATCTACTACCCTTTTACACAGATCCATCAATAGCCGGGACAAAACGATTCTTCACCATGAGCATTTTCATGACAAGAAATCATACACCATGCTTCATCATGATGAGAAACAACCTCCACAGTATAAACTCCACATAGCTTTACCCCATGAACATAGTCATTGAATCTGGAGTTCTTGCCCTGTCTGAAGCTGCACCTTCAGGAGTGACACTTTTGACATCGCCAATTAAAAGGATAATCAATTAAATACTTGCTAAGGCCACAAGTAACAATTGATTTTAAATCCCCAATTTGAGACACATAAATATTCTGCAGAGAAAAAGAAATTCTCCCAGACAATAATCAATGTTGTTTCCTAGGTCATTCATAAGAAGAAAGCACAATCCTAGTTCAAACCAACAACCTCACAAAGCCAGACCCATAGTCACATTGTCAAGGTACAAAGGTACACCAGACAACACAATGTCAATACATCTTGTCTAACATTACGACCTCACCAGTGGTTCAAGAACACAAGCTTGCCTGAGAATCAGCAAACTTTGTACAGGCTACAACAATGCAGCTACATATCAGACAGGTACACAGCTCCCCCTATCATGCATTATCAGCACTCCCCCTAAAAGAGAAAACCCAAACACATGAAGACTCACTTCAACATCTTCATATTCACACACTGTAAACACATGCAACTCCACACCCCTTGTTTCATAAACCACACTAGAACCAAACCTAATAGCAGAGGTAATCACATGATAGACATAACTATCTGTAAGATCACTCAGGTTCAGCTTTGAAAGACTAGAAAAATCTCCAAGATGTCAGGGTGAATGTCTTAGAAATGTTTCCTTGACTTCCATATGCACAAAATCATAGCTGATGGTGTCTTGATCTTCATATTCACCAGTCATACAAATACAAGACAAAACACTTAGATAGAGGCCCAAAATCCTGCTGACCAAAAATCCCTTCAGTGGAAGCCAGATCATAATGCTCTCACCTTTATATTACTCCCAATAATCTTATACAAATCTGATTTGATCTCAGAACAAAAAAAAATACATTGTCAAGTTCACCATGAGCTAGAACATAATATTCCACCCTCATAGAGACATACAATCACAAACTGCTTGAAACCACAAACAATCTTGATAAATAACTGTACTATTGCAGCAACAGATCCTAGATAGAAGTATAACTCCCCATATCAAGGGTAACCAGTGCTCTTTTTCCAAAAGAACACCTTAACGTGAATGGAAAACATAAGACTCATCTTCATGTCTTCAAGAGCTCACTCCGTGTTTAACACACCTACTGAACACATTCACTCACTGCTTGAACCACAAGTAACCTGTGTACCATAATAGTACACCCATCAGACAGAAGCTCCCCCCTATCTTTTATAAAAGATCCTCCTTTCAGCAAGAAACACCTAAGATCATTATATCTCATGACCAACTTCATGCTCATACAATGAGAAGGTACCATAATTACGATCCTTGTACTATAACTAACGAACTCTTGGATTGAGACCAAAATTATCATTGATCCCTCTCGTCTTAAACCCATCCAGACCCTGTACAGATCCACTTTGAGTTTTACAGGCATATATATCCATGTTCCTTGAAAGAATCCAATTGAACATGGAATGCTTCACATTCCTTAAAGAGACATGCAGAGCCTCTTAATTTGTTAGTTATACCAGATGTCATTCCCACTTAAAAGACATCAGATCCATTCTCCATAAATCCTTAGCTTACTTGCTTCATAGGTATCAAATTGATCCATTTGTTTTTAGAGTTACTTACAGCAGAAGAAACCACTTCTCCACAAGTATTCTGACCTTAGCCTGAGTTAGAGAACAAGATGGACACCCCATAATCCAAGACAGTCTTTACCTCATCATTCTCCCATATGATAAGTTAGAACACTTCTGATTCAACTAGTGAATATCAGCTTCCAAAATCTGAACCCCAAGTTCAGCAAACAAAAATGATGTTCTAACATCCGTTAGGACATCCTAATCATGTCACAGACACCATACATTATGGTTCTTGATACAATAACCACTTGGACTTGCTATCTGTATAGTAATCCAATCTGAAGATCTTCAAAGAGCACAGTTTCACCAGCTTGATTAACGAGAAATCTAAATAACATATAGAGAATTAAACTCTCATACTTCTCCCAAAAGAAGGCACTCATCCTTAATAACTTAGGGCTTCTACCATGAACAAAACCAGAAACTCCTTTGGTCTTCAAACAACTACCCTTTTGTACAAGAGTAATTTTCTCCAAGCACACTTCTTAAATAACCAAATGCCACTGTTTGGTTAACTTAGCTTCTTTTAGAGCTCTAGAAAATCTTCTGATCCACCAAGCAAACTTGATCTTCAAGTTACATATCCTACTTGCTCCATAGCAAGGCATCTTAGATACACCAAGACTTGGACCTGAAACATCTACTCCTTCTTGCAGCTCCCGCAAATTGCATGAGATAGACCTTTTTGAAGCATTAATCCATTCATACCCGAGAAGGTCAACTTATCTTCAAATAATGTACCATTACATCAACTAAGACCCTAAAGTTCAACTTGATGTCAGAACCTCTGATAAGACATCCCGCTGGTGAATTCAGTCCTTTATTATGCCACTTAGAAGAACCTCGTCACTCTATCAGAACAAGAGTTCCATGTTCACATAGACTTGATTAATGATATCAAGGTTGAGTAGGCAATCTCTATTCTGCTTTATTGTACCATAACAAATACCTTGAAATGCATTTGCTATAGGAACTCCTCTTTAGAAAAACCAACCATGCCAAAGCTTGATTCTTCAGAGAAGATTAGTCACAAAAAATCTTTACAAAAGGAATCCCGCTTTCCTTAAGTAGAGACTTCTTCAGAAAGTCAAATATAACCGCCACTTATCCTTGACACCTACTGCACTCCATTACACCTCGATCAGAAATAAAGTGATCTAAGGTCAATTCATCAAGATGATGAAATCTTCATCTTCCATTAGCACCATTTTTTTTTGACAAGTTTCTTGCCAGGAAACTTTCTAGACAAATTACGTGCCTCTGTAGGTCCAAGCTGAGGAAGAATGAAAACACACATGTAAATGATACCAAGATCATCAACTACATCTCCTTTGCTTCAGAGAATCACTCTTTGAATCAACAAGATTTTGCATAATCTCTACTCAACATTTAGTTGAATATCAGATCTTTGAAGTAGACCAAACAAATCAAGGGCCAGATACTTGAGTGACAACAGATGAGACACCTTGATCATCGACTAAGGATAATCCATTAAATATTTGTGAATAACAAAAATAACAATGAATCTTAAATCCTTATAAGGAATCCTTCTTCCAGAAGACTAACTTGGATCATCCACTTGATGAACCATCTGAACTTCGACAATGTTGAATATTATGGATAACCAATTAAATACTCGTGCATTCCACAAATAGAAATTGATCTTAAATCCACACAACTTGTCGAGAAGACCATCTGACAGATATTTACACTTCAACAATACCAAAAGTATTCTTTAGTTAAAGGATCTTTAATGTTCAAACATCAAGGCTGACACCCTTGACTCAACCTGCCTATGACTTCCTCTGCTGATAGAATCCTTGAAAGTCATGAGTGGTGAAAATAAATCACCTCCCACTATCTTTAAGTTGAATAACATTAATCAGCACTAGAGAACTTCAGAAATTGATCTTCAGTATGAGAACCAGGTTATCTTCCTGAAGGTACTCTTAAACACGACCAGAGATGCCTTTATGAGGGGACTTGAGAGATATCTCAAGTATCTTTGGAAACTAGGTTGCAAAGTGTATTTACCAATTTCATAGATCGTGAATATGATAAGTATGATCTCAACTCACTTTCTCTGACTTCAAGATACATGATGGAACCAACATTCCTAGTACCAAGTCAACAACGATAAGAATCAACAAATAACTCTCTCCATTCCATTTCTCCCGACTTTGGAATAACTAGAGCTTTAAAACAATGCTGATATCTTCAAGAATAGACGTCAATAAGCAAGATCTTCCACAATCTTTTCACAACACTAGAATAATAGGACTACCAGAGTTCTTCCATCAGAAAAATATGCAGCGGAACCACCAAAGAGCATCTTCAACATGCCCTAAACAAGATGTCAAAATATCTTATAGGACACCATACATAAGAAGTAGCCACTCCTCCTGCAGTTGTTGTAGAAACTCCTCAAAAACCTTGAACAACCAACAGTAGTTGTTCCTTTTGATCCAGAACACTCATCTCAACCATCAATTATAATGAATGATCTGATCTCTCCAACTCCTCCTTGTTTAAATCACCAGAAAGTATGTCCCATTCCAGAACAGGCAGGATGCCAGCTCTGATACCAATTGAAATTATGGTATGCAGATCTCAGATGTCCTAACAGATATGGAGACATTGATCTCTGCTTAAAATATAGCAAGGATAGAACACAAGCATTTTGATTTACTTTAAGAATTAACAATGTCATGACATATGTTGTAACATCTGCAGACTGACAGAATAATTTATCTAACCATTTAAATTGAGCAGAATATTAAATGCAGAAAGATAAATAACACAATGAATTATTAACCCAGTTCAGTGCAACATCACCTGCATCTGGGGGCTACCAAGCCAGAAAGGAAATCCACTATTAGTAGTATCAATTCAGAGCTAAACTCCCCCGTTTACAACTCCTCACTTAATCCCTACCAGTGCAACTTCTACCTAGGACACTTCTAGATATGAGACACCTCTCACTCCCCCTCAATCACAACAGTGATAACAACAAATAAATAAGCTTTAGAAGACACTCTTCAACAATAATACTTGATCTTGCTTAACAGCTTCAATCAAGAGCAATATACAACCTAAATATGTCTACCACGATGCATCAAAAGATACAAAGGGTGACTTACAAAGTCACACACAAGAGACTCTCAAAACCCTAAACCCTTATTTTGCACCCAATATCTTCTTGTTATGAATGCTTGTCTTCTTTAGGTCTAGCAAGTCCTTATTTATAGACTTTTCTAGTATGGGCTTGGGCTTTAGCAAAAACTACCTCAAATTTGATAAAATCAAATCAAATAATTCTTCAAATCTTTTCATAAGATAATTCTTCAAATCTTTTCATAATTAACACCTCTTTAGATTTGATCAAATCAAATCAAATCAAATTGCAAATCTTCTCATTGTAAATCTTCTGCAGAATCCTCTCCATAAAAATAGGAACAAATATTTTATAGTTTCCTAAAAAGTCTCAAAGATCCTTTTTATGAAATCTAATTAAATCTGCACTTTGTTCCTAATAAATCTCCTTGACCTGCGCATAATGATGAGGTATATCCAAGGGGATCTCATCAAACCAAAACACCTCTATCAAGAGATATAAAATAGTAGCGCCTGCTGTACCAGACCAAGATGTCATGACATTTGTCTTCGACATCTGTCTGAAACACATGACAGTAGTACAGTCATAACAATTGATGAAGATGTTATAACATCTTGCTTAACATCAGTGTAGAATCATGTTTTACCAATATTTAGCCAATCATAGAACCATGGAACTAACAACCTTTTTCCCTCAGGGTCATTTTCATCTAATAGACTGAGCATGTCCATAGATTTCTTGAATATAACCTTCAACTCTTCAATGTTATCATCAGAAATGAAGTTGCCATTAATGTTCAGAAGTTTAAAATCATCCTTCTGCACCACAGTAAGAGCCAATTGTCGAGCCCCATCACTGCTTATTTCGTTGGAACTTAGATCGACTTCCTTTAGCTGGTTAAGTCCTTCTAGAGCTTTACTTATCTGGATGGCACCTTCATCCTTGAGTTCGTTCTCGGAGAGGATCAACTTGGCAAAAAACTTCTTTGATGCTACGTAGTCTACTATAGCAGGAACGACGTCAACCTTAATTTCATTTCCATTCATCTTAAGAACTTCAAGGTGAAGAGTTGATTCCTTAAGAGTGTTAACTATAGCAATTGCTCCTTCATCTTTCAAGTTCAAGTAGCTTATGCATATCTCTCCTAACTCTGCATTCTTGGCAAGAGATTTACTTAGAGAAATTCCACCCTCAACGCCTAATATGTGGGTCATACCAAGTCACGTAAGAAGTGTATCAGTCATCGGAACCAATATCATCTTGCACTAAAAGCCTCACATGATTTCGCAAAAAATCATTACAGGACCCCACACTACAACCCACAATGTGTACCATCTGTAGAAAAACAATTGACAACCCTGATCCAATCAAAACCTTGCACATATCCTGCAATATCCACACACAACCATTTCCCTTGAGCAAAACGACAAAAACGACAACACTCATCACACTGTAACAACACCAACACATAAAAACCTGTACAATAACAAAACATGCAAAAGAAATGACGCCACTTGTATGGTTTGCAAAACGCGTCCACCCACAACATGTTTGATCCTCAAAATCGTTACCTCTACAACCTTAAAACTTCCCTTTTAGTTTCTTCAAATTCTCACTCTCCTAATTCCTTCAACAAACCTCCTTCAATATCCCTTCATACAACCTTCTGAACCTCACCATAAATCAAACCCTCAACAACAAAATCATCACCCAAAAAATAAAACCGAATCAGAATTAGAGGATGAGAACGAGAGAGAGAGAGAGAGAGAAGAGAAAGCAACTGAAAGCAAAAGTGAAAAGAGCCGAACCTTGAATCAATTATGAATCGCTCAAAGAGATTGAAGGAGAGAGAGGAAGCGTTTTGCATCTCATAATAGGAGAGTAACGAAATGAAGCCACACAAAGCTGAGACAGAGAGAAACGAGACGATCCAAATTGAAATGGAGCAGAGTGAATCAAGCGAAGAAAGAGAGCATACCGATTGAAGTGAGTTGTGTTCGTTGTTGTTGTTTTGCTGAACTTTGCGTATCCATGATGCTTTCTCAAGTTTTGCTTTGAGAAACTGATGACACTCTAGATAGGTTGTTAGAATGTTCTACTGTGTTTTTCCATTGCTAGATTCAGTTTGTACCATGATCTTTCGATCGGGCCTTATCATGAGATGGGCTTCATAGCCTTACCCACAATGGGAAATTTTACCCCATACCCCTACAATTATACCCATACCCCTACACTAAAATTTTTTGGACCAAAATATCCTCGTATGAAAAGTTATAATTTTTTGGTTTGTTTACCGGAAGACTTTTTGGAAGTCTTCCGGTTTACATTTTTTTGCTTTGTTTACCAGAACACTTTTTGGAA
Source organism: Lathyrus sativus (assembly GCA_963859935.3). Classification (NCBI taxonomy): domain Eukaryota; kingdom Viridiplantae; phylum Streptophyta; class Magnoliopsida; order Fabales; family Fabaceae; genus Lathyrus; species Lathyrus sativus. The sequence continues at coordinate 433,042,877 of OZ012739.1, read as the reverse complement.
GTCTTCCGGTTTATATTTTTTTTATTTGTTTACCGGAAGACTTTTTGAAAAGTCTTCCGGTTCACATTTTTTTGATTTGTTTACCGGAAGACTTTTTGGAAGTCTTCCGGTTCATGTTTATTTTTTTTTATTTTTAATTTTTAATTTTTTTTAATATTCAAATTACAAATATATTTATTCTATTTTAGTTAATTAATATATTTATTCTATTTACTCTATTTATTCTATTTATTCATTTAATAATAATTATTCCACTAATTTGATTTTTTATTAATTTATTCTTATTTATTTACTTAATAATAATTACTCCACTAATTTGGTATTGTTTTTTTTAATTAATAAAAATAAAAGTTGTTAACTAATTTATATATTGATTGTGTTCTTTAAAGAAGAAAATTAATAATTTAATAATATGTTTATATGAAAAATAAAAACAAATATCATATTTAAATGATAATCCTATCATTTCTTCTATCAAAAATTTTCACCAAAAAATTATAATATATAACATTTATAATTATTTAAACAATATTTTATGGGGTAAAATATTAACTTTTAAAAATATATTTTATGGGGTAAAATATACTTTTAAAAATTTTCACCATAAAATATTAACTTTTAAAATTTGTAGGGGTAAAATATTTTATGGGATAAATATTAACTTTTAAAATATTAAAAACTAATTAAATCATAAATATTTCCTTCCGAGTAATTGTGGTGTCTCAAAATTCTCAGGCATATCTAGAATCACAAAGTCGACTGAAAATGATAGAACATCTACTCTTACCGAGACATCTTCAAGAATTCCATATGGGCATGTGATTGATCTATCCGCCAGTGTTAGAATCATTTGAGTAGGTTTCTACTCACCATATTTTAACTTCCTCATCATGGACAATGACATCAGATTGATGATAGCTCCTAAATCACACAGAGAAATGCTAATATTTAGCGAACCAATAACATAAGGAATAGTGAATCTACCTGATTAATGATTTTGGGTGGAAGCTTCCTTTGGATGATTTCACTACACTCTTCTGCTAAAGCATGTTTTCATCACTCTTCTGCTAAATATTTATGATTTAATTAGTTTTTAATATTTTAAATGTTAATATTTTACCCCATAAAATATTTTACCCCTACAAATTTTAAAAGTTAATATTTTACCCTATAAAATATATTTTTAAAAGTTCATATTTTACCCTATAAAATATTGTTTAAATAATTATAAATGTTATATATTATAATTTTTTGGTGAAATTTTTTGATAGAAGAAATGATAGGATTATAATTTAAATATGATATTTATTTTTATTTTTCATATAAACATATTATTAAATTGTTAATTTTCTTCTTTAAAGAACACAATTAATATATAAATTAGTTAACAATTTTTATTTTTATTGATTAAAAAAAACAATACCAAATTAGTAGAGTAATTATTATTAAGTAAATAAATATAGTAAATTAATAAAAAATCAAATTAGTGGGATAATTATTATTAATTAAATAAATAGAATAAATAGAGTAAATATAATAAATATATTAATTAACTAAAATAGAATAAATATATTTGTAATTTGAATATTAAAAAAATTAAAAATTAAAAATAAAAAAAAAATAAACATGAACCGGAAGACTTCCAAAAAGTCTTCCGGTAAATAAATCAAAAAAATGTGAACCGGAAGACTTCCAAAAAGTCTTCCGGTAAACAAATAAAAAAAAATGTGATCCGGAAGACTTCCAAAAAGTCTTCCGGTAAACAAATAAAAAAGAATGTAAACTGGAAGACTTTCAAAAAGTCTTCCGGTAAACAAACCAAAAAAATGTAAACCGGAAGACTTCCAAAAAGTCTTCCGGTAAACAAACCAAAAAAATATAACTTTTCATACGAGGGTATTTTGGTCCAAACAATTTTAGTGTAGGGGTATAGGTATAATTGTAGGGGTATGGGGTAAAATTTCCCCCACAATGTTAGTCTTTTTCTTTTGTTATGCCACCCGTACTTGTTTGTTTTGAGGAGGTGATGGGTCTGTAGCCCATATGATCCTCATTTAGTATCACCGCCCAATTCAATGTTTCATCCTATTTTCTTCATTTGTTGTTTCTATTTTTATTAAAATTAGTTTGTGGTTTTTGCTAATTAGATTGTGGTTTTAATATTTTGATTTTTGATAAGCTTTGATTAAAACTTTTGTTAATTAAATCTTGTTGATTTTGTTTACTTAAATTTCTCGTTAAATTTTGTTTAGAATTCTTTGACTAATTTCCTTGTCGATTTGTTGAATTTTTTATTTGTTTTCTTGTGTAAATTTTGGTTAAATTCCATTAAAATCTTGTTGATTAACTTTGGTTATTTTTCTCGATGATTCTTAAATTGTCTTGATGAGATTGGTGCTTTAATACTTGAGATATTTGTGCTTGCTTGATCTTGTTGATGCTTGAAATTGCATATGAATTTTCATTGGTTGATGTTGCTAAAACTATCCTTGTGCATAAGTTGATTTGAATGTAGGAAATGAGGTTGATGTATACACTTCTGTTCTGAAGATATGAGCTGTTAAAAGCTATTCTTGTTTGCTTACTAGAATTTATGACTGTGTTATGCTGAAGCATTGTTGTTCTGTTCTGAAGATATGAGCTGTTAAAAGCTATTCTTGTTTGCTTACTGGAATTTATGACTGTGTTATGCTGAAGCATTGTTGTTGCTGCTGTTTTTGGTTTGGTTTGTACTTGTAGCTTTGGCATATCCTTTTATATGTTGTTGATGATATGAAGCATGCTTAGGGTTTAGCATTTTTGATTACAACTTGTTGTTGATTGAGGAGTCTCCACTCCTAGTTGTATGTTTGGCTTGTGTGCTAATTCAATTGATACTTTGGTTTTGTTTGTTACCGTTTTTGTCATACTTTGTAGTGAGCGAGGAGTCACTCAGTCTTGCCTTTTGGATGAGATCACGACATCTTTGTTTTGGTTGAGGAAGAGGAGTCACTCAGTTTTGTTTCTCAACTGAGATCACGACATCATTTTTTCTGTCATTGATTAATATAATGTTTACTTGTGTTTGTTCACATGATCCCTTAGGATTACTAGTTCCATTTAATTTCTGATTAATTTGGAGGTAGGAGAGACATTAGGCTTTCAATCCTTTGCATGATAACTATTAGGATAGTGTCGCTACTGCGAAAATCGGCGCCGACAATACAGAAGAGTCGCCACCGTGCGTTATTTATCCCAAAGGAGGGAAAGGAAACGCTCGAAGTAAACCTAACGCAAAGACGGGAAAAGGTATGGTCATCGCAACCAAAACCTAGATTCGGGAGTCGGTTACGCAAGGGGAAGGTATTAGCACCCCTCACGTCCATCGTACTCGATGGGATCCACGCTTGCTTGTTTGTACGGATTACACTTCTATCTAAACTAAAGGATGAGGTCTGAAAAGAAAAGAAAACATGACTCGGTAAAGCATCGCACTTTATGCCTACGTATTCCCGTCTGGAACGAGAAATCAGAGTCAACGTAGTTCTCCTAACTACGGGTGGAGGTGGGGAAGGTTGCTCGCTAGGATATCGTATCCTATGCCTACGTACTTCCACACAGCATAGAAGATTAGAGCAAACGTAGTTCGGGCTACGCACGACACAAGTTGTTCAAATGTATTTTATGAAAAATATCACCTTAAACAAGGGTTTTCTTATTGCAAAAAGGTTGATGTTTGTTCAAATCTTTTGACGGAAGAAATGAATTGATTTTGTTATAACCTTTATTAATGTTTTTCTGTTGTTTTGAAGTAAGAAGAGATGACACTCTAAAATCCTAGGGTTAAAAAGGGAATAAAATCTACCCTAATGTTATCATACATGGGTTAGCTCCTAATGTCTGTCATGTTACTCTCTTGCACGGAGAGAAACAGAGCTCCTAAGGGAATAAACGGAAAGCAAAACAGATACAGAAACAAATATACAGTAAACAGTAAAATATGAGGAATACAGCAAACAAGCTAGGCAAAGGAGCCAAACTCTACCTCGAACCCGAATACAATAGGTAAAAGTGAAGCACATTTCACTTTAAACCTAGGGGAATTAATACACACAATACAGAAAAAGCCCCAAGCTCTGACAGCAAACTCCAAAGTTGATGCACAGCACATCCTCTAAATGAACCTCCAAGCTCTTTCTTCATCAGGCCCCCCAAGCTCTAGCTAGCTTCTTTCTTTGACAATCTTCATCTTCAATGATCTCCATCTTCAAGGGCAAGCACTCCAGGATAACAAGATAAAATCAAGAGATCTAGTTTGGCATGCTAAGCAGCTCATGAACAACCAAAGGAAACTCACAAGGGATTAGCATAGTGGGACAGGTTCCCTCAAAGTTCTACCTCTAAGACCAATCACTTATCCCTCCAAAGGAGGGAGGTGAGTTCTTAGAGGGACTTTTAGTCACTGGGAAAGAATGGAAGCAAAGGAAGCATTCCATGTTTCATGAATCAAATCTCTAATCTAGAGCTCTACCTAGCTCCTAAACCCTAAAGCCTTCAACAGCTGAACTCATCAACCTCTGGATCTTTGGTCTTCAATCTTCTCCTCATGATGCTCCTTCAACAAGGTCTTCAAGCAAGCAAAGTCCCCAAAACAAATCTCCCAAAGATAAACCCCAAAAGCAGACAATCATCATAAAGCATTCAATACAATCAATCAAATCAGAAAATACCCTAAAAATACTAAAGTCAAAGGGAAAAATCTAATATTTATTCACAAGGGTCTATTATACTTACCCATAATATCCCTATAGTCCCATACCCAAAATCAAACTAAAACTCCTAAAAGAAATGATTTACTTCACCTATGTTAAGCCTAAACCCTAATTTTGATCACTCTAATCTCACCTAATCAAATTAACTAAATTTTATCCTAAAATTCTTGGTATAAAAACCAGAGGGAGTTAAGATCAATACCTAATCATACTAAAAATAATGGATCAAAAAGATTGAGGGAAAGTCCTAAAATAAATTCTACAAAATGAAGTACTAGCTTAATCTCATTAAAAAGCTATTTAAAAGAAAAATATTAAACGAAAAATAAAATGCCATTTTTATTTTTATTAATTTTCTAGACATGATTATTGACCTATAGAAAAAACAAGAAGTGAAAAATATCAATTTTCTGATTTTATATGAATTATCCAAGATGCTAAAAATGATAAAGAAAATAAAATCAAAGAAAATGAATTAAATGGGGAGGGGGGTGTCAAAATTAACTGCGCCTAGTTGTATTTCTAGATGGGCCAGAAAGGGGGTGGTGCGTATAGAAAATGCGCCTAGGCCCATCTGATCAGAAAAATCAAATTGAAAATTAAAAGAAAAATAGAAAACACGTGGTGTAGGTAGCAAGGGTTTCCAGCGTAATTTTTAGTGGGCTTTGGTTAGGGTGTGCGAATAGCAAGTTATGTTAGGCCCATGGACGAATTTTTTAGTGAAACGCTGCGTTTCAGGTAGTATCATTTCCCTCCGTTTTTGTTTTGAACCTGGGCCGTGAGATTGAGCTTCAGAGTCAACATCTTGGACTCAATCCAACGATCAAGAGATCGTCTTCCCCAAATGCAGCTAGGGTTTCAGGTTTATGAACATCCATGCATGAATCTTGTTCCCTCTCGTTCTCTCTCAATTGGCCATGAAATTCAATGATATAAAAAGCAAAATCACTCTCCTCTCTCCCCTGACCACAACCATGCCTTTAGTTTTAATTGAAACCTCCCCTAATGTGAAACCCGATAGCTATAACCTCCATGGTACACAAATTGCACTCATGATGCACCTTCACAATTCTTGAGCCTCTTTGTACTAGGATGATCATCACCTCTCCCTGGTTATTCTAAGCTAATGCTCGTGGATTGTAACTCCTTATACACCATGTTCTTGATCATTAAAGTTTCACTTCCCTAGGATCAAACTTCATCAATGGAGCCCTAACTTTCTGGAGATCATCTTCTACCTATCCCTAACAACTCTAACCTAACAAACTAAGCGAACAATGCATAATTAATGGTGTAGAGATCAAAATGCAAACCTGTTATCCTTGATGAAACAGATGAGATAATGCACACTTCAAGCCCTGCAATCCTTCACAAATGCTCCTCAGATGATGATCTTGTTTCTGTTTGCAACAAATTGAATGGAGGATGCTCGTAATATGGGATTCGAAGGTGACTTTGATTCTTGCAACTTCAACCTTAGATCTTCAAACTTCCATGGATGAGCCTCTGAATCAGCATGTATGCACTCAAGAGATTCAATGGATTATGAATGAAGGAGAAGAATGAACAGAATTGATGTTGATTGTGTGAATTCACTCTTGCTTGCAATTGAAGTAACAATGGAGTCCTCACTTTCCTCTCTCTCTTCTCACCAACCTTTTCTCTTAATGATCTCATCTCAATATATAGGATAGCATGGAAGAATCTAGAGACTTCTAGCTCAATCTAAGATGCTTCTAGAAACTTCAAGAATTTCTCATGATATGGTATTTTGAAGTAACCTCACATCTCATGACATCTCACCTCAAACCAACTTACAACCCTTTTAAAATCTCATTACATGACAATATGGAGGAGTATGAGTGAAAAACAAGGGATTCCTTTGCCTTATGTTGAGTTTCCCATAGTTGCCTTATTATGCAAGCAATAGAATTACAAAGCAAGTCCATTTTTAAAGCCCTATCTCAAAATTGTGGCTGAACCAATGTCTCTAAAATGTTGTTTAGACTCAATTTGATATATTACATGACCCATTTTGGATTTATAGATTGCCCAAACCAAATTTCCATTTGAACTTTTTCAAGTTATATGCCATTTTTAAGCCATTTTCACCACCTTTTGTCAATTCTTGTTCCATGAATTTCCAAACTTTCATGACCTCTTTTCAAGGCTTAAAATGTAATTTTAAACAACTTTGATGTTGTGAAGTTTTTCATTTGAGGCTTGGAAATAGGAGATATGGCCTTTGCTTAAAATGACCTATAATCACCAAATGACCAAAATACCCTTGTCTTGTACAAACTATAAGTTGAGTTCTGAAAATCAGATGAAGTCATACCATACCTTTTTGGAAAGGGGAGACCATGAGGAACAACTCTTATGTTTGCCAAAAATTCATTTGAAAACTCCTTGAAGGTCAAAAGTTGCTTGGAAGACAGACAACTTTCACAGACAAATTTCAGTGCCCTCAGATGACCTGTAACTTGCAAGAGCTATAACTTGAGCTCTGTAAATCATCTTGATGACTTCCACCACTCAAATTAAATCTATGAAGATACTCTACAAGTTTCATGTGGACCAGAAATTCATATGAAGCTTGCATCTTGAGTTACACTGCTTTGAAGTTTGACCTAAATTAAGGGATTTTGCACTGAAACCCTAATTTGGTAACTTCTCTTCTCCTTGACTCCTTCTGATTTTTCTTTGGCACAACACCACATCCATATCCATATATCAAATAATGAGTCCCACAACCTTTAAATGAGCTTTAATACTTCTCAAATCAAGTCTTTGACCTAGGGTTGACCTAGATGAGACCCTAGTTGACTGATTTCAACTGAGGCTCTTGCAATCATTCCAATGACCTGGCTCATCCTCATCATAACATCCATACACACTCCATACTCTTGGCTCATAGCTCACAACTCCTCTGATGACCCCCAAACAACCTCAAGATAGGAGAGAACTTCATGAGTGATCTGTCAACTCTTCAAGACTCAAATTCTTCCCTGATGACATGAATAGTCTTGAATATGAATGAAACCCCTTGAATATGCCCCTTGAGACAAGAATAGCACTTGATCCCCTATTTAAGATATCTTGCTTATGCTATGCTATGCAGATGAATGTACTATGTACATGATGCCAATGCAAATGACTATGCAATTGAAACATAAACCTAGGTTAGAAAAGGTTGGGCAAATTTTGGGGTGCAACAGCTGCCCCTATTCAAGCGGCTTGGACCCGACTGGATAAAGAGCGCGCAACCTTCAGACATTCGAGGTACGAGACGGATGAATACGAAAGAACCCGGAAATTTGCCAACCGCAAAAATAAATTGCGTATACGACTACTGCTTGGGAAAACCCTGGGAACTGGCTTCTGTTGTCACAGCAACAACTAGCCATCCATCTGTCAATCTATTTTTGTAAAATAATCTGATATTGTCCGCAAACCGCTCTATTCCGAAGAAATGGGCATACACCAAACAATGAGAAATTGTTGATATCACTTATCAACCTCTGTTGATCTCACTTATCAACCAAGCACACGCTAACCAGCGGGAGAATATTGACTTCACTGATCAACCTTTCGTATCCTGAAGAAACGAGCAAACGCTTAACCAAACGAGACAATGCTGATTTCACTTATCAACCTTTCGTTCGTACCTGAACGAGCATTCACTAAACAGCGAGAAAATGTTGATTTCATTTACCAACCTTCCGTTCGTACCTGAACGAGCATCCTGCGGGGACACGAGAAACTTAACCAAGCAACTCTGAGAGGACAATTCTGACGACTGCCGTCAAACACCTGCTGGGGAAATTGGGAACTTAACCAAGCACCCTGACGAGAATAACCTTGTTGAAAAATAAGAGGAATTTAACCAAACAACTCCTGTGGCGAATACCCTGCTGGGGACTATGAGGGACTTAAACCCAGTAACTCATTGAAGTAACACCCTGCTGGAGAACACAACTCTACTGGGGGAACTACGGGTAACCACCCAAAAATCTGCATTACCATTTCCATAGCCCTCTGAGAAAGACTCGGCTGGGGAGAAAGAGAAGTGCTTGAACAAGCAACTCTGCTAGGGGAATATGCAGCCTAACGAACACGATCATTGCATGTCTTACACCACAAATCCCCAAAACTGAGATGAACACGATCACTGCGCGTATCACAAACAACATCAACTAAAGGACGAGCACGACGAACACGATCACTGCGCGTTCCGATGTCACAGACCAAACCACATAATGGGACAAACACGATCACTGCGTGTTGCGTTACAACCAAAACCACATCGACCATAAATCCAACCGGATGAGGTAAACACGATCACTGCGTGCCAGACGGAATAAATCCACATAGAAGAGGCGAACACGTTCACTGCGTACTTCAACCACCAATATGATGAACACGATCACTGCGTGTGCTATAATAGGACAAACACGATCACTACGTGTATTGACCGACAAACCCCCAAAATGATGTCAACACGATCACTGCATGTCTCGCACCACAAGTTCAAATGGTTCTATCAACACGATCACTGCGTGCTATACGAATACGATCACTGCGTATCTTGAACACGATCACTGCGTGTTCTGAGCCACGATCCTCTTGACTGGAGAAAACACGATCACCGCGTGCTTTGTGTCTCAACCAACCCACATAACTGGACGAATACGATCACTGCATATCCCGACCATACATAGGGTGAACACGATCACTGCGTGTTTCATGTCACGACCCTCTTGACTGGAGGAGAACACGACCACCGCGTGCCTTGTGACATAACTTCAAACATGGGGCGAATACGATCACTGCGTACTTCAGCCACAAACAACCAGATGAACACGTTCACTGCGTGCCTCACCCTATAACCAACCCGTATAACGGACGAATACGATCACTGCGTATACCGACCAACAAAAACTGGATGAACACGATCACTGCGTGTCAATCTATAACCACTGTATAACGGACGAATATGATCACTGCGCATATCGACCAACAAACATCACATGATATGGTAAACACGATCACTGCGTGTCCTGCCCAATAAACCCCCGAGACGATACCAACACGATCACTGCGTGCCTTACAAAAAAACCTTCTTAGATCGGGACGAACACGATCACTGCGCCATTCGACCACAGATACACATACCAAGATCAACACGATCACTGCGTGTCCTACAACATGAACCCCATAGATGGTACAAATACGATCCCTGCGTACTTGGACCACAAATCAACACGATCACTGCGTGCCTTACAACATGAACCCCGTAGATGGTAAAAATACGATCACTGCGTACTTTGACCATAAAACAGCATCTTCCTGAATCACGATTTCTCTTATCGGCAGGGAACAACACATCTGAAACCGAAGAGGTAACCACCTGGCTTATGTTTCAAAAATGCACGTTTGATAATGACGTAATGCTTCCATACTGCGTGGAAATGCTACGTATTCGTGTAAAATGCAAGTGCTTATGATGCATGCTTATGCAAAGAGTTACTTCAGCAAAATAAATGCTGAAGACAAACTGGATCCGCTGGGGATGACCGGAATACTACCGATACGCTTCCAACAAAATAAATGTTGGAAAGATGAACTAACTCCGCTGGGGATGACCATCCTGCTGGGAAAGTAGCTCACAAACTCAAAACTTCAACCTCTGCTGAAGATGATCGTCCTGACGAGGAAGGATCAACCTGTTGAGGAAAGAGAAAAGCAATCCCGGAAACTGCTTTCAAAGGTATCAACACTCTGATTACGCCCTGTGGGGATACTTCATCCTGCTATCACTGAGTTGGGGATTGACCGGTGTGCTCTGATTCGCACTACACCAGAAACTCTTTGGGGAAGTTAATCATATCCGTCTCGACCTTCGCTGGGGAGGACTCTGCTCTGCTTGATAAGCCAATTCTGAACTACTGAAGGTGCATTGATCTTTTCCTTTGACGCAATCTCCACTCTCCTGGGGAGACAACATTCAAATTTTGCCTGGGGCAACTTCACTGGGGAAAGACACAACATTCATCCTCTGGAGAGGGTACTAGCCTGCCATGGACTCTGGCGGGGAACTTTGCGAGCTTTTGAATACCTGCAAAAGTCAACAAGCAAACACAAGGCAATCTATGCAAAAAGAAACATCTTGGTAATCACCCATGACAACCATTCCGGTAATTTCCGGTTTTAACAATCATCGGCCGAGGCCCGCCTGTTTACACGCATGTAAGTTTATCAAAAAACATCGGCGTTTTTTACAAACAAAACTGTAAAAATTAAAACCGAAGTCACACACTACACTGAATAACACACTTTATTGATAACGGCCTGAGAATAGGCAAGATTTGTACATCAGATGCAACTCCTGAAAAGAGGTAGTCACACATAAACAAAATGCAGAAGTATACAAATATACAGAATAAAATTTGTACACATGTCGGCAGCGTGTTACAGACGAACACCACGAGCTGATCCTCCTATGACTCACCGGACTCTGACGCGTTCCCGATCTCTGTCTTCGAAAGAAATTACTTTGGATAGTTGACCCCCAGATGCTCCCAAACCACTAACAATCAAACTTGGACCGCAGTCATTTGCTTCTCAAATCCCTAACTTTTGCGTGAATCGCCCTTTGCGGGTTTTCGATTCACCGGGATACCCTTTTTTGCCGAAGCTGCCCAGTGTAGGTTTTCGACTTCGCGGGTGTACATTTTTTCATTTTATCCCTAACTTTTTCCCGAACCTTTTTATTCTGTTTTTTTGGTTCGCCAGGATGCCCCATTTTTGCATGGACTCTCTTTTTACTGTCCAGCGGGTCTCTTTAAGCAAAGTATTTTTTAACTGCGTCCGAGTTCACAGGGGACGAAAAGTCTTCACCATCCATGGTGGATAACAATAAGGCTCCTCCGGAGAAGACCTTTCTCACGACGTATGGACCTTCGTAATTGGGAGTCCATTTGCCCCTGTGATCCGATTGCGGTGGGAGGATCTTCTTCAGCACAAGATCACCCGTCTGAAAGCTTCGAGGTCGAATCTTCTTGTCGAACGCTTTCTTCATCCGACACTGATACAGCCGACCATATGCTATAGAGGTTAACCTCTTCTCGTCCATCAAACTCAGTTGATTCAATCTGTTTCTCACCCATTCTGCTTCATCCAGCTTAACATCAAGTAAAACCCTCAAAGATGGTATCTCAACCTCCAATGGCAGGACAACCTCCATGCCATATACTAGTGAGAACGGTGTTGCCCCAGTTGATGTACGCACTGTAGTACGATAACCGTGCAAAGCGAATGGCAGCATCTCATGCCAATCCTTATACGTCACAACCATCTTTTGAACAATTTTCTTTATGTTCTTGTTGGCCGCTTCAACAGCGCCATTCATCTTGGGTCTGTACGGAGATGAATTATGATGCTCGATCTTAAACTCCCAACAAAGATCCCTCATCATCTTATTGTTCAGATTCGAACCATTATCAGTAATGATCTGTTCAGGAATACCGTATTTGCAAATTATATCCCTCTTGATAAATCTGGCCACCACCTGCTTCGTCACATTGGCGTAAGATGCTGCTTCCACCCACTTAGTGAAGTAATCGATCGCGACCAGGATGAAGCGATGCCCATTAGAAGCAGTAGGCTCAATCTTGCCGATCATATCAATCCCCCACATGGAGAAAGGCCACGGAGAAGCCATAACATTCAGTGGACTGGGTGGCACATGGATCTTATCGGCATAGATCTGGCACTTGTGACACCGCTTGGCAAATTTGAAACAATCCGTCTCCATTGTTAACCAGTAATACCCTGCTCGCAACAATTTCCTGGTCATAGCATGTCCACCGGCATGCGTACCGAAAGTTCCTTCATGGACCTCTTCCATGAGCAAGTTGGCTTCCTTCTCATCTACACATCTGAGGAGTACCAAATCATGGTTCCTTCTATACAAAACGCCGTCGGGATTCAGATAAAAGTTTCCTGCTAATCTCCTTAGAGTCTTCTGATCACGACTGGATGCCCCAGCCGGATATTCCTTATTCTTCAGGAAATTCTGTATGTCGAAATACCAAGGCTTACCGTCAGACGCTTCATCAATTGCAAACACAAAGGCCGGCCTATCAAGGCGAGATATGACAATCCTGGGAGCCTCATTCCAGTAGTTGACCTTATACATCGATGACAACGTTGCAAGAGCATCTGCCATTTGATTCTCCGCTCGAGGTACATGATGAAATTCCACCCTATCGAAGAAAGGTAACAACCTTTTCGCATAATTCATGTACGACACCAAATTAGGTTGGCGTGTCTCCCACTCTCCCTTAATCTGATTCACAACCAATGCTGAATCCCCATATACATTCAGATTCTTGATCCTCAGATCAATAGCCTCCTCCAACCCCATAATGCAAGCTTCATACTCTGCTTCGTTATTCGTCACTGGAAAAGTCAATCTGGCTGTGAACGGGATGTGCGACCCGCGGGGAGTTGTAATGATCGCCCCGATCCCGCTACCATACGAATTGACAACCCCATCAAAAATCAATTGCCACTGGGAACTCTGCTCAGGACCTTCACCAGGCAACGGCTCATTACAATCTTTAGCCTTCAAGTACATTATGTCCTCATCAGGAAACTCAAACTTCATAGGCTGATAATCCTCAACTGGCTGTTCGGCAAGATATTCGGACAGAACACTTCCCTTAATGGCCTTCTGGGAAACATACTGGATATCGTATTCTGTCAATACCATCTGCCATCTATCAATCCTTCCAGAGAGCGCTTGCTTTTCAAACACATATTTGATCGGATCCATCTTTGATATCAGCATGGTTGTATGATTCAGCATGTACTGTCTTAGACGTTTGGCAGCCCACGCCAATGCACAACACGTCTTTTCGAGCATAGAGTATCGAGATTCACAATCCGTGAACTTTTTACTCAAGTAGTAAATTGCATGCTCTTTCCGTCCTGTCTCGTCATGTTGACCGAGAACACAACCCATACTGTTCTCAAGAACCGTCAGATACATAATCAGTGGTCGTCCCGCTACTGGGGGTATCAACACCGGAGGTTCCTGCAAGTATTCTTTTATCTTTTCAAATGCCCTTTGGCAATTGTCATTCCAGACCACCGCTTGATCTTTCTTTAACAGTTTGAATAATGGTTCACACGTGGTCGTTAGGTGAGAGATGAATCTACCAATGTAGTTCAACCTCCCTAAGAACCCACGAACTTCTTTTTCTGTTCTCGGTGCTGGCATCTCTTGTATTGCTTTTATTTTTGCAGGATCGACCTCGATTCCTTTCTTGCTCACAATGAACCCCAGTAGCTTCCCGGATCTCACTCCGAAGGTACATTTGTTAGGATTCAGCCTCAGCCTGAACTTCCTCAGCCTCTTGAACAACTTCAGCAGATTAACCAGATGTTCCTCCTCTGTTTGAGACTTGGCAATCATGTCATTAACATACACCTCAATCTCTTTGTGCATCATGTCGTGAAAAAGCATTGTCATGGCCCGCTGATACGTTGCCCCAGCATTTTTCAAACCAAAGGGCATCACCTTATAACAGAAGGTCCCCCACGGGGTGATAAAGGTCGTTTTTTCCATATCCTCCGGAGCCATTTTGATCTGGTTGTACCCCAAAAATCCATCCATGAAGGAGAATACCGAAAACTGAGCCGTATTGTCAACTAACACGTCAATATGCGGCAGCGGGAAATCATCTTTCGGGCTCGCTTTGTTTAGATCCCTATAATCAACACACATTCGAACCTTGCCATCTTTCTTTGGCACAGGCACGATATTAGCGACCCAAGTGGGATAAGTGGTGACAGCCAGGAATCCAACATCCCATTGCTTCTGCACTTCTTCCTTTATCTTTACGGCCATGTCAGGACGAGTCCTTCTGAGTTTCTGCTTCACAGGCGGGCAATCTTCCCTCAACGGTAAACGATGAACAACCATATCAGTATCCAAACCCGGCATGTCCTCATAGGACCAAGCAAATATATCGCTGTACTCACGCAGCATCTCGACGAGCTCTTACTTGATGTCAACCTGCAACGCGGCCCCTATACGGATATTCCTGACGCATTCTTCAGACCCTAAGTTGACGATGTCAATCTCTTCCTGGTGAGGCAAGATGACTCTCTCCTCTTGCTTCAACAACCGACTCAGCTCTTCTGGTAAGTCGCTATCCTCAACAATCTCTTCCTCAGCTTGGAAGATCGGATGCTCGAAGTCTAAACGAGTCATAGGAAGTCTTTGGTCGATGTCATCTGAAGATTCATGAATCCTGCGAGGGAAACGGTTAAGTGCTTCAAAAATGATGTACAAGCAAAATGCATAACCACGCTGCCATTTTATTGAAAAATAAAAAACAGAAAGAAAAGGATCACAACATTTGAATGTAAAAAACGTCGTCATTTATTGATCATGCAAACATACAGGTAAACAGTTAGACCCTAAGACAAGATCAACGATGCCCCGAGCAAGGCATGTGATCATACAATGATTGAAAAAACAATGCATTACTGTTTGGTGACTTGGATGACGTCCTGGATGGACCAGTTGCATAGGCTTTGCCCCGGCGTGCTGGGTCGAATCCATGCGTCCATGTCGCAGTCGCTATCCACTTCCTCCGTATCAGACACAGCATTAATCCTTTCGAAGCTAACTCCTCCGGGCGTGAACACGACAGGTCCCTTGTACTTAGGCGCACTCTGCGAGGGAGATGGGCGGTACCCCAAGCCATACCTATCTTGCTTCACTGGGACGTCCAGAATCTGCCCCCACTTCTGAGTCTCTTCTGCTTGTACCAATGCCTTGGCTTATTTATGAGGAGACGACCACCTCTTGCCCTTCACTCTTTAACGGAGCCTCTTCTTTAACCTTCACCCCTTCGAACGCCTGACACAGCGTTTCATGGATCTTTCCATCTACCTCCACGTACTTGAAGGAAGACAAATGACTGACTAAGATGTCCTCTTCGCCACACACCGTCACAATACTCCCCTCAACCATATATTTCAGCTTCTGATGGAGTGTAGAAGTAACTGCCCCAGCGGCATGAATCCAAGGTCTCCCGATCAAACAGCTATATGCAGGCTGGATGTCCATGATGTAAAACACTGTATCAAACACCTCCGGTCCTACCTGGATGGGTAACGTTACTGATCCGAATACCGACCTCCTCGTTCCGTCAAAGGCCCTCACTACCAAATCACTAGGTGTGCACAACAACCCACGGGTATCTAATTTCAACAGGGCTTTCTTTGGTAACACATTCAATGAGGACCCAGTGTCTACCAGCACATGGGATAAAATAGTGCCCCGGCATTCAATGGAGATGTGCAAGGAATTGTTGTGATCACGCCCTCTAGGCGTTAGGTCAAAATCCGTGAATCCCAGGCCATGCCCAGCGTTAACATGTGCCATAACTCCCTCCAGCTGATTAACTGAAATCTCTTGCGGCACGAAGGATGTCTCAAGTACCTTCAACAGGGCATTTCTATGCGCCTCAGAACACAACAACAGCGATAATATGGAGATCTTTGACGGGGTCTGCTGCAAGTGCTATACAATCTTGTAGTCACTTTTGCGAATCAATCTCATGAATTCTTCCACATCTTTGGTTATCGGTTCTTTCTCTTTACTCCCCGAAGATTCCCCCTCAACAACTTTGTCCTTGCCCCTGGCGAGCCTCTCTGCCTCGACCTCAGGTGAAGTGAAAATTCTCCCGCTCCGGGTTATACCTCCCGCTCCTACTATGTTATCTACGGATCCCGCTGGCGGATCATTCAAGTCAATCTTTTCCCCATTGCAATACACTTCAGCACCATAGCACCATGGGACTGCCTTTGTGCTTTCATAAGGGACTGGCTTAGCCTTGGTAATAGTAATGGTCGGCCTTTTCGATGATGCCGAAATCGTCACTGATTTGAACGGAATGGTGATCGTAGCAACCTCCCTGCGCTCTTCTTCAGATTCTGTCTCGACAGACTTCTCTCGCCCCACAGACCTGTCAAACTGCAAAATTCCTTCATCAATCAAATTTTGAACCCCCCTCTTCAACTTCTCGCAGCCCCCAGGTTGAATCAAACAGTCAGCACACTCTTCACTGCAACCGGGATAGACACCTCCTTTCAATAAACGCTGCTTTACGTAACTCAAAGGGGTTTTCAGCTTGCTCACTTCCGACACTAAGTTCAACCCATCATCAATCAAGATTGCATTGGCCCCAGCCCCACCATGCTTGGGCATTGGCTGTTGCGTGATATTGGGACCGTCCTTCCCGAAGTTAATAGCCGTACTATCAAGCAAGTCCTGTACTTTATGCTTGAAAGCTAGGCAATTTTCAATATTGTGCCCTGGTGCACCCGAATGGAAGTCGCGGTGCTCATTAACATCATACCCGACTGGTGGCTGGCCGGTTGGTGGTGCTAAGGTCCTCTTCTCGACTAGCTACAATTTCAACAAAGTTTGAAGGAGTTCTGCATATGATACCGGCGGTACTTCGAATACTCTCCTCGGTCGTGGGTTCTGAAGTCTGCGCTGATTATTATTAGGCTGCTGCTGAGCCTGCTGCTGTGGTTGTTGTCTCTGCTGCTGAGAAGTCCCTGGAATGGTTACGCTTGCAACTTGCGACTGCTGATGCCAGTTCTGACCTCTATTCCTTCGTCGAGCATTGTATACGGCGTTGGTATCACCCTGCCTTTTACCACCAAACGTCTTCTTATTACCTCCTGCGGAACTGGACTCACCCGCTTGAATCTTACCAATCTTCACTCCGTTTTCAATGCGCTCCCCCATCAAGATCAACTCAGAGAAAGTACTCATCGAAAAATTGAGCAACCGGTCATAGTACATTCCAGAGAAATTTCCTATGAACATATCCATCATTTCGCGCTCCACCATCAGAGGGTGCACCCTAGCAGCCAGATCTCGCCATCTCTGGGCGTATTCCTTAAAGCTCTCGCTAGACTTTTGAGACATGCTTTGCAGCTGGACTCGGTTAGGGGAGAGATCACTATTATACTGATAATGTCGAACAAAAGCCTCTGCCAGCTCTTTCCAACTCCTGATCTGAGTAGGCTCCAAGCTCATGTACCACTCCAGCGATGGCCCCGACAAGCTATCTTGGAAGAAGTGCATTAGCATCTTTTCATCCTCAGAATACGCAGACATACGCCTGTAAAACGCGCGCACATGCACCCTAGGGCATGTATCCCCTTTGTACTTATCGAATGACGGCGCTTTGAATTTCAGCGGGACCCTCAACCCTGGGACCAGCCCCATATTTGACATATCCAGCCCAAGAGCATTCTGGCTGGCTAATCCGTTCACTTTCTCTTCTAGCAATCTCATCCGATGGTTGTCATCCCTAGCTCTTTCATAACCCTCATTCTGACCAGAGAACACATCCTCCTGACGATCCTCCCAGCGAGGTACTGCATCGTATCCAACATAATCTGCATCACGGCCCGGACCCGTTTGGAAATACCTGGGGTCGTACCTCAGATTTCCCATCTCTTGAGCGTTGTATGCACCAGTTCCGTATCCAAGATTACCATAACCATAGCCACCAAACCCAGCCTTGGCGCCAGCAGTGCTGCCATACCCCATGTTCACACTATTGAAGCCCTGGTTACCATTATTACCATTCAATCCGACATTCTCAATGCCCCCGTTGAAACCCTGGTTGACATTACCCACAAATACTCCAGCAATATCCGCATTGGCATTCATATTACCGGCGTTCCCACCTCCACCTCCAGGACCAGTTTCTCCAGCATTCAAACCGTTTACGGGAATAACATCAGCGCTTTGACGATTCTCAACTCGGGGAGAAGCAGCAATATTTTCACCATGCGATGTCCCGTTGTTTTCAGCCCGTGCGACTATCGGTTGAACCAGATTCTGCAGCTGCTCTTGTCCCTTGGTGATAGTCTCCATGGTTTGCATGAGCAGGGCCATCCTGTCACGCATCTCTTGCATCTCAACTTGCACGTTGTCCATAATCTTCTTCTGATTAGTCCTTGTGGAATAACGATGGGTTCGTTGATCTGCAATCCTGAAAGTACCTGAAATCGATGCAGGAGATAAGATACACGGATCACAAACCTGTAATGCAAATATGAGTATGTATGCAAAATGCAATATGTGCCTGTGCATTGGGGAATATTACTCCCCCCATTCTAGTGCTAATACATTTGATACAGGGTAGCGCCGTGACAGTGCGGTGACAAAAGTTGCAAGAAGTTGAAATTCAATCACAAAAGAGAAAACAACTCATATATTGAACAGGCCTTCAAAGGCAAAAGTATAACACCAATGTATCACAAGACGAACAAAAGCATGACCTCGACCCACAAGCCGGGTGATGGTCAACATACAATAAAGCATGAACAAATCAGGTATGCCCATAATCCCTATACTCCCCTAACAGCTTCTTTGTCTTGGGATGATCAGGCTGAACAAGCAATCCCTCTATGAGTAGACTCCTCTACTTAAGAACTCGCCGTAAGTCGTCGATGGACTCTTCCCATGTGCCTTCACCAAAGCACTCATCTAGCTTCCTCTTCTGGGATCGAGCTTCCTTTCTGCGGGCATCAACTTGCTTCAGTGCATCTTGAAGAGCATATCTAGTCATGACTTCTTCTTCATGCTGCCTCCTGGTGGCCTTCAATTGGTCCTGAAGATCGGAGATCTGTTGCTTCAACTTATCCTCCCGTTCCTTGTTGTTAGTAAGAGTGGCATTCCACGTCTTATTGAATGAAGCGATCTCTCGGTAAGCGATGTCCAACGAATTCTTCTTAGCTTCCATCATGCCATGAGAGCTCTTAAAGTCTTGTCCTAGGCGTTCCCGCTTCTGCTTTTCTTTAACCAACTTAGTCTTCAACAAGGTTACCATCTCAGTTTGTTGTTGAAGGGAGTACGCAGCTTCGTTCTTCTCACTTCGAATCTGGGCCAATTCTCTTTCTAGATCTTCATTAACCACCAACAAAGCTTCCTTTTCCTTCACCACTTGCTCATAAACCTCAATGGGAACAGTCGTGGGTTCCTCTACCGGAGTAGGAACAGGAGATGACACAAAAGGATAGGGCATCTGAATCTGCTTGACCCTTTCTCGCATCCAAGCTTTGTACGGAGGATAAGCCTGACAGTCGTTCTTTCCCAACAATGGTTTTCCCCTTCTAGAGATGTGATTCCAAGCGTACTGCAGCTTGGCCAATAAGTCTCCACTCAGGTCACCTGTGAAGTACAGGGATTCCTGTACCTCTTCTGCCTTCGGCGGGCTCTTCAATGCATATCCAAACTGACGAACAAGTAAAGAAGGATTGTAATTGATACATCCTTTCCTCCCAATTAAGGGCACGTTTGGATATTCTGCACAGCTAAAAATGATCTCGGAACCCAGCAAATTCCTATCAAACCAAACCATCTCCTCAGAAGTCAATCTCATAAGGCGCTCGGACCAATCAGACTCATTTGCAAGCTCTACGAAAGGACCCTTCTTCGGTAAGTGCCTATCAAACCACATCTTCAGTAATGGCACATAGCAATGAACACTCTTCCCTCTCCGGTTCTCATTCTTGTAATGGAGGGAATGGTAGAAATCCCCAATCAATGTAGGTACTGGATTACCGGCAGCAAACAGATGAAGTGCGTCAAAGTCAACAAAGTCTGGAAGGTTTGGGAATAGCACTATCCCATATATACACAAAGCCAACAAAGCGTTGAATACCACCCAACAACCACTCTTGGCATACTCTCGCGCCTTGCTAACCAGAAAGCTAAGAGCGAATCCAGGAATCCCGTACCAAGAAGTCACTAACAGCTCAGAAGCATCCATATGCAAAGCTACCGCTAAATCCTCCAACTTAGGCTTAGCGTCAAAATGGATGAACGGGACCTTGTTCTGTACTGGCAAACCAAGGAATTCTGCATATTCCTCCATAGTAGGACCCATAATGAAATCTGTAAACGTGAAGCATCTCAAAGCAGGATCGTAAAACTGCAGCAATGTATACAATCCATTCAAATCATATGCACTGGGTCTACAAACCAAACTCAAAAGCCTCCCATAACTCTTCTTGAAGCTAGCCCTAACCTCATCATCCGCAAGGGCAATCAAACTTAATATAGAATTCACATCCGGAGTGGGCAGCTTATACGCAACTGTCTTCCGCACACTACCCATATCAACAATCAGAAGTCCGGAGCACTAGAACAGGGAAGTATGTAATGCACCTGCAGCATAGACACACGTTAATGAAATGCAATGGTAAATGGGTATGCAAACAATGCAATGCAAACAGTTGCAACAGGGGATCAAGTTCCCTGAATAAGAAGCCCAAGTCACACCAAGAACAGGTCTCAGACAGACCCTCCAATACTCATCAAACCCTGGTCTCAGACATACCTCACAAAGAACTCCAGCCTGGTCTCGGATAGACCCAATAACATAACCCACACCTGGTCTCTGACAGACCCTGATAACAACCCATAAAATATCCACAATCCTGTATCTCATAAGAAATAAACCGGTAGTCTGAAGGTCAAGTTACCTGCATGCCCCAAGTCCCTCTCACAGGTAGATGTCCCTATAACTGGCACAAGGTACGACATCCTATGCGGTCGTCGGCGTCACAGACTTTCAGGGTTGATGATACGATACCCAGAAGGTGTGGCATCATCAAATCCTGAAGAGACCTCACTTAGCCAACTTCCAAATGATCGGTCCCCGGAGTCGACAATCCAACTAACCAACAGCCCACTGCACCCAAAGGGTGAAACAGGAAGTCAACCAGAAGGACCTCGTCCGAGCGTAGATTTCGTGGGAAGCTAGTACATGCAAAGCATGCACACCCCCACTAATCTCTACTCTAATTCTAGGTGCGCTCAAGCCCAGGTCCGGCTTATCTCTCAATCATAGAATCCCCATCAAACCCACAATACAACAATAATAATGATAATAAAATGCTGAAATGTAAATACAGAAATGTAAATCCATACAAAGCCCACGACGGGAAAACAAGCGCTAGGATTGACTCGCGTAGGGAACCGTTGGAGTCCCCAGCAGAGTCGCCAGCTGTCGCTACTGCGAAAATCGGCGCCGGCAATACAGAAGAGTCGCCACCGTGCGTTATTTATCCCAAAGGAGGGAAAGGATACGCTCGAAGTAAACCTAACGCAAAGACGGGAAAAGGTATGGTCATCGCAACCAAAACCTGGATTCGGGAGTCGGTTACGCAAGGGGAAGGTATTATCACCCCTCACGTCCATCGTACTCGATGGGATCCACGCTTGTTTGTTTGTACGGATTACACTTCTATCTAAACTAAAGGATGAGGTCTGAAAAGAAAAGAAAACATGACTCGGTAAAGCATCGCACTTTATGCCTACGTATTCTCGTCTGGAAGAGAAATCAGAGTCAACGTAGTTCGCCTAACTACGGGTGGAGGTGGGGAAGGTTGCTCGCTAGGATATCGTATCCTTTGCCTACGTACTTCCACACAGCATGGAAGATCAGAGCAAACGTAGTTCGGGCTACGCACGACACAAGCTGTTCAAATGTCTTTTATGAAAAATATCACCTTAAACAAGGGTTTTCTTATTGCAAAAAGGTTGATGTTTGTTCAAATCTTTTGACGGAAGAAATGAATTGATTTTGTTATAACCTTTATTAATGTTTTTCTGTTGTTTTGAAGTAAGAAGAGATGACACTCTAAAATCCTAGGGTTAAAAAGGGAATAAAATCTACCCTAATGTTATCATACATGGGTTAGCTCCTAATGTCTGTCATGTTACTCTCTTGCACAGAGAGAAACAGAGCTCCTAAGGGAATAAACGGAAAGCAAAACAGATACAGAAACAAATATACATCAAACAGTAAAATATGAGGAATACAGCAAACAAGCTAGGCAAAGGAGCCAAACTCTACCTCGAACCCGAATACAATAGGTAAAAGTGAAGCACATTTCACTTTAAACCTAGGGGAATTAATACACACAATACAGAAAAAGCCCCAAGCTCTGACAACAAACTCCAAAGTTGATGCACAACACATCCTCTAAATGAACCTCCAAGCTCTTTCTTCATCAGGCCCCCCAAGCTCTAGCTAGCTTCTTGATTTGACAATCTTCATCTTCAATGATCTCCATCTTCAAGGGCAAGCACTCCAGGATAACAGAATAAAATCAAGAGATCTAGTTTGGCATGCTAAGCAGCTCATGAACAACCAAAGGAAACTCACAAGGGATTAACATAGTGGGACAGGTTCCCTCAAAGTTCTACCTCTAAGACCAATCACTTATCCCTCCAAAGGAGGGAGGTGAGTTCTTAGAGGGACTTTTAGTCATTGGGAAAGAATGGAAGCAAAGGAAGCATTCCATGTTTCATGAATCAAATCTCTAATCTAGAGCTCTACCTAGCTCCTAAACCCTAAAGCCTTCAACAGCTGAACTCATCAACCTCTGGATCTTTGGTCTTCAATCTTCTCCTAATCATGCTCCTTCAACAAGGTCTTCAAGCAAGCAAAGTCCCCAAAACAAATCTCCCAAAGATAAACCCCAAAAGCAGACAATCATCATAAAGCATTCAATACAATCAATCAAATCAGAAAATACCCTAAAAATACTAAAGTCAAAGGGAAAAATCTAATATTTATTCACAAGGGTCTATTATACTTACCCATAATATCCCTATAGTCCCATACCCAAAATCAAACTAAAACTCCTAAAAGAAATGATTTACTTCACCTATGTTAAGCCTAAACCCTAATTTTGATCACTCTAATCTCACCTAATCAAATTAACTAAATTTTATCCTAAAATTCTTGGTATAAAAACCAGAGGGAGTTAAGATCAATACCTAATCATACTAAAAATAATGGATCAAAAAGATTGAGGGAAAGTCCTAAAATAAATTCTACAAAATGAAGTACTAGCTTAATCTCATTAAAAATCTATTTAAAAGAAAAATATGCAAAAAATATTAAACGAAAAATAAAATGCCATTTTTATTTTTATTAATTTTCTAGACATGATTATTGACCTATAGAAAAAACAAGAAGTGAAAAATATCAATTTTCTGATTTTATATGAATTATCTAAGATGCTAAAAATGATAAAGAAAATAAAATCAAAGAAAATGAATTAAATGGGGAGGGGGGTGTCAAAATTAACTGCGCCTAGTTGTATTTCTAGATGGGCCAGAAAGGGGGTGGTGCGTATAGAAAATGCGCCTAGGCCCATCTGATCAGAAAAATCAAATTGAAAATTAAAAGAAAAATAGAAAACACGTGGTGTAGGTAGCAAGGGTTTCCAGTGTAATTTTTAGTGGGCTTTGGTTAGGGTGTGCGAATAGCAAGTTATGTTAGGCCCATGGACGAATTTTTTAGTGAAACGCTGCGTTTCAGGTAGTATCATTTCCCTCCCTTTTTGTTTTGAACCTGGGCCGTGAGATTGAGCTTCAGAGTCAACATCTTGGACTCAATCCAACGATCAAGAGATCGTCTTCCCCAAATGCAGCTAGGGTTTCAGGTTTATGAACATCCATGCATGAATCTTGTTCCCTCTCGTTCTCTCTCAATTGGCCATGAAATTCAATGATATAAAAAGCAAAATCACTCTCCTCTCTCCCCTGACCACAACCATGCCTTTAGTTTTAATTGAAACCTCCCCTAATGTGAAACCCGATAGCTATAACCTCCATGGTACACAAACTGCACTCATGATGCACCTTCACAATTCTTGAGCCTCTTTGTACTAGGATGATCATCACCTTTCCCTGGTTATTCTAAGCTAATGCTCGTGGATTATAACTCCTTATACACCATGTTCTTGATCATTAAAGTTTCACTGTCATAGGATCAAACTTCATCAATGGAGCCCTAACTTTCTGGAGATCATCTTCTACCTATCCCTAACAACTATAACCTAACAAACTAAGCGAACAGTGCATAATTAATGGTGTAGAGATCAAAATGCAAACCTGTTATCCTTGATGAAACAGATGAGATAATGCACACTTCAAGCCCTGCAATCCTTCACAAATGCTCCTCAGATGATGATCTTGTTTCTGTTTGCAACAAATTGAATGGAGGATGCTCGTAATATGGGATTCGAAGATGAATTTGATTCTTGCAACTTCAACCTTAGATCTTCAAACTTCCATGGATGAGCCTCTGAATCAGCATGTATGCACTCAAGAGATTCAATGGATTGTGAATGAAGGAGAAGAATGAACAGAATTGATGTTGATTGTGTGAATTCACTCTTGCTTGCAATTGAAGTAACAATGGAGTCCTCACTTTCCTCTCTCTCTTCTCACCAACCTTTTCTCTTAATGATCTCATCTCAATATATAGGATAGCATGGAAGAATCTAGAGACTTCTAGCTCAATCTAAGATGCTTCTAGAAACTTCAAGAATTTCTCATGATATGGTATTTTGAAGTAACCTCACATCTCATGACATCTCACCTCAAACCAACTTACAGCCCTTTGAAAATCTCATTACATGACAATATGGAGGAGTATGAGTGAAAAACAAGGGATTCCTTTGCCTTATGTTGAGTTTCCCATAGTTGCCTTATTATGCAAGCAATAGAATTACAAAGCAAGTCCATTTTTAAAGCCCTATCTCAAAATTGTGGCTGAACCAATGTCTCTAAAATGTTGTTTAGACTCAATTTTATATATTACATGACCCATTTTGGATTTATAGATTGCCCAAACCAAATTTCCATTTGAACTTTTTCAAGTTATATGCCATTTTTAAGCCATTTTCACCACCTTTTGTCAATTCTTGTTCCATGCATTTCCAAACTTTCATGACCTCTTTTCTAGGCTTAAAATGTCATTTAGAACAACTTTTATGTTGTTAAGTTTTTCATTTGAAGCTTGGAAATAGGAGATATGGCCTTTGCTTAAAATGACCTATAATCACCAAATGACCAAAATACCCTTGTCTTGTACAAACTATAAGTTGAGTTCTGAAAATCAGATGAAGTCATACCATACCTTTTTGGAAAGGTGAGACCATGAGGAACAACTCTTATGTTTGCCAAGAATTCATTTGAATACTCCTTGAAGGTCAAAAGTTGCTTGGAAGACAGACAACTTTCACAGACAAATTTCAGTGCCCTCAGATGACCTGTAACTTGCAAGAGCTATAACTTGAGCTCTGTAAATCATCTTGATGACTTCCACCACTAAAATTAAAGCTATGAAGATACTCTACAAGTTTCATTTGGACCAGAAATTCATATGAAGCTTGCATCTTGAGTTACACTGCTTTGAAGTTTGACCTAAATCAGGGGATTTTGCACTAAAACCCTAATTTGGTAACTTCTCTTCTCCTTGACTCCTTCTGATTTTTCTTTGGCACAACACCACATCCATATCCATATATCAAATAATGAGTCCCACAACCTTCAAATGAGCTTTAATACTTCTCAAATCAAGTCTTTGACCTAGGGTTGACCTAGGGTTGACCTAGATGAGACCCTAGTTGACTGACTTCAACTGAGGCTCTTGCAATCATTCCAATGACCTGGATCATCCTCATAATAACATCCATACACACTCCATACTCTTGGCTCATAGCTCACAACTCCTCTGATGACCCCCAAACAACCTCAAGATAGGAGAGAACTTCATGAGTGATCTGTCAACTCTTCAAGACTCAAATTCTTCCCTGATGACATGAATAGTCTTGAATATGAATGAACCCCCTTGAATATGCCCCTTGAGACAAGAATAGCACTTGATCCCCTATTTAAGATATCTTGCTTATGTTATGCTATGCAGATGAATGTACTATGTACATGATGCCAATGCAAATGACTATGCAATTGAAACATAAACCTAGGTTAGAAAAGGTTGGGCAAATTTTGGGGTGCAACAGATAGTCCCTTTCAAACCTTAACTTTAGGTCCATCATTTGTATGATAACATTAGGTAGAATTCCCTTTCAATTCCAACTTTAGGACCATTGTGCATGACAATGTTAGGAGTCAGTTTCCCTTAGTTGTTTTCTTTTCAAACTTTGAGTCTTCTCTCTTCTCATCTAAAAAAAAGTCATTAACACACTTAATACGGGAAATGATCAGTGAAGGGTCTCTTCTTACTTGTCTAGAGTGTTTAGTGTACGTCCCATCTGGGGGCGATATGCGACGCACTCACTCCTATATCATAAACTTTAGTGAAATGTGAATCTCAAATAAAATTAATTCACTTCTCTAAAACTCATAAACAAACTGCAAACCTTTTTTTCCTTCATAATTTTTGTTTCAAACTCATATTCAGAAAAGAGTACGTTACTTTTTCGTTCTACCACAAACAGGCATCGACCCTAAATGCTGGAATGAGAATTTAACGTCGCTCATAAAAATACTTAACCAACCTGTGGTTTGTTTTCCGAACTATGGCTGCTCTGATTTCTCATACCAAATGAGGATACATAGGCATAAGACGATGATGTCTTGGAGAGCAACCTTCCCCCCCCATTCACCCGTCGTTTTCTGAGCTACGTTGACTCTAACTTTCCCATTACACGAGGGAATACATAGGCATAGGGCAGCGATGTCCTATTGAGTCTCCTTTTGTTTTTTCCTTTTCATTCCCGTTTCCTATTTAGAAGTAGGCTTTAGATAACATACCTTTTGATTAGATAACAAGTATGAATCCCTTTGAGTATACCGGATGCAAGGGGGTGCTAATACCTTCCTCTCGCATAACCGACTCCCAAACCCAAGATTTGGTTGCGATGACCTTGTCTTCTTCCTTCTTTCAGGTTTTCTTCGATTGTTTCCTTTCTCTGCGTCGGGATAAATAACGTTCGGTGGTGACTCTTCTTTTTTTTCCGCCAGGTGTTTTTCGCAGTTACGACATTTGTCAAACATCATGATATAGCTAGTGAAGGTTTGTTGAATAGGCTGACCTTCATCGCTAGGAGGTAATTTGGCCAAGCGTGGGCCTTCGACTCTCCTATTATTCACTTCATCAGCATCTTCACTAATCAAGTTTTTGTACGGAAGGCAAGCTTCAAATGAAGCACTCAACCACAGTTGCAGAAGCCAGAAAGGCCCATAAATGAGGAGATTCCCTTTGTCTCTTAGACTTTTTAAGTTGGATAACACCTTCGCTCATATATTCATAAAAATTGCCCAAAATCAGTTCGCTCAAACATATATTATGTCCAGAATGGAGTTGGTTCGCCATGGTTAAGAATTTCATGGCTACTTGAAGTGACTTCGAATAGAAGACATAGCGAGACAACCATAATACTAAGGAGGCTATGTGCTCTACATCAGATATCTCCTCCACATATTAATCATGGTAATGCACTATGTGGGTCGAATATGCTGCCCTAGAAGTTGCAAAGTTTATGCTATATTCAGATATGTAATCAGGGTCATATGTGTTGCCAGTTGGTTTGTGCCCTATGATAGCGGCTACGTCAAATAAGGTGGGGGTCATCATTCCACAAGGAAGATGGAGAGTGTAATGGGTGTTGTCCCAAAAGTACAAGGAAAAGACAAACATGTTTGAACAATAGTCAGGGCCTAATTTTGACAACATGATCAAATCAAAAATGCCCATGTCTTTCTAGAGTTGGGACTTTGTTTTCTCTAATTTTTTTAGCCACCCTAGATAATCAGAGGGATCCTTAAAAGATGGGCTTGCTCGAAATACCCTAAAATTATTCATGTACCTAAGGTCATTTGCCTCTTCAGTCGGAGGGTTGCTTTGATTAGCGGGATTAGGGTCCTCATTACTAGCCGTAGGTTTTTTAGCATGACCAATAGGTTTGTATTTATGGTAAGTTGGAAAGAAATCCTTAAGTTTGCTAGGATCAACATTAACATCAGACAAAGGACTAAATAAATCCAAAGGCTTACCAGCAACAATGAGAGGAATGAGTACCTATGAGTCATAAATTCTTCTCTTTTCCTCAGCAAGTGGTTCAGGCAGATATTGTTGATTTTCCACCATAGTTGGACCAGTGATCGTGTCAAATGGAGGAAGCTGAGAAATATTCTTAGGAACCTTCACAAGCTTAGTGGATTCCTTAGTAGCTTTATTGACATCTTTGGTGGATCGGGTGGATGAAGCCATTGTTGGAATATGAAGAGGGAATAACTGGATTCTTTGAAGAAGAAGAAGAAGATTGTGAAGAAGAGAGCTCAAAAAACATAAAAAGTGGAAATAAATGAGAAAGGGAGTAATTATAAGGTTGGAAGTGGAAACAGTTCTAAAATGGCATTAATGGTTAAAATTGGAGTGAGACACGTGTTCTTCCCGCTATCCTTGATGAAACGGTGGAAGTTGATGCCCAACCCCATGATCTTCTAAGGTCTAGGAATTGTGATGATGACAAAGATTCTCACATGGTTTGAGGGGACGTTTCAAAAAAGTTTAATCATGGCCAGAATGTCATAGGCGTGCTGAAGAAGGAGAACTGTCTTATAATAATAATTTATTTGAAATGTCGAATTGCACATGGATCATTTGAGGCGTCAAATAAAACTACCAAAAAATGTCTTTTTCTTCAGTAGTGTCGAAAATGACATTTTTGGGGGGCAATTTGTTAGCTCCCAAATTTGGTGCCTAGTTTGGATTAATGGAAACGATAAAGAAAAAATATTTATATGAAGTTGTGAGAAGCTTCAACAAAATTGTGAAACTTGTTTGTTTTGGTCGAAGTCACCCTTTTGTACAAGGAGGATATGCTGAACAGATTTGGAAAATATTCTAAGTCTTGGAAGTTGGTTCGACAGAGAATTACTGATGGTATTTTCGATAAGATTTAAATTCAAATGAAGGAGGGAACTTTGTTCTTATCCAGATTTTATGAAAGAGGCACGTGGAGCATTTTTAAGGAAAGAAGACATGTCGAGCGCCACTTGTCTTATTTTTGTAGAAAGGTCGTTAGGGACATTTATTTCGATCATTATAAATAAGAAGTCTTAGTGTTAGGATTGCGGTGTTCAAAGTTGTACAAAATCTCTAGAATTACTCAAAGTACTTGTGTGCAGAGAAAAGAGTGTGTCGAGAGAATGTACCTTTGACAAAACACCATACCTTTACACTTTAATTAAAGTTATCTTTTTTACCACAAGTTTATCTTCTTTACTACCCGAGTTATTTTCAATGCATTGACTTGCTTTTGGTTAAGTTTTTGCAATTTACTTTTTTTGAATTTATAAAGTTGTTAACTTTTAGATCATGAATACTGTCGAAGTATTCACCAATTTCCAAACATTATTTTAAGATTTACTAGCACATGTCCTAGGATCTGTATGGTCTATCCTATAAGTAACCAAATTCTTGTCCGATTTGGAAGACCAACGGTTGTTTACTAATTTTCACAGTAAACAGTCAGTTTCTTGGATCATGGTACAAGCCATTTCTTGCAATGTCATATTCTTCCTTTCTACTACTCAATTATGTTGTGGAGTTCTAGGACAGGAGAAAATCATGGGAAATGCCATGGGAATCAAAAATATTTTCAAAGTTTCTATTCTCGAATTCTCCACCATGATCGCTTCTGACTCTGACTATTTGGCAATCCTTCTCTGTTTGCACTTGTGAGAAAAAGGTAGAGAACATAGAATGTGACTCATCCTTGTGATTCAAGAATTTTACCCATGTCCAACGACTATAATCATCTACAATGACTAATCCATATTTCTTACCATTGATTGATGCATTTTTCACTGGACCAAAAAGATCAATGTGAAGAAGTTCTAATGGTCTAGAGGTAGAAACAACATTTTTCGTTTTAAAAGAGGTTTTGGAAAACTTGCCTTTCTGACATGCTTCACAAAGAGCATCTGAAGAATACTTCAGATTTGGTAAGCCTTTGACTAATCTAAGCTTATTTAGCTGAGAGATCTTTCTCATGCTAACTTGATCCAAGCGTCTATGCCATACCCATTTCTCCTCATTTATAGACATTAAACATTTGACATTCTGGTCCTTAAGGTCAGAAATTTTTTCCTCTTTCCATTAAAAAGGATTGAGCCATCCTTCTGACTAACAGCCTTACAAAACTTTTGAATGAAAATGATATCATAACCATTGTTACTAAGTTGGCTAATTGAAAATAAGTTATGCATCAAACCATCGACCAGAAGAGCATTAGTAATAGAAGGAAGTTTACCATTACCAATAATTCCAGAGCTAATGATCTTACCCTTTTGGTTTCCTCCAAAACCAATGAAACCTCCAGGCTTAAGTTCCAAACTTTGGAACATATGCCTTCTTCCCATCATGTGTCATGAGCAACCACTGTCCAGGTATCATGGTTGGTGTTTCAACTGAGCTACTAAGGATACCTGCAACATAGATTATCTTCTCCTTAGGTACCCACTTTCTGGGTCCTCTTTTGTTAGCTTTCCCAGAGTTTTTCACAACTTTGGGTTTCTGTGCAACAGGATAATCAAGTGGAATTTATGCATGATACTTTGGTTTAAGATCAGGTTTCTGTGTCTGTTATGGTGCTTGAACAAGCTCATAACAATCAAGTTTAGTGTCAGAAGGCACAAAATGATCATAGAGAGGTTTTGGTTTTACACGCTGACTTTCATCAATCTCAGATGTTTCTGTGCAAAACCTTTCTTACCATTTCTGGTAACTCCATAGATCATGGAATCCATTTTTCTTCTATCTATGTTTTTATCCATAAAGTGTTAGAATGCTCTATCATACTTATTGACACAATTAGTATAAGAGATATTAGAGAGTAATACTTCTTCTAGTTTAGAAATTTTGCTTTTCAAGGCATAGTTAATATTTTTCAAAGAAAAAATATTTTCATTCAGAGAAGAATCATTCGGTTCAAGCTTATCTCTAGCTTCAGAAGTAGTTACATGGATTTGTTTAATGTCATTTTATTTACTTTGAAGACTCTGATATCTTTCCAGCATTTCTGAAAAACATGACTCTAATTCACAACGAGAGAGTTTAGAAAATACCTCAGAGTCAGAGTCATAGTCTGATTCTGGCTCTGATGGCATTTTGTCTTCTGGTTCTTCAGAGACTTTAGCGTTAATTCTTGTTGCCACTAACGCAACATTTTCATGTTCTTCATCAAAATCTTCTTCTTCAGAATCAGAGTCATCCCAAGTTGCCATAAGTCCCTTCTTGCCTTTGGCGAAGTTCTTTTCAGGCTTCTTGTCTTTCTTAAGTTGTGGACACTCATTCTTGTAATGACCTGGCTCATTACACTCATAGCAAATGACTTCTTTTCCAGAATTTTTCTTATTTTGTCCTGATGTTGAGTCAGAACGACCGTTGTTCCTTTTTGATCCTCTGAACTTTCCTTTCTTATGTTTCCATAGTTTGTTGATCCTTCTGAAGATAAGTGATAACTCATTTTCTGAGTCTTCATCAGAATCTTCTAATTCTTCCTCAACTTGATAAGCCTTTTCATTTTCAAGTTTATACTTAAGAGCAACTGATTTACTCTTCTTCCGAGGTTCATCTTCCTTTAGCTCTATCTCATGACTTCTTAAAGAACTAATAAGTTCTTCAAGACTTATATTGTTCAAATCTTTAGATAGCTTTAGAGCAGTTACCATAGGTCTTCATTTCTTGAGTATTTCCTTCATGAGTCATTTATAGTGAATAAAAAATGGACATGACAATTTCTCTATTTGTTATTTTTTCATACTCAGTATAAGAAATAGCATTGAGCAATATAGTTCTTGCCTTATTGTCGCATCGCTGCGAAGAGGGGCCGGTAAGGACATAAGAGTCTTCACCGTTTGTTATTTATTCCAAAAGAGGGAAAGGAAATGATCAGAGAAAACATACGAAAAAGGGAAAAGACAGGTCATCGCAACCAAATCTCGGGTTCGGGAGTCGGTTACACAAGGGAAGGTATGAGCACCCCTCACGTCTGTTGTACTCAACGGGATCCATGCTTGTTGTCTATCTAAAAGGGTGTTAATCTATCAGAAGCCTGGCTCACATGGACAAAAGTAAAGAAAAGAGACTCGATAGAGCATCGCCGCTCTATGCCTACGTATTCCCTCGTGCAATGGGAAAGTCAGAGTCAACGTAGTTCGGAAAACTACGGGTGAAAAGGGGGGAAGGTTGCTTGCCATGTATCGCAACTGCGAAAAACACCCGGAGCAAGAGGGAAAGGAAACGATCGGAAAAACCTAATGAAAAAGGGAAAGACAAGTTCATCGTAATCAAGAGGAAGGTATGAACACCCCTCACATCCATCGTACTCGACGAGATCCATGCTTGTTGTCTATCTAAAGGTGTGTTTAAACTATCTATGCTAAAGGCTTTAGGACAAAAAGAAAATAAAAGAGACTCGGCAGAGCATTGCTGCTCTATGCCTACATATTCCCTCATGCAATGGGAAAGTCAGAGTCAACGTAGTTCGGCTAACTACGGGGAACAAAGGGAGGAAAGGTTGCTCGTCAAGACGTCTCCGTCTTGTGCCTACGTATTCTCATCTGGTACGAGAAATCAGAGCAAACGTAGTTCAGGTTAACGAGAACACCGGTTGGTTCATCACGTTTTACCCGAGTAGGGTTAAACCTTCGTTCTAGCAGTTAGGGACGATGCCTGTTTGCGGTAGAACCAAATCTTAACAACACTCTTTTTATGAAAAAGGTCTTCCATTACTAAGGGTCCCAAAGGACAAAAAGAAGTTTGAAGTTGTTTTTGTGTCTTTTAGAGAAGAAGTGTTTTGAGTTTAATTTGTAACTCATGTTGCACTAAAGACTATGACCTAGGAGCGAATGCGTCACATATTATTCAAAGGACATACGCTAACATTCTAGACAATTGAGAGGCAACCACCCAGTCATCATTTCCCATGTAGCTTAAGGCTCGTAACGCACAATATTCGTTAATCTTTATTAAGTGTTTTGACATGATTTGAAGATGAGACGAGAAAGGGGACAAACTAAAGGGAGACTAACTCAAACCTAATAGTCGTCATGCAAAATGGTCCTAAGGTTAGGATTGAAAGGGGGAACATCTACCCTAATGTTAGCATACTTGGGTTGAGCACCTAATGTCTCTCCTACTCCCATCCTAAACGAAGGGACTAGGAACCCTATGGGGATCATGGCAAAAAGCACAAGAAAGCACTAGATAAATTCAATCACAAGTAAGAGATGCAAACATGAAATGCAACACACAAGCAAAGGGAGGAAAAAGTGTGGGGTAAGTACCACCACAAGCGCATCTCAACCTTTATTAATGCAAGAAAATAAAGATGCAAGCACAAGATAAAATGCAAATGCAAGAACATCATCACTAAGAACAACAACACACAAGTGTGCATCCAAGTGGAAAACAAAAACAAGCCGATGGAGTCTCGATTAAACAACCAAAACAACGACAAAATGCCCAGAACATTTCACTTCTAATGCATCGTATTAAATTACGATGATTCGATGTGAAACGGTACCCAAACATGCAAGAAAATTAGCAAAACAGGCCTGTTGGCACAGTGTTAATCGATTAACACCAGGGGTTAATCGATTAACCATTGAAAAATGAGTGAAAATTTGAATATTTGAGTTGGTTAATCGATTAACCATATAGGTTAACCGATTAACATTGTTCTAACAGCAGCAGAAAAGCACTTTTCAACAACTTATCATTTAAGCAAACATCCACATGATCTCATAAACAATTGTGCACGAAATGAAACCATAAAACAGTGATCTAAACAAGATGTAAACACATTTAAACAACAAGATCACAAATCAAATGGATCAAGAATGAATCAAATCAATCAAAGATGAAAATCCACATGATCATGCAAAATAAGTTCGAAACAATAATAGATCTAGGATTCCAACCTACGAAGCAGAGATTTGCTTCGGTAATTATTGATTCAATTCCGATTGAATAGATCCAAGCGAGAAATCTGGAATACTTCAAGATCCATGAAAATTCTTGTAATAGAAGTGATGATCAACCAAAATCAAGCCAAATCACTTCAAATAATCACTTCTAGATCCATTCCAAAATTTAGATCCAAGCTTGCACGAAAATCAAATGGAAAAATGGAGATGATTGTTGCACCCCAAAATTTGACCAACTACTTCTCGCAATTTGGCTCATGTTTCGACTCATTTCATTTTGCACTTGCATACCGCCTACATTGCATTTTTTCAGTCAGATTGATTTCATCGGGATTACAGCCCTCTGATCACGTTTCAGGCAGTTCATACCATTTCGAATACGAGAATTTATTTTGGGATTTGTGCTCGTCCCAGTGTTTTCAGCTCTTGCTGTTGTTTTTGAGGATATTTCAGTGTCCGGTTTTTACCGTTTATTTCGCTATAGTCTCGCATCTTTTTTCTAATCGATTTAATTAGCTTTATTGTATTTTTAGATTTTTTCCCTTATTTTCTAGATATTAAATAGATTTTTTAAATAGATTAATAGATTAATTGATTTGTTTTCTAGATTTTAAATAGATTTTTTAAATAGATTAATAGATTAATTGATTTGTTTTCTAGATTTTAAATAGATTTTTAAATGGATTTTAATAGATGTTAAATAGTTTTTCTAGATTTAATTCATTTGTAGATATTAATTGAGTTTGGTTTAGAAATTAATAGAAATTTTATAGATTTAATCTTCTTTTAGATTTAATTTGGTTTAGAGTAATAGATTTAAATTTCTAGATGATAATTAGATTTTAATCTTTTTTTTAATTAGGATTAATTAGAAATATTAATTAGTTTGGTCAATGGGGTCTTAATTGAGTCTAATGGTCATTAATCAGTTTTTAATTGGATTTTGAATCAGAGTTTATTCATTTTTGTTTTTTC
The DNA here is from genome assembly GCA_963859935.3 of Lathyrus sativus. Taxonomy (NCBI): domain Eukaryota; kingdom Viridiplantae; phylum Streptophyta; class Magnoliopsida; order Fabales; family Fabaceae; genus Lathyrus; species Lathyrus sativus. Next base: position 433,007,273 of record OZ012739.1, on the reverse strand, counting down.
ATTAATTAGCATTACCCATCATTAGTTTCAATTAATGGAGTCTTAGTGGAATCAATGGAGTCAGTCCCTTTAATCATGCTTTAATCAGCTTTTGTGGGCCACTTGTGCATTTTTTGGAGGCCCAGTCAGCTCAGTCCGCCACATGTCATTATATAAAGCAGACATGTCGTACTCTCTCTCTTGGCTGGCCACGTATCACCCTCCACTCTCTCAGAGGATGCCACCTCACTCTCCCCAATCCCACACGCGTCCACCTCACGCCACTTGTCCCGCTCACACGTCACCAGCACATGCACGCTGCCACATGCTCTCCCCTTTCACCGGCCGGCATGCAAACCGCCGGAGGAGGTCGCCGGAAAAATCAATCCTCGCTGTAACAATTCACCGGAACCTCAACTGTTCGCCGGAAAATTGCACATGTCACCGGAAAACTGCAAATCGCAAAATCCAGATCTTCGTCCCTTTCATCAGTTCACCAACAATCTTCATAGACCTTCCAAGAAATTCCCAGAATCGCAATTCACCTTCATCGTTCTCATCATTTTTTTTCCAGAGCATTCATCTTCCTCATCAATCCTCTCCCCGTTTTCTTCAATAACTCCATCAAGATCCAACCACCTTCAATATGTTCATCGGATTCCCAGAAGTTTTCAAGATCCATCAAGGAGATCTTCAAGATCTCCATCGACAGAAGCTTCCTACAATCTTCACGCCCTCAAGATCTTCAAAGATCTTCACAACCTTCTACCGGAGACTTCGTTTCGCTCATCTTTTCATCAACACCTTCATCATTCGCCAGAAATTCGTAAGACCTCTTCGTGTTCATCAGAAGATCAAAAAAACCTCTTCATGTTCATCAAATTCTAGAAACTTCACCAGATTTCCTTAACAATCAGTTCCATATCTCTCAAGATCTCGTCACGAGTTCTTCAACTGCCACCAGATCTTCAATATTCACCACGATCGAACTTCTAATCTCACAGTAAAACAATCTTGAACAAGCGTATTCAAGATCCCCCAAGCTCCAATTCGCATCAAGAACGCAACTGTCATTTTGTCTGGATTTTGTAGGTTGCACGGCGGAGACGGTTAGAGAAAGTTGGCGTGGGGTCTGAGTAGGGAGAGGTTAGAGGATGTGGAGCAGAGTTGAGACGGAGGAAAGGTCATCGGCGACGGAGGTGGGGGACAGAGATGATCTAGGTTTTTTTCTTTCAGCACAAAGCGAATGAAAGAGGGAAGAGGAAAGGTGCCCATGGCTGGGTTTGGGGTTAGAGGGCCTCTGAGACCAACGTCAGTTCTTGGACCTCATACCCCCGATTTTTCTTTCCACACCCCTTTCTCCTTGCTTGCTTTTGTCTTGTGATGGGCTGAGCAATAAGCCCAACGAGATTGATGGCTATACCCCTCGGTTTCACAAGCGCACCCCCAGTTCCCCCTTATTTTTGTTGGTGTATTTTTTCTGGAAGTATTATAGGCTGGGTCCAGTGTTTTTTTTTAGGCTGTCCCCCTGTTTAGTGGTTGTACCCCCTCCCCTTTACTTTAAATTTTGCTTGTATTGGACATTTGGTTGTAATAGTATTAGTTTTATGTTTCTATTTTTTTCTTTGTAGGAAATTAGAGATTTATAGAATATTATTTTTAATATAGAATTTTCAATTCTATTTTCCTTATAGGATATTATAGAGTTTTTAGTATAGGATTGTCATTCATGTTATATTTTTCTTATAGAACATTATAGGGTTCTAGGATAGAATTTTTATGCTACTTTCTATATACATTTCCTCTTAGTGTTTCTTTAGAGTATTTTCTATTAGAAATTAATTGCTAATTTTAGGAGTAGAATTTTATTTTCATTTGTGACTGGATTTCTCTCCTATTTTCTCTCCTCATTTCTTTTCTTATCCGATTTTACTTTGATTTTATTTTTGGCTGGCCGTGTGGCATGATTCAATTGGAGAATGATTTTCGATATCATTTCTCTATCTTGTCTTTGACACGGATATCAATACGCTACCTCTGAGAGTTTGATTTATCGTACAAGTCGAACCATGACGGTCTAAGCGTTACATTGGTACTGATTCGAGCGTCCTCATCAAGGATCCAGAGAGGAGAAGATTGGAATGGAGCTTGCGCGCATGCCAGGAGCCAACGGAGCTGCTTCGTTCAACCTCATCTTTCTTATTCGAGTCTTCGTGCAACCATCGAGTGTTGTGAGCTGTATCATTAGATACGTAGGAAATGACAGTTGAGGGGTTTCCTCTCAATCATCTAGGATGTCTAGTATGGTACCCTTTGGGTGACATACGACGCCCTCTCTCCTACGCCTTAGGTTCTTGCGTGTGTATCCCGAGTTCCTTCCCATTTAGGCGTGTTAGGCCTGCTTCCTCTTTGCTCTCGCCCCGCGCGATCGAAACCCTTTTTATCTCGCATTCAAGCGATCGAGACTTGCTTCCATGTAGCGCCGAACTACGTTTGCTCTGATCTCTCGTACCAGACGAGAGTACGTAGGCATAAGATGCAATATCCTAGCGAGCTCCCTTTTACCTGTTTTGCTGTAGTTAGCTGAACTACAGCTGCTCTGATTTCTCGTACCAGACGAGAATATGTAGGCATAGGATGCGATATCCTAGCGAGCACACTAACAACTAACTCCTGTTTTCTCTTGCTTTCGTGCGATCGAGACTTACCCGCTAACGACTGATGTTCCCTTTCTCTTGCCCTAGCGCAATTGAGGCCAGACCGTAGTTCTAGTTCCCGTAGGTTTCCATACCTTTAAACTCCGACATACTACGTCCGTTCTACCGCAAACAGGTAATGCCTAAGTCTCCAATGGTCGAGCAACATACACCTAACTGCTAGAATGCGTACGCTAGTATCATCAATCCTTTCTCTCACCCCCGTGTGATCGAGAACACCTTGTCACCCGTAGTTTCCCGAACTACGTAAGCTCTGATCTCTCATACCTGTTGAGAATACGTAGGCACAATACTGATGTATTGGCGAGCCACCTTCCCCCCGTAGTTTCCCGAACTACGACGAATCTGATTTCTCATTCTCTGATGAGAATACGTAGGCATAGAGCGTGATGCTCTATCGAGTCAATTTCTTTCCGTTTAGCCTTAGAAGCCGTAGCTAGATTGTTTTTCACCCGTAGACAAACCAATAAGCATGGATCCCATCGAGTACGATGGACGTGAGGGGTGCTAATACCTTCCCCTTGCGTAACCGACTCCCGAACCCAGACAATGGTTGCGACGACCTTGTCTTATACCTTTTCGTCAGGTTTTTCCGATCGTTTCCTTTCCTGTTCCGAGGGATAAATAACAAAAGGTGGCAACTCTTCTGTTTTGCCGGCACCTTATTTTCGCGGTAGCGACAGCTGACGACTCTACTAGGGACTCCAATGGTTCCTATGCGAGTCAATCAGGGGATCCATTGTCCCTGTGCGAGAGTCAATCCTAGCGCTTGTTTGCTTGTCTTTGGGTGTTTATTTTTTGTGCGTTGTATGTTGTATATTACTGCTGTATTTACATTTCCCGCTCTATTATTATTTGTTGCTATTGTGCTGTTGGGGGAGGGGAGCTCTGATGAGTGATAAGCCAGACCCAGACTTGAGTGTACCTAGCATTAGTTGTGGAAAGTAGTGGGCGCGTGCTTGCTTTGCAGGTACTAGTGTCTCATGAAATTCACGCTCGGACGAGGTTCTCCCGGTTGACTTCTTTTCCGGCCCTTTGGGATTGAGGGGTTGTTGGTTTGGAGGATTGTCGACTCTGGGGACCGATCATTTGGGATTCAGCTAAGTGAGGCCGCTTCAAGAGATGATGATGCCATACCTTCTGGGTATCGTAACTTCGTTTCTTGAAAGTCTGTGACGCTGATGACCGCACAGGATGCTAAACTTGTGTAAGTTTAGGTCCATACCCGTGAGTGGGAGGGTTTTTTGCAGGAAACTTGACTTCTAGCCTACCCGGTATTTTGGTTTTCTCTCGTCAGAGCAAACTTATCCCGTCAGCAGCGCAACAGTAATCAGAGCTTTGTGGGGGCTGTGATCCCGTGTTTGCTGCATCTTGCATTCCATTTGCATAATCATCTTTGCATCATATTGCATATCATTCTCCAGCTAGCCAGAGTTCTTATCCAGCCTTTTTTTTGCTTCAGAGGGTGATTCTCCGGTGTTTGGTCTGAGCAAGGGTTGATTGTTAGAAGACGACCAAGGGGTTGAAGCAGATTGAGCAGAATCAAGCAGTGAAGTCAGTTGAAAGTTGTTGGTAGCTATGTCAGAGAGCAACTTCCAGTTTGTTGATACCTTGTCAGGTTTCACTATGACATCCAATCCTCTGTATGGTTCTATGCCTGATGAAGACTTTCCGCAAGTGAACAACCTTACGGCAACTCGACTTGTACAACCTTTTGTTGAAGACCGAGATCTACATGAGCAGTTTGTGGTCCGAAGTGAACGCTCTCCTTCTATTGATACCTCAGGCTATCAGGGTGTTGTTTTCCCTGTGCCAAATTCCCGAAGAGAGGTCCCGATAGCAAAGACTGAAGACCCATTAGCTCTCGTGTATGCTAAAAGGTTTCGTGCGTTGGATGAAAGATTCAAAGCCTTGGAAGTTAAAGATGCTGTTAACCCCAATGTTGCAGACATGTGTCTGGTTCCTGGCCTAGTGTTACCTCCGAAGTTCAGAGCGCCGAGGTTTGAAAAGTACAAAGGAGATAGTTGCCCGAGGCAACATCTGGTGATGTTCTGCCGAAGAATGACTTCGTTTGTGCACAACGACAAGTTGATGATTCATTGCTTTCAGTATAGTCTGATCGGGGCATCTCTGAGTTGGTATATGCAGTTAGAGGGTAATCAGATCCGATCATGGGTGGATTTAGCCAATGCTTTTCTGAAGCAATATGACTACAATCTTGATGTAGCTCCTAGTCGCATGCAGCTGCAAGAATTGTCTCAAGGGAACAATGAACCTTTCAGGAAGTATGTTCAGAGATGGAGAGAATTTGCTGCTAGAGTGCAACCACCGCTTCTAGACCAAGAGTTAAAAGGCATGTTCGTAAACTCCTTGCAGAGCCCGTATTTCGAAAGAATGCTTGAAATTGCACCAAATTTCTCTGAATTGGTAAGGGCAGGAGAACGCATCGAGTATGGCGTTAAGACTGGAAGAATTCAGAATGTTTCAAGCATTCAGGCTGGTGAAACCGAATCTCTCTGTAGCTTTCAAATTGAAGATGAAACTGTGGTCAATGCAGTCATGATAGATGTTGGGTATTCTCAAGACGAATCGGTGAAATCTATTGGTTCTTTGTCTTCTCAGCGGTCGGTATCCTTTGTGTCTCGTTATTCTGGTCAGACAATTGTGCCTAGGGCACCACATCGGGAACTTTATGTCGTTCCTCTTCCAAATCCACGATCCCGTGGCCGAGGTTATCAGAATCAGCGTCAGAATCAGAACCGACCTCGTAACAACTTGGAACGAAGGAATGCTCCTTCTCATCCAGTGCTTGTGCCGTATAGCCAGATTCTGCCATATTTGATTCAGAATTCTCTGGTGGAACCCAAAGCTCTTAAGCCCGTGCCAGAACCTTACCCTCCTGGGTACAATCCCCATGCTCAGTGTGGATATCATGGTGGATCCCTGGGGCATTCAACTGAAGATTGCAAAGCTTTTCAGGCAAAAGTGCAACAGTTGATCGACAAAGGATGCATTTCCTTTCCAGAAGGAGTTTTGGTTGTGCATGACAACCTCTCAGCTGTCTGAGCTCGCAGATTCAGAGGTTTATTTCCAGAAGCCAGTGGTCTAGACAGGCAGACGTCCTCAGCATTGGCAGTCCTCAAACTTTTTATCATTTGCATTTGTAGTTTCCTTTCTGTTAGTTATTACTTGCTGTTTAACATTGTTTGTTTTGAATGGTAATATTGATAAAGTGACTATGCATTTTTCTGAATTAATCATATCGCTGTCACTCATTTATTGCATTGCACTGACACTTGCATTTTACTCCACTTTATCACTATGATTAGTAAAGATTGGAGGGAGGATGACGAAAATGAATACTCATAACCGATGATTGTATGCTTTCGGATAAAACCCTGCCTATGATGTACAAACATTGTTTCAAATCCCCTAAACACTGGAGATATAAGGAGTTAGTCCCTTGTTAGCCACTTTGAGCCGAGAAGTAGGAGTTTCTTTCGGACTTTTAAACCCTCTCATCTTAACCTGGGGCAAGGTAGTCGTCAGTTAGCTTGACCAAGCGTTCAAGTCTTATAGAGGAGTGTTGCCTTTCGAGGACCAATCACAGTTTATTCCTCTCAAGAGGTCGTACCTCGTCAACCGTAGTGGTTAAACCTCACCGATCAGGAGTGAGACAGTTGCAACCCTTTCGGAGCAATCAAGACAACCAGTGTCACACGACTTGTTCCAAGCAAAAGAAAAAGAAAAAAAAAGAGAGTCCACTAAGTAAAAAGAAAAGAAAAGCTGGAAAGCGAACACTTAGGCAAAAACCAGGGCATCCCGCAGGACTTCAAAAGAAATAAAAAAGAACTCAAAAGAGTCAGTCCAGGCAAAAATTAGAGAATCAAAAGAATAAAATGAAAGGATCTCAACAGAAAAATCCTCAAACAAGGACAAAGTCGTGTAGATACAGACACCGAAAACAAAAGAGGAGTAACTGTCACTCCGAAAACCCTGCGAGTTCCTTAACCATTGTTCCTAACATTCCTTGAAGAGGCGAGCGCTTGTGCCAGGTTAACTGAACATTAGCATCGGAGATCATCACGTAGAAGGGGTGGGTACGAATCATAATTTGAGCCTAATATCCCTTGTTTCACGAACCGTGAACCTGACCACGATACAATCCTCAAAAGACCTAATTGAGGCAGAGTTTATTTTGAAAGCGCATTACGATAATGTTGAGTAACCTGACTCCTACATGATTTGCTAACCATATCCTTGTTGTATTTTCCACTGATCAAATTAGCACTACGTTTGAACTGTTGGTTCATTCGTCACTCACTATCATGACACGTAAATGAGTGACAACATTTTTTTCGAAATCTGCATGAACACTGCATTAAAATTACCATTCGTGAAGAAACAATTTTAATTGCAGGTCAGTAGTTGATATGAAGGAATTCCAACGGGGAATAGTCAATCAGGGCTGAATCGTTAGTAGTCTGGATCAGAATGGTATACTGCGAAGCCCTGTGAATTTGGGGCACTGACTTCTAGTGAGGTTGGAATCAGTCAGTCTGAGGACAAGTCCCGAAGGGTCGGTTGATTACGGGACAGTTTGTTCGAGAAGCAGTTGATCAGAAGTGAATCTTCTCGAGACCTAATCAGGGGCAATCATCCAGAACTCCTGTGATTTTAGGGCAGATCCCTCCAATGTTCAATCAGGGCAGGTTAAGTCGCTCAACGCTCATTCAGGGGCAAGCTACTTCAGAAGTATATTGAAACCAGCCATGCTGAGAGTTGGTTAGTTGAGGATGAATCCTTCCGTTGCACAGATACCAAGGCAAGCCATCTCGAGGTCGCCTCGTGGCAAGCTGCTTTCTGTTCAGAATGAATTTTCCCAAGAGTCGGATTGGGGCAAGTTGAATTGCACTGGGGCAAGTTGTTCATACGAGTTTGCTCACCCCAGCAAGAGTTGAGTGTCGGGGAATCGTGTCATTACCCTACCAGATAACCTTAACCTTCCGGAAAGGCCTTGCTGTCATTGGATTATTATCCTATAGCCCAAACTTGTTACTTATCGTGTAACCAAAGTCATTTCCAAAGCCCAGTTCTCGCCTGGCAAACCTCCAAAGCCCAGTCCTCGTCTGGAAAACCTGTAACCAGTTCTCGCCTGGTCCGCCTTTCCCAGAATACCAGTTCTCGTCTGGTGCGTGTCAGCTTTTAAACCAGTTCCCGTCTGGTCGCCTTTTCCTCGATCCACTGTTTAACCAGTTCTCGTCTGGCTAATGCAGTTTTAAAGCCCAGTTCTCATCTGGCAGACCAGAAATCAGTTCCCGTCTGATATCCAAAACCTAGAAGTCAGTTCTCGTTTGACAACTTAAACCCTTTTGCCACCAGTTCTCATCTGGTAGTCTACCCTCGAATGCTAGTTCTCGTATAGTATTTCCCTTTCAAATCCACTTTTGTTGGTAACCAAAAATAAAGCCCTATCACAATAAACCTATCCCTAAACTAGAAAAAGCCTAATTGTACCTGGCCCGATATTCCCGGTGACATGTGCTATCACGTTCCCGGACACGAGGCTCGAATGGTCTCATTTCTCCATGATTGGTGTTCTGTATTCCCTTAGGGGGTGATGTTGTTAAATCAGAAAATTTTCTTCAGCAGAGATGTGCAGTTAAGATCGACTCTCCTCAACTGTTTGAGATTGCAGCAAGTTGAGATGGAACGTGTCCTTTATCAGAGTAGGGTCAAGATTATCCTCAGCAGGGCGAGATTGATATCCCCGGCAGAATGTAGCCATCCCCAGCAGATTGATTGTACATTCCCAACGGTTTAGGATCGAAGTTCTCCCTGACAAGCGGATTTGGGTTTATTTCCCCAGCACTGGGTCAGGGTGCAGTTTCTCGTAGGAGACTATTCACAAGTGTTCAGCCTTCGATAGCGCAGACTGAAGTCTCCAGCGGAATTAAAAATCCCCCCCAGAGTTGTATTTTCCCCGGCAAGTAGGATTTATTCCAGCGTCTGGTTGCCTATCCTCAGCCGAATTTGCAGTTTCCCAAGAGAGCCGAGTCCTTGGAAAGCGTTCAGGCCATGATTGGTGCTCCCCAGTAGAGTGTTGAATAGCTGATGTTGTATTTCCCCATCGGAGTCGTTATCTTCAGGAAAGTTTAGCCGCGAAGACTGCGCAGTTTATTTCTGCGATTGACATCGTTTCCCTCAGCAGTTTGTGGGTCATATACCTAGCCGAGCAGGTCCCAATTCTCGTAAAACTTTGTCCCCCTGAAGCAGTCGCCTGGAATTCGTATCCCCAGGATTAGTCCGATTGAGATTGACGCGACTTCTTCTCCTCGGCAGGATGATTCCTTCTCTCCACCAGATTGGTTCTTTCTCCTTGACATGAGGCTTTTCCCTTCAGCATTTATATTGCTGATGGGGTCATAGCATTTTGCATGAGTGCATAGCATTTACCCTAAAATGCGTAGCATTTCCACCGTGTGGAGCATTGCGCCATTGTCGAAGCATATGCATAGGAAACATGAGCTAGGTCGTTATCGTTCTTGTTTTGCAAGTGTTCCTCCGCAGAATGGTTTGCTCAAGATGATTCTTGAATTCCCCAGCAAAGTTGTTTGCTTAAGATGATTCTTAAAATTCCCTAGTGAAGTCGCCAGAGAGGGTTGCTCAAGCTGATGCTTAGAGTCCCCGGCAGAGTTATTAGTTCAGGATGATTCTTGAAATCTCCAGCAGAGTTGTTTGTCCAAGATGATTCTTGAAGTCCTCAGCAGAGTTGATTCATCCAGGATGATTTCTGAATCACCTGAAGCAGAATTTCTTGATAGTTCTCCAAAATCCCCAGCGGAGATGTGTCATCCTCAACAGGTTTTGAATAGAGAAGTTGAAATTTCCCTTGAGGACTTGATGATTGAAGTCCGGCGGTAGCGCCAAAAGCCCCCTGACTTACTGAGGTAGTCCGACCGTGACGTCGAAGAAGTTCCTCTAAGCTGATGCAGAGTGCCTAACGGCAAAAGATTGTATAACCTTAGTGGTTCCTAATTGATTAAGGATTCCATTTGAAGACTTATTGACGAAGTCCAGCTGCGATGTCGAAGCAGTTCTCCCAGCTGACGCGGAGTGCCCGACGGCGAAAGAATAGATATCTCTATTGGGTTCATGATTGACCGAGGATTATATTTCAGACTTGCTAACGAAGTCCGGCTGACGCTCGAGATGTTCTTTGAATGCCCGACGACATGATTAACTTGATTGTTAAAAAAGTTCCTAATGACCTGATGAGTCCCGAGGAATTCTTCTGCCATGTCGCAGAATGCCTGACGGTAATATCAGCTATGTATCACCGGTTACCGAGTGACCAGTGAGCCCTTGATGACTTGAGGAAGAAGCTGCAGTGAAATTTAATAATCATCCCGACGGAGATTTGAGAATAGTCATTCACCATTTACCGAGTAACCGGTGATCCCTTATTGACTTGCTGATGAAGTCCGACAAAGATACTGTCGACGTTCCTAGCGACATGATGAGTCCATAGGCGACGATAAGGAATTCTTCTGCTATGACGCAGAATGCCTGACGGCATAATCGGCCTTCCATTACCAGTTACCGCGTAACCAGTGATCCCTTGATGACTTGAGGACAAAGATCTACGGCAAAATCAGATGATCATTCCTACGGAGATTTGAGATTATACCCTTCACCAATTACCGCGTGACCAATTCACCAGCAGAGTTGTCGTGCAACTGTCATGCTCAGTTTCGAAGATGTTCCTACCAATCGGAGTACCGTGTATAAATCATCAGTTACCGTGTAACCGGTGATCCCTTGATGATTCGAGGGCGCAATGATATCAGATGAATCAGAGAATCATCCTGACGGAGATTCAGATCAATATTTCTCCAGCTAGTTGCCGTGTAGCTATCATTTCAGTTTCCGAAGATTCGTTCCCATCAGAGTACCGTGTACTTGTGCAGTTGGCAAATTTCTGGGTTTGTTGATATTCAACCGCCTTTTACCTTGACTGTTTGAGAGCCGTTCGCTTCTCACCCAATCAGGTCCAAGCCGCTTGAATAGGGGCAGCTGTTGCACCCCAAAATTTGACCAACTACTTCTCGCAATTTGGCTCATGTTTCGACTCATTTCATTTTGCACTTGCATACCGCCTACATTGCATTTTTTCAGTCAGATTGATTTCATCGGGATTACAGCCCTCTGATCACGTTTCAGACAGTTCATACCATTTCGAATACGAGGATTTATTTTGGGATTTGTGCTCGTCCCGGTGTTTTCAGCTCTTGCTGTTGTTTTTGAGGATATTTCGGTGTCCGGTTTTTACCGTTTATTTCGCTATAGTCTCGCAACTTTTTTCTAATCGATTTAATTGGCTTTATTGCATTTTTAGATTTTTCCCTTATTTTCTAGATATTAAATAGATTTTTTAAATAGATTAATAGATTAATTGATTTGTTTTCTAGATTTTAAATAGATTTTTTAAATAGATTAATAGATTAATTGATTTGTTTTCTAGATTTTAAATAGATTTTTAAATGGATTTTAATAGATGTTAAATATTTTTTCTAGATTTAATTCATTTGTAGATAATAATTGAGTTTGGTTTAGAAATTAATAGAAATTTTATAGATTTAATCTTCTTTTAGATTTAATTTGGTTTAGAGTAATAGATTTAAATTTCTAGATGATAATTAGATTTTAATCTTTTTTTTTTAATTAGGATTAATTAGAAATATTAATTAGTTTGGTCAATGGGGTCTTAATTGAGTCTAATGGTCATTAATCAGTTTTTAATTGGATTTTGAATCAGAGTTTATTCATTTTCGTTTTTTCATTAACTAGCATTAACCATCATTAGTTGCAATTAATTAAGTCTTAGTGGAATTAATGAAGTCAGTCCCTTTAATCATGCTTTAATCAGCTTTTGTGGGCCACTTGTGCATTTTTTGGAGGCCCAGTCAGCTCAGTCCGCCACATGTCATTATATAAAGCAGACATGCAATACTCTCTCTCTTGGCTGGCCACGTATCACCCTTCACTCTCTCTGAGGACGCCACCTCACTCTCCCCAATCCCACACGCGTCCACCTCACGCCACTTATCCCGCTCACACGTCACCAGCACATGCACGCTGCCACGTGCTCTCCCCCTTCACCCCTTTCACCGGCCGGCATGCAAACCGCCGGAGGAGGTCGCCGGAAAAATCAATCCTCGCCGTAACAATTCACCGGAACCTCAACTGTTCGCCGGAAAATTGCACATGTCACCGGAAAACTGCAGATCGCAAAATCCAGATCTTCGTCCCTTTCATCAGTTCACCAACAATCTTCATAGACCTTCCAAGAAATTCCCAGAATCGCAATTCACCTTCATCGTCCTCATCGTTTTTTTCCAGAACATTCATCTTCCTCATCAATCCTCTCCCCGTTTTCTTCAATAACTCCATCAAGATCCAACCACCTTCAATATGTTCATCGGATTCCCAGAAGTTTTCAAGATCCATCAACGGGATCTTCAAGATCTCCATCGACAGAAGCTTCCTACAATCTTCACGCCCTCCAGATCTTCAAAGATCTTCACAACCTTCCACCGGAGACTTCGTTTCGCTCATCTGTTCATTAACGCCTTCATCATTCGCCAGAAATTCGTAAGACCTCTTCGTGTTCATCATAAGATCAAGAAAACCTCTTCATGTTCATCAAATTCCAGAAACTTCACCAGATTTCCTTAACAATCAGTTCCACATCTCTCAAGATCTCGTCACGAGTTCTTCAACTGCCACCAGATCTTCAATATTCACCATGATCGAACTTCTAATCTCACAGTAAAACGATTTTGAACAAGCGTCTTCAAGATCCCCCAAGCTCCAATTCGCATCAAGAACGCAACTGTCATTTTGTCTAGATTTTGTAGGTTGCACGGCGGAGACGGTTAGAGAAAGTTGGCGTGGGGTCTGAGTAGGGAGAGGTTAGAGGATGTGGAGCAGAGTTGAGACGGAGGAAAGGTCACCGGCGGCGGAGGTGAGGGACAGAGAGGATCTAGATTTTTTTCTTTCACCATAAAGCGAATGAAAGAGGGAAGAGGAAAGGTCCCCGTGGCTGGGTTTGGGGTTAGAGGGCCTCTGAGCCCAACGTCAGTTCTTGGACCTCATACCCCCCATTTTTCTTTCCACACCCCTTTCTCCTTGCTTGCTTTTGTCTTGTGATGGGCTGAGCAATAAGCCCAATGAGATTGATGGCTATACCCCTCGGTTTCACAAGCGCACCCCCAGTTCCCCCTTATTTTTGTTGGTTTATTTTTTCTGGAAGTATTGTGGGCCGGGTCCAGTGGTTTTTTTTAGGCGGTCCCCCTGTTTAGTAGTTGTACCCCCCTCCCCTTTACTTTAAATTTTGCTTGTATTGGACATTTGGTTGTAATAGTATTAGTTTTATGTTTCTATTTTTTTCTTTGTAGGAAATTAGAGATTTATAGAATATTATTTTTAATATAGAATTTTCAATTCTATTTTCCTTATAGGATATTATAGAGTTTTTAGTATAGGATTTTCATTCATGTTATATTTTTCTTATAGAACATTATAGGGTTCTAGGATAGAATTTTTATGCTACTTTCTATATACATTTCCTCTTAGTGTTTCTTTAGAGTATTTTCTATTAGAAATAAATTGCTAATTTTAGGAGTAGAATTTTATTTTCATTTGTGACTAGATTTCTCTCCTATTTTCTCTCCTCATTTCTTTTCTTATCTGATTTTACTTTGATTTTATTTTTGGCTGGCCGTGTGGCATGATTCAATTGGAGAATGATTTTCGATATCATTTCTCTATCTTGTCTTTGACACGGATGTTAATACGGTACCTCTGAGAGTTTGATTTATCGTACAAGTCGAACCATGACGGTCTAAGCGTTACATTGGTACTGATTCGAGCGTCCTCATCAAGGATCCAGAGAGGAGAAGATTGGAATGGAGCTTGCGCACATGTCAGGAGCCAACAGAGCTGCTTCGTTCAACCTCATCTTTCTTATTCGAGTCTTCGTGCAACCGTCGAGTGTTGTAAGCTGTATCGTTAGATACGTAGGAAATGACAGTTGATGGGTTTCCTCTCAATCGTCTAGGATGTCTAGTATGGTACCCTTTGGGTGACATACGACGCACTCGCTCCTACGCCTTAGGTTCATGCATGTGTGTCCCGAGTTCCTTCCCGTTTAGGCGTGTTAGGCCTGCTTCCTCTTTGCTCTCGCCCCACGCGATCGAAACCATTTTTATCTCGCGTTCAAGAGATCGAGACTTGCTTTCCTGTAGCGCCGAACTACGTTTGCTCTGATCTCTCGTACCAGACGAGAGTACGTAGGCATATGATGCGATATCCTAGCGAGCTCCCTTTTCCCTGTTTTGTTGTAGTTAGCTGAACTACAACTGCTCTGATTTCTCGTACTAGACGAGAATATGTAGGCATAAGATGCGATATCCTAGCGAGCACACTAACAACTAACTCCTGTTTTCTCTTGCTTTCGTGCGATCGAGACTTTCCCGCTAACAACTGATGTTCCCTTTCTCTTGCCCTAGTGCAATTGATGCCAGACCGTAGTTCTAGTTCCCGTAGGTTCCCGTACCTTTAAACTCCGACATACTACATCCGTTCTACCGCAAACAGGTAACACCTAAGTCTCCAATGGTCGAGCAACATACACCTAACTGCTAGAATGCGTACGCTAGTATCGTCAATCCTTTCTCTCACCCCCGTGTGATCGAGAACACCCTGTCACCCGTAGTTTCCTGAACTACGTAAGCTCTGATCTCTCATACCTGTTGAGAGTACGTAGGCACAATACTGACGTATTGGCGAGCCACCTTCCCCCCGTAGTTTCCCGAACTACGTCGACTCTGATTTCTCATTCTCTGATGAGAATACGTAGGCATAGAGCACGATGCTCTATCGAGTCAATTTCTTTCCGTTTAGCCTTAGAAGCCGTAGCTAGATTGTTTTTCACCCGTAGACAAACCAATAAGCGTGGATCCCATCGAGTACGATGGACGTGAGGGGTGCTAATACCTTCCCCTTGCGTAACCGACTTCTGAACCCAGACAATGATTGCGACGACCTTGTCTTATACCTTTTCGTCAGTTTTTTCCGATCGTTTCCTTTCCTGTTCCGAGGGATAAATAACGAAAGGTGGCGACTCTTCTATTTTGCCGGCACCTTATTTTCGCAGTAGCGACAATGATGATGATAAAGGATGAAGGTTCTAGCTCAAGAATTCATTGATTCTAATGGAGAATTAAAGAATTCAATGGATGAAGAGCTTTGGTGAAGGTTTTGGAGATTGGAAAATTGAGAGAGAATTGAGATCAATTCTGAAAATGAAAGTGAAAAATGAAGCTTGGATGTGTGAGGTTTGGAGTAGATCACTTAAATACTCCTTAGGCTTGGATCCAAATGTAAGGTTTGGAATATGGTTGGAAAACTTGGTTTGGAATGAGGAATGGGCATTTGGAGGGAAAATGAAATTAACCACAATTCAAATATGTTCTAGATCCTTCCCAAAGTGAAAATCAGATTTGCACATGACTTAAATTGGACCCCAAAATGGCTTGCATTGAAAATTCACGTGCAGAGGCAAAAATTGCACTGATTAATCGATTAACCATATGTGTTAATCGATTAACACCTTTAAAAATCTCAATTTGCACTAATTTTGACTTGGTTATTCGATTAACCAAATGTATTAATCGATTAACACCTTCTAAATTTTGAATTTGGCGCCTTTTGGAGGGAAATCTGCCCGTTTGCCCGTTTCTTGCCGTTTTGAGCTCTGTTAAGCTTCTGAATCTTGCTCTTGAATATTATCATTGTGAGAATGCTTGATATAGCCTGAATGCTGTTTGCTGAGCTGAAAAATGCCCTGCAAAATAAAATAAAATTGGTCGCCCGACCGCTGGGCAAAATAAATGCCAGAGCCTCTGATGCTCGCTGTTCAGGTTCATGCACTGAGATGAAAACTGAGTTACGGGAAAACCTTGATCCCCAGTCTCAAGAACGAATGCTATGCAAATGTAAAAATGAAAAAATGCAAAGAAACAAAAGCCAGCTAAGGTTAAAACAAAAGGCAAATTTTGGGGTGCAACAGCTGCCCCTATTCAATCGACTTGGACCTGAAGGGTTGAAAAGTGAACAGCTTTCAAACATTCAAGGTAGAAGGTGATTGAATACAAAATGAACCCAGAAATTTGCAGTCTAATTGGGATGTAACTAGAGCCCGGTCACACGTCGTCGAAATGAAAACATACCCAAAGTAAACACATCGTCAAATTTCAGAATCCTTTCGTCAATAGGAATCGACAGAATGAAATCTCAACGAACGATCACCTCGTCTAAGGGTAGACAAGAAGACATATCCAAAGTTCACATCGTCAATAGGAATTGACAGACGGAAAACCATATCCACAACTCACATTGTCAATAGGAATTGACAGACGGAAACCACCACCCGGAGATCCTATCGTCAATAGGAATTGATCGAAAGAAAGTCATCCAGAAAATTACCTCGTCTAACGGTAGACGGAAAGCAAACATCATATTCGAAACAAATCACATCAGCGAACTTTAGAACTCTTTCGTCAATAGGAATTGACAGAAAGAAATGCCAAACCCATAGATCACGTCAAAGAACTTCAGAATCCTTTCGTCAATAGGAATCGACAGAAAGAAAACCATCTTCAAAGAATCACATCAGAGAGAAAACCAAATCCAAATCCACTTCGTCAGAAATCAAATCCAAAATACCTCGGCGAATCTCAGACCCCCTTCGTCAATAGGAATCGACAGAAGGAAGATCATCCAAAGCATCACTTCGTCAATAGGAATTGACAGAAGGAAAATCAAATCCATATCCAAAATGTCACTTCGTCAATAGAAATTGACAGAAGGAAAATCATATCCAAAATATCACCCTGGTGAACCTCAGAACCCATTTGTCAATAGGAATCGACATAAAAGAAAATTATATCCAAAATATCATCCTAGAAAACCTCAGAACTCCTTTGTCAATAGGAATCGACAGAAGGAAAATCATCCAAAGCATCACTTCGTCAATAGGAATTGACAGAAGGAAAATCTACTCCAAATCCAAAACATCACTTCGTCAATAGGAATTGACAGAAGGAAAATCTGTTAGGGGATGTCATCATCAGAGGGCTGAGGGACAAAGTACGACCGACGTATGATCTGGAACCCAAGAATAGGAAAGCAACTGAGTTGACTGAACCAGGCTGTTGGAGATATACCATTGTCTTAACTGAAGAGTGATTCAAATTGCCACGCAAGGCTAACAAAAACTGGCTTATGCTTCGCATGCACATGCTTGAGATGGCGTAATGCTCCATACGAAATGGAAATGCTACACATTTGAGGATGCAATGCAAAGGTGATGCAAATATGATAACTATATGCAAAAATATAGATGCAGGCTCGGGCTGCCGGTGAAAGCTGGATGTGAAAGAACCACTTCAGTAAAATAAATGCTGAAGAGACAAAGCCAACTTCGCTGGGGATGACAAACTGAAATGTCTCTAGGATCACAAACCTGCTCGATATCCCAACCAAACTTCCATTCTGCGGGACAGTAGGGACAACAGACGACTTCTTGGGAAGATCACTGAGATTCGATCTTCTACCTCTCAATGAGGAATCACCTTTGCTGAGGAAACATCAAGGACGATTAGGTTGTGCCTTGCCGGGGAAACCTACTATTTCTGGCGACTTCAGTGGGGAGAGAGAAATGATAACCCAAGATGACACCCACTCCATTATGGGATAATGCCAGCCTCACTTCTCTGTTGGGGAAATGACCACATGTGCCAGCTTGTTGGGGGACTTCGCGTTCTAGAAATGATCTGTTTCAAAATGAGCCTTCGAAGTAACGTTGCCCCTGTCTGATCAATCTTCGAAAAGATTTGCTTACTCTCAACTTGATTGCCTCAGATTTGCTGACTTATGGATGGCTGACTCCCATTACGTGATCTTTTGATATTTCTTGCCCCTGCCCCACGGAGTACTCGGGCGTTCTACATCTTATCTCGATCAATCTTTTCATTATAGAAACTCTCCTGATTCAAGTGCTTACTCGAAAGTAGAACAAATTGTTCTGCACCAAAGATATATTAATGCAATGCATATGACGTTTTGAAATCCAAGTCTGTTCATTGGAAAAAAAATTGTGACATATAGTGAACGAATCACTCATCAGAATGTCAACATTAAAACCTGCAAGTTGAGCAGAATCCTTTTTAGGAGTTAGTTTCGACGCGATCTTTACTGAAGTATGCTTTTGAAACGTCCCTGCATCAATTAGGACTTTTGAAGGTTGTAACTTGGTCAGGTTCACGATTTTTAGAAAAAAGGATATAAGGCTCAAAGTTTATTCTAACCCACCCATTCTCCTTGATGTTCTCCAATCCTAAGTTCAGCTAATTCGACGCTAGCGCTCACCTTTCAAAGGTTGAGTGACAGGAGTGATGGTTCAAGAAACCACAAGTTTTTGGAGTTACAATCACTCGCTTTTCGTCTTTTGGTGCCTGGAATCACACGAATTGTTTTTCATCATTCTTTTTTTGATTTCCCTATTTTTTCCTGGACTGGCTCTTTTGAGCTTCTTTTGCTTTGAAAGTCCAGCGAGACGCCCTAATTTTTTCCTAAGCCACTTGTTTTCAAGTTTCGACTTAGCGGACTTTGTTCTTTTTTTTTCTGTTCTTTTCTTTCTCTTCTGATCCTCTTTTTTTTTTTTTGAACAAATCATGTGACACCGGCTTGTCTGACTTGCTAAAGGGATTGTGACTGTTTCACTCTTTGGTCGGCGATGGATACCCATTATGGTTTTTTAGGTACAACCTATAGAGGTGTGATTAGTCCTCGAACGGGAACACTCCTTTTGCGATTTGGACGCTCGGTCAAATTAACTGACACCTACCCTGCCCCAGGTTAAGATTGAGGGTTTTTTTGTTTTCAGAAAGAACTCCTACTACTAGGCTCAAAGGGGTTGATAAGGGATTATCATCCTTATATCTCCGGTGTTTAGGAATTTGAAACAATGCCTGTACATCATCAACAAGTTTTATTCAAAAGCATACAATCGGAAGCTTGCGCGTCTTTCAATTTCGTTATCCTCCCCTGATTCCGCTTAAACAAGCGTTTAACATCTATAAAAAGCAATTAGTGAACACGAATGGATTAAATTAAAACATGCATATTCATTTCATTATCAATATCAACTGAATGCAACAAGTTTTACAAATGAGTTCGCACTTAAATTGAAAAGAAACTACAAATGTAAAGAAATGACATGATAAAAAGATTGTCAGCTTCCGGGAACCGGGCTTTCAGATCCTGATTTGCTGCTGAACCAGCCATCTTCAGAATTGCTCGTCGAAGTCAGTCTGATATTCTTCTGAACACCTGCTCTCGGTGAATTCCTCCATGACACGGACTGATACGCCCACCTGGATGGATGAAGAAGGATCATTGATCTGAATACCCTGAGGCGTGATTGAGAACATATCGGACTCAAGAAGAGTCTGCACCTTACTCCTAAGCACCTTACAGTCTTCGGTTGAATGCCCCTGTGCCCCAGCATGGTACTCACAGCGGACGTTGACATCGAAACCTGACGGATACAGAGGAATCTCTGGATTAATCTTCTTTGGCACTATCAATCCACCTCTGATCAAATCCGGCAACAACTGACTGTACGACATCGGAAACTGAGTGAAATGCCTCGCTGGCCTCCTTGGTCTTCGTCGAGCGTGCTGACGCGGTTGATGACGGTATGACTGTTGACTCTGGACACTCGAAACATCCGAAAACTGAATCTGAGGTGTCGGAGATTCCGGGATGGAATTACTTTCCTTTTCCCATTCCTCTTGTGCACTGACAACTGATTCACTTTCATAAACTGAGATATCTGAGGTGTTTCGAATTCTCCCACTCTTGATTCCGCTCTCGATACGTTCCCCCATTATCATTAGGTCAGCAAAGTTTGTTGCTCCACTACCGATCATCTTATCAAATTAATGGCCTTGCAAAGTATCCATGAACATGCCAACCAATTCTCTGTTCAGAAGTGGTAGTCGAACGTGAGCTGCGAATTCTCTCTATCTCTGCACATATCCTCTGAAGGATTTCTCGTCTGCCTGAGATAATTCTTGCAACTGCATGCAGCTGGGAGCCATGTCGAGATTGTAATTGTACTGCTTCACAAAGGCATTGGCTAAATCTGACCATGATCGGATGCAACCACTCTCCAACTGTATATACCAACTCAACGATGCTCCACTCAGACTGTCCTGAAAACAGTGAATCATAAGCTTGTCATTGTGGACATGTGAGATCATTCTTTTGCAGAACATAACCAAATGCTGCTTCAGACAACTATCCCCTTTGTACTTCTCAAAATTTGGCGTCTTGAACTTCGGAGGCATCACAAGATCGGACACCAAACACATGCTCGAAGCATTCAGATTATCACGACCCATCAGGGTATCAAGCTTTTCCTCCAACAAGTGACATCTACTCAGAAACTCAACAGTCTGTGGGCGCTTAGCATTAATCTTTGGAACATCCCTTTGAGAATCCGACACAAGGAAAGTGAAATTCTGATAATCCGAGTCATGGAGAGAAGATGAATCTCTATCTCTGTCAATAGTATGCTCTTGTATAACAGGAATCTGCACAGGCTAAGCTTGAGCAACACTGTTCACCAGAATCCTCTGAATATTGGCCTCTCCCCTGGTCATAGCTGTCATGGCTTCCATGAGTTGGTCCAGCTGGTTCTTCATCAATTCAAACTCTGCCCTTGTAACAACCATATTCTTATCTCCTGAGTTCATGATTCTTCCAAAGGATAATTCAAGTCCAATGCGAACGTCAGGAAATCAACCACGAAGCGAGTCAGACAAAAGACAGGTAAGCTCCCTGTTCCTACGAGGATGGAAAAAATGAGATGCAAATGCAATGCAATATGATAATGCAGATGCAAATGCAAAGATGCAACAGGGGATCAAGATTGTTGTGTTGTTGATTGAGAAGAATCAGTGCTTCGCTTTGGTAAGAACATAGCATAGCTCTGATAATAGGAACCTCTGATATCGAGAACATAAATTCACACTGCAGAGAAAACCGGGTAGTCTGAAAGTCAAGGTTTCCTGCATAACCCAATCCCTCTCACAGGTATGGACCTATCCACTGATAAGGTTCGACATCCTATGCGTTCATCAACGTTACTGACTTTCAAGAAACGATGATACGTTCACCATTTCTGGTTTGGCATCATAATTCCCCGAAGAGGCCTCACTTAGCTGAATCACAAATGATCGGTCCCCAGAGTCGACAACCCTCAGATCTGAAATCCTCTCAACGGCCCGCTGGGCTGGAAAGAAAGTCATCAAAGAGAATCTCGTCTGAGCGTGAATTTCGTGGGAACTAGTGCATGCCTAACATATAGGTTCACCACTACTTTCCACTACTAATGCTATGTATGTACTCAAGCCCGAGTCCGGCTTATCTCTCAGTAGAACATTCCCTTCCCACAGCACAACAATAATGATATATACAATGCTGAAAGTAAATGCAGAAAGATAAATAAAATATAACACGTATATACATACACCCAAAATATAAGTAACCAAGGGCTAGGATTGACTCGCATAGGGAACCATCGCAGTCCCCAGCAGAGTCGCCAGCTGTCGCAACTGCGAAAAACACCCAGCGGAAAATAGAAGAGTCGCCACCTTTCGTTATTTATCCCAAAGAGAGGAAAAGGAAACCATCCGAAAAACCTAACGAAAAAGGGAAAGACAAGGTCATCGCAACCAAATCCTGGATTCGGGAGTCGGTTACGCGAGGGGAAGGTATGAGCACCCCTCACGTCCGTCGTACTCGACGGGATCCACGCTTGTTGTCTATCTAAGGGTGTGTTTAAACTATCTACGCTAAAGGCTTCAGGATAAAAAAAAAAGAAAAGAGACTCGATAGAGTATCGCCGCTCTGTGCCTACGTATTCCCTCGTGCAATGGGAAAGTCAGAGTCAACGTAGTTCGACTAACTACGGGGAAAAAAGGGGGGGAAAGATTGCTCGCCAAGACATCTCTGTCTTGTGCCTACGTATTCTCACATGGTACGAGAAATCATAGCAAATGTAGTTAGGGTTAACGAGAACACCAGTTGGTTCAACATGTTTTACTCGAGTAGGGTTAAACCTTCGTTCTAGCAGTTAGGGACGATTCCTGTTTGCGGTAGAACCAAAGCTTAATAACACTCTTTTTATGAAAAAGGTTTTCCATTATTAAGGGTCCCAAAGGATAAAAAGAAGTTTGAAGTTGTTTTTGTGTCTTTTAGAGAAGAAATGTTTTGAGTTTAATTTGTAACTCATGTTGCACTAAAGACTATGACCTAGGAGCGAATGCGTCACATATTATTCAAAGGACATACGCTAACATTCTAGACAATTGAGAGGCAACCACCCAGTCATCATTTCCCATGTAGCTTAAGGCTCGTAACGCACAACATTCATTAATCTTTATTAAGTGTTTTGACATGATTTTAAGATGAGACGAGAAAAGGGACAAACTAAAGGGAGACTAACTCAAACCTAATAGTTGTCATGCAAAATGGTCCTAAGGTTAGGATTGAAAGGGGGAACATCTACCCTAATGTTAGCATACTTGGATTGAACACCTAATGTCTCTCCTACTCCCATCCTAAACGAAAGAACTAGGAACCATATGGGGATCATGGCAAAAAGCACAAGAAAGCACTAGATAACTTCAATCACAAGTAAGAGATGCAAACATGGAATGCAACACACAAGCAAAGGGAGGAAAAAGTGTGGGGTAAGTACCACCACAAGCGCATCTCGACCTTTATTAATGCAACAAAATAAAGATGCAAGCACAAGATAAAATGCAAATGCAAGAACATCATCACTAAGAACAACAACACACAAGTGTGCATCTAAGTGGAAAACAAAAACAAGTTGATGGAGTCTCGATTAAACAACCAAAACAGTGCCAAAATGCCCAGAACATTTCACTTCTAATGCATCGTATTGAATTACGATGATTCGATGCGAAACGGTACCCAAACATGCAAGAAAATCAGCAAAACAGGCCTGCTGACACAATGTTAATCGATTAACACCAGGGGTTAATCGATTAACCATTGAAAAATGAGTGAAAATTTAAATATTTGAGTTGGTTAATCGATTAACCATATAGGTTAACCGATTAACATTGTTCCAACAGCAGCAGAAAAGCACTTTTCAGCAACTTATCATTTAAGCAAACATCCACATGATCTCATAAACAATTATGCACGAAATTAAACCATAAAATAGTGATCTAAACAAGATGTAAACACATTTAAACAACAAGATCACAAATTAAATGGATCAAGAATGAATCAAATCAATCAAAGATGAAAATCCACATGATCATGCAAAATAAGTTCGAAACAACAATAGATCTAGGATTCCAACCTACGAAGCGGAGATTTGCTTCAGTAATTGTTGATTCAATTCCGATTGAATAAATCCAAGCGAGAAATGCAGAATACTTCAAGATCCAAGCAAATTCTTGTAATAGAAGTGATGATCAACCAAAATCAAGCCAAATCACTCAGTCCAAAATTCAGATCCAAGCTTGCACGAAAATCAAATGGAAAAATGGACATGACGATGATAAAGGATGAAGGTTCTAGCTCAAGAATTCATTGATTCCAATGGAGAATTAAAGAATTCAATGGATGAAGAGCTTTCGTGAAGGTTTTGGAGGTTGGAAAATTGAGAGAGAATTGAGATCAATTCTGAAAATGAAAGTGAAAAATGAAGCTTGGATGTGTGAGGTTTTGAGTAGATCACTTAAATACTCCTTAGGCTTGGATCCAAATGTAAGGTTTGGAATATGGTTTGAAAAACTTGGTTTGGAATGAGGAATGGGCATTTGGAGGGAAAATGAAATTAACCATAATTCAAATATGTTCTAGATCCTTCCCAAAGTGAAAATCAGATTTGCACATGCTAAAATTAGACCCCAAAATGGCTTGCATTGATAATTCACGTGCAGAGGAAAAAATTGCACTAGTTAATCGATTGACCATATGTGTTAATCTATTAACACCTTTAAAAATCCCAACCTACCCTAATTTTGACTTGGTTAATCAATTAACCAAATGTATTAATCGATTAACACCTTTAAAATTTTGAATTTGGCGCCTTTTGGAGGGAAATCTGCCCGTTTGCCCGTTTCTTGCCGCTTTGAGCTCTGTTAAGCTTCCGAATCTTGCTCTTGAATATTATCATTGTGAGAATGCTTGATATAGTCTGAATGCTATTTTTTAAGCTGAAAAATGCCTTGCAAAATAAAATAAAATTGGTCGCCCGAACGTTGGGCAAAATAAATGCCAAAGCCTCTGATGTTCGCTATTCAGGTTCATGCACTTAGATGAAAACTGAGCCACAGGAAAACCGTGATCCCCTGTCTCAAGAACGAATGCTATGCAAATGCAGAAATGAGAAAATGCAAAGAAGCAAAAGCCAACTAAGGTTAAAACAGAAGGCAAATTTTGGGGTGCAACACCAAGACATCACCGTCTTGTGCCTACATATCCTCATCTGGTATGAGAAATCAGAGCAAACGTAGTTCGGGCTGACACGACCATATATTGGTTCAAGTGTTTTAGCTGAGTGGGGTTAAACCTTTATTCTAGTAGTTAGGTGTATTGCTGCTCGACCATTGGAGACTTAGGCGTTACCTGTTTGCGGTAGAACCAAGACTTAACACACTCTTTCTGAAAGTGATTTTGCAAAAAATCCCGAAGGATAAAAAGATTTGATGTTTTGGTTTGTGTTTTTTATAAAGAAGTGAATTGAGTTAAGTTGTAACTCATGTTGCACTAAAGACTATGACTTGAGAGTGAATGCGTCGCATATCACCCAAAGGGCATACGCTAAATACTCTAGATAGATTGAGAGGAGGCCCCCCCAACTATCATTCCTTAAGTACTTAAGGCTTGTAGCGTGCAACATTTATTATCCTTTGTTAAGTGTCTTAAGATGTTTAAGAGATGAGAAGAGAAGACACAAACTCTAAGGGGAACTGAACCCTAATGTTATCATGCACAATGCTCCTAATGTTGGGATCAAGAGGGGATATATATCCTAATGTTGTCATGCAAAGGATTGAACACCTAATGTCTCTCCTAATCCCATCTTAAATAGAGGGACTAGGAATCTTAAAGGATCATGGAAAAAGACCAAATAAACACTTAATGAATCAATTGTTAGAACACATATTGGTTCTTAGTTATATCTCTATGTTTTGATGATAACACTTACACAATTTTGTATTAAGAAATTATATACTCTAAATTTGTTCAAGTATTTTTGCTGCAGATATTTAATTCAATATTCTTCTAAAAGAAAAAATGGATCTGAACATGGAACTATGCAAGGCTCTGAAGTGTTAGAAGCATCTATTAGAAGAATCTAAATGCTGCCTACATAAGATTCTGAGCGCTGCCTACAGAAGGATCTGAAGCAGAAGCTACAGAAGCATCTGGAGCATAGTCTGAAGACTTTTGTATGAAGAGTTTCAAGCACAGTTTTTCAAAAGACTCTGATAGTACTGTACGCTGCAAGTACTAAGGATCTGATCCCAAAATCTGCTCTGAGTAATCTCACGCTAAAGCACACTTGCTGCAATACTCTGATAGATCAAATTCTGAAGACATCAAGACTCTAATCACTCAAGGCTCTGATGTGAATTGCTGGGAATTAGAAACTTGTTGAAGAAGAATTCAAAGTTATATCCGTTGATAAATGCCAAACGACTCTTTCCTCTTTTATGCTAGACACAAGAACACAGGCAAAAAGAATTTCTCTGAACGTTCTACTTCTAGGAAAGGTCAAGTGATGTGAAGACAAAAAGGCTACAGCTCTTTTCAGACACGTTCTTCAAAGTGCACACAACTTGGACTTCTGTGCCTATAAAAGTAAGACTTCAACATCTTTCTCAAGTTGATGGATTATTGAAAAGAAATTCATTGAAAAGCTCTCATACAATTTATTCTCTTTGCTTAATTTATTTCATATGTTCTTAAACTTATGTGTAAATCACAGTTGTGATATAGCTTTCTTAGAAGCATTCAAACACTTGTTTAGTGTTACATTTTGATCGTAAAATTTCCTTGAGAAGACCCAGTTTTGGTCAGTAGTTCTTGAGAAGACTAAGAACAATTTCTCTTAGTGTTTGCTATTGTAATCAGTTTGATTAATAGTGGATTAAGTCCTTGTGGAGAAAGGCAAATCACTCTTGATAGGGTGGACTGAAGTAGTTGAGTTCAAAGAACCAGGATAAAAATCTTTGAGTTTTTTATTGCCATAATATTTTCTATATACTTATTCAACCCCCCTTCTAAGTATTTTCTCACCTTCAGTTGGCATCAGAGCTCCGGTTCTGTGTGTGCTACCACTTCACCGTGACAGAAAAGATCCAGTGAGAAAACTTTGATATATATTCTTGGTTGTTATTATGGCTGAAACTTCAACATCTAACAACATAACAGATATGAAGAAAGGGATAGAATCAGGACAAAACCCCCTATGTTTGATGGGGAGAAATTTGACTATTGGAAGGACAGAATATAGAGTTTCTTCCTTGGTTATAATGCTGATTTATGGGACTTAGTCATTAATGGGTATGTTCATCCCACTGACGGGGATGGCAAGAAAATTGATAGAAAATCTATGACTGAAGCCCAAAAGAAGGAGTTCAGAAATCATCACAAAGCTAGAACAATCTTGTTAAATGCAATATCTCATACTGAGTATGAGAAGATCACCAACAGAGAAACTGCATTTGACTTGTTTGAGTCTTTGAAGATGACACACGAAGGAAACTCACAAGTTAAAGAGACCAAGGCTCTGGCGCTAATACAGAAGTATATAGCGTTCAAAATGGAAGAATCTGAATCTATAGAAACTATGTTCTCTAGATTTTAGATCCTCACAGCGGGTCTAAAAGTGTTGGACAAAGGCTACTCAACTGCTGATCATGTGAAGAAGATCATCAGCAGCTTGCCCATCAGATGGAGACCAATGGTCACTGCTCTGAAGCTAGCTAAGGATCTGAACAAGATCACATTGAAGGAACCAGAAGCAACGCCAGATGCAATTCCTTTAGCTTCTCAAATGAACAACTTGAATATTTTTGAAGAATCAAATATTAGAGGATCATCTTCCAGAATCAAGGCCTCTCACCCAGAGGATGTGATCATTGGAAAGAAGGATGATCCAATAAGAACAAGATCCTACCTCAAATCATCTGAAGCGTCATTATTTGGGTTGGTGTCAGTTATTGAACCAACTTCTGTGGATGAAGCTCTGCAAGACAATGACTGGATAATTGCCATGCAAGAAGAGCTCAATCAGTTCACAAGAAATGACGTTTGGGATTTGGTTCCAAAACCAAAAGGATTCAACATAATTGGAACTAAATGGGTCTTCAGAAACAATTTGAATGAAAAAGGAGAAGTTGAAAGAAATAAAGCAAGGCTTGTTGCTCAAGGTTATAGCCAGCAAGAAGGAATTGATTATATAGAGACTTATGCTCCTGTAGCCAGGTTAGAGTCTATTCGTTTACTCATTTCCTTTGCTGCACAAAATAACATCGCTCTATATCAGATGGATGTTAAGAGTGCCTTTCTAAATGGAATTATAGAAGAAGAAGTCTATGTACACCAACCTTCTGGTTTTGAAAGTGAAAAATTTCCAGAACATGTTTTTAAACTTAAGAAATCTCTTTATGGTTTAAAACAAGCTCCTAGAGCTTGGTATGAAAGATTAAGTAACTTTCTTCTGGAGAAAAATTTTATTAGAGGCAAAGTGGACACAACTCTCTTCTGTAAAAAATTTAAGAAAAATCTTTTAATTTGTCAAATATATGTGGATGATATTATATTTGGATCTACAAATGTTACGCTGGGAAAGGAGTTTGCTCAATGTATGCAGGCTGAATTTGAGATGAGCATGATGGGAGAATTGAGATTCTTTCTGGGAATTCAAGTCAACCAGACTCCAGATTGCACTTACATTCATCAGACCAAATATGTTAAAGAGCTTCTGAAGAAGTTCAACATGACTGATAGTAAGATGGAAAAGACTCTTATGCATCCAACAAGTACTCTTGGTAAGGAAGAGGTAAATAAGAAAGTAGATCAGAAACTCTACAGAGCTGTTAAGAGGATTCTAAGGTATCTGAAAGGTACTTCTAATGTGGGTTTGTGTTACAAAAAATCTGATGATTTTAAATTAGTTGGATTCTGTGATGCTGATTACGCTGGAGACAGAGTGGAAAGAAAAAGTACTTCTGGAAGTTGTCAATTTCTGGGAAGAAATTTAATCTCCTGGTACAACAAGAAACAACCTACAATTGCGCTATCAACTATAAAAGCAGGATATATTGCTGCTGCTGGATGTAGCACGCAGATGCTCTGGATGAAAAGTCAGCTAGAAGACTATCAGATCTTTGAGAGTAATATTTCTATATTATGTGATAATACTTCTGCTATATGTTTGTCTAAAAACCCCATTTTACACTCTAAGGAAAAACATATAGAAATTAAACATCACTTCATCAGAGACTATGTTCAGAAGGGTATTATAAAATTAGACTTTGTTGATACAGATCATCAATGGGCTGATATTTTCACAAAACCCCTTGCTAAAGATAGGTTCAAGTTTATTCTGAAAAATATTGGTATGGAATTTTGTCCAGAATAATATTTATTAGAAGCAAACTTCTCAGATGCAAAATGTTTAAAACTATGAAGTATTTCATCTATCATTTCTTTGATTTCTTGATTTATTATTATTTGTGTGTATCTGAACTAACCAATCTCAGAGGATCTGAACATTGGCTAACGTTTCATTTCTCAAGAGAATTCGAAAGCACATGCAAGCAAACACGTTGTTGCGGTGAAAATTGGATATCAAGCTATTAAATTAACTTGAATCTTATTTCTTTTACAATCGAACTTTATTTTATCCAAAGGAAAGGTCTAAAGAAAGAAAAACCCTTTTCCCAATGTAACGACAACGCTAAGAGATTCGGGGATCGGGGGTTGGTTATACCTAGGGAAGGTGTTAGCACCCTAAGCATCTGTAGTACTCTACAGGAAACTTTTGTTTGATTTCTTGCTAAGTGTGAAATATGTACTATGGTTTGGGAAAAGATATGAGTTGAAACCTAAAGTTATATACACTAAGTTTGCTCACAAAGATATCGCATCTTCTGCCTACGTATCCTAACTAGGATAGAATCAGAGCAATCGTAATTCACCTCACAAGGGATAAAGAACACTTGATTATGATCAAGGTTCAAGGGGGAACAAACATGACAATGTTTGTGTGGAGTTTGATAAAACTCCCTATTCTAAGTTGTAGTATTCAAAAGGGGAAGTAAGAAATCATGACGATGATCCTTACATAGAGTTGACAAACTCTATCCTAGGGTTCTAGTTGAAGAACACTCCTAGTACAAGTGGGTCTTTTAGACTTAAAACAAAGTCTAATGGTTTCTAAACTAAGTTTAAAGTGACTTAACAAATCAAGAGATAGGTGAATGAGCTATCCATAACACAAGGGTCAAATGGAGAGACTTTTCCTTTGGAAGGAGAGAGGGGAGGCAAATGGGATGAAAGCTGACAAACCTCATCACTTGGGGAAAAGAAAATTACTTAACAAGGCAAAAACATGGTAAAGATAAAGAGCATGGTGACAACCATTAAATGAACATGTTTAATGTAAAAACAAAGATGCAATGATGACAATCAAAGCAGATGAGTAAGCAAGAAGTGTGACGACAAATCGAGCTTAAGGAAATTCAACAGATGAGGTAAAATAAACATGGTAACAACCAAATAAAAATCCTAGCATGTTAACTAACATCTAAGGATATGAGGGCAAGCAAATCATAAGCATATACAATTACAACAAGAGAGAAATTCATCTGCACATGTGAAAACGATCGTAAAACGCACCTAACTTGCAAATAGTCAAAAGGGATGAAAAATTAGGCAAACATGGAATTTGAAAAATATGGCATGAAAGTAGACATCAAAACAAACACAATGCCAAAAGAATGGGTTCATGGCAGAATTTTGGTACAAGACATAACAATTTCCAACATAATGAACCAAAAATGCTAAAACATGAAATTATGGTGTAAAGCAAAGATGGAGTGTCTACATACCTCTAGTAGAATATGTTGAGCAGGTTTGATCAATAAGAAACCCAGAGAAAACTTCAAATTCCCCTAGCATTGGAGATTTCTTCTTTTTGAAGCAAGGATGCAAACTTCAAGACAGTTGGAGAAATAAACTCCACCAACGATCCTTAACACTTTAGACAGTTGAGAAAGGATATATGTGAGGTGTTTGAGTGATTAGAACATCAAGCAAATACCTAGAACAAGTTTTGACAGATTTTGTGGCTTTTGGTCAAAGTAACTTGGTATGGAAGTTGACTTTTTGAATGGGGAGGTTTTTGAGTGGTTCAATGGTTGGAACACCTTCTATATCATATTTAGAGATTGTGTGGATGATTTTTGGTGAGTTTGAGTGTATGGAAATGGTTTTGGCAGCTGGACTGTCAAGACAGATTTTTCATGGTTTTGTGATTTTGCGATTTTGGTGAAAATGAATCAAAGAGTGGAAAAATGAGAGATTTGTGTTTTTATGGTTTTGGAGAGATTTCTGATGTCCTGAATGAGGTGTAGATGTCCTCTATTTATACGCAAAGGAATGGTATGGGCAAATTTGAAGATTTCCTTCATAGGAAGGAAAGGTTTGCTTTTTTGAATCAAACCTCCCCAAAGGGGTTTTCTTGGCAGATAGGTAAGCCCAATAGTCAAGAAAAATGATGAGTTTGAAAGGGCTAAATCCAGGCTAAAAGGTGTAGGCTTGTGGCTGGTTCAAAATTGCTTTTCCACCTCATGCTTGCCATGTTCACTTTAAGTGCAAGTTGCAAGGCAACTTGCAAGCCACTTGCAAGCTTGGCTAATTCCATTTCCTCTGCATTTTCTTTGTTCTTTCATGCTACAAACCCTCTATACATCAGATAAAACATGTTTCACAAGCTGAGATTGGTCAGATTTGAGGAAAGAATGATTTTTGAACATTTGACAATGTGGGACTAAAGTGTGAAACCACCAACTTGCCATAACCATAACTTTCAGCTCACAACTCCTTTTGAGATGTCCTAGTATTCTTTAGAAAGCCCTCAAGTAGCCCTAAAACATTCATGTTTTCACGAGTTTCAATTTCCCAAAGGATCTTGGCCAAAAAGTCTCTCAAAGTTGCTAAAAAATGAACTTAAAAGTGAAATTTCTCTAAGTCTTTTTCCCTTCTTGAAATGAATTTGATCATAACTCCAAATCTATGCATTTTTTGACCATGGACCACTTAGGGACTTTTGTAGGATTTGTCAAGAGCTTTCAAATGAGCTTTGAACCAAGTCAATTGGATGTGTGGTTAAGGAGTTATGGTTTAGCCCCTTTCAAAACCCTAATTTCCCGATTTTTCGATTACTCTTTCATCCTTGATCCAATGGTCATGAAAATTGATAGGAAAGTACAATATGATATAGGGAACATTTTTGATTCACACTTTGAAGTCCAATTCCTTAAATTTGAAGAGTTGACGTTTTGGTCAACCGTACGATCGGTCGGTGACTACCGAGTCGTCTGTTGACACTCTGGACCTCCTGAGACTTTGATACTTCTTGAATGAACTTTATTAAGCTATATGAACTTCATGGATCATAATCCCACCATTAAAACACCTTCCAACACCAAAGTCAAACTACAGTTGATTTTTACCAGTCACAAACCCTAATCGGGTGCCCTGAAAGGTACTGTTCTTGATTCTGGGGTAACAACCTCAAATTGGATTCTCAATTGTCATCATATGATACCCTTGATATTGTTTCATGATTGAATTATTCTAAAACTTTGATTGATCACAAACCCTGAAGCTTCGATTTGATTGTACAAAACCCTGATTCATTTGTAACTGGACAACGACAAACTTGCACTGGGTTAAGGTTAGATAATTCATGAGTATGCTCCTAAAATGATAATGAGAATCTAAGGGGTCAAAATTTGGGGTGCAACAGTTGCCCCTATTTAAATATCTTCACTAAATGGAACTGAGAGATGACAATCCTCGTAGAATCGCAGTGAAAGGTATTTAAATATAGAAAACCAAAAATTTTGTCCCTTAGATCCGATGATATGCCAAAGGACAGGTCATGACATGCCATGAATTCTCAATGATGCCTTATGATGCTTGGATGCAAGACATATGCAAAGGACATAAAAGGCAAAACAACGAGTAACTACTCATTGTTCAAACATGAGGATCCGACACTGGGGAAAACCGAGGCATAATAATCAATAGTTCAAACATGACTAGTGATAACTGAGAGAAAAAATTCACATGAGGATGCAGGAATTCCAGTGAAGATGATAATCTCACTGGGATAGAGCAAACACTCCACTGGGGAAAGAGGTAGATTTCTACCGGGGAAAAGAGCGACTTTCTTCTGGGGAAGTGAAGAACCAGAGACGTGAACCTCACCGGGGATGATCAGATGAGGAACTTCCTATAGTGAAGAGTTCAAACAGGATCTTCAGGAATGGACTAGAAACAAGGACCAAATACATTAGGGATACTAGTGACGACTAGATCTCCGAGACTTGTCTGGGGAGAAAGATTTCACTGGGGATAATGATGTCGCCCAGTTTTAACAAATGGTTCAGACAGTGCTAGTAACCACTAGACTTTCCGGAGGTAATGGTAACGACCAACCTGAGATAATAACAAATGAGATTTCTCAAACCCAATCGGTAACACGTAGGACTTCGAATGGGGAAATTGGTGACGACCAAATTTCGATCAATGCCAGTAAATACTGGACTTTAAAGGAGATTGGTAACGACCAAGTCGGGGTACCAAGGACGATTGGATTTCAAGTAATGCCAGTTACGACTAGACTTTAAAGAAACAATGTGACGACCAGATCAGGGTATACCAACACATGTGGTTATGAGAATGCTAGCAAGCTACTAGGCTTTAGCTGGGGAGGTTGGTAACGACCAAACCAAAAGATACAAATAACGATTGGATTCCAAGTGACGCCAGTTACAACTGGACTTTCATGGGGAAGGTTGGTAACGACCAACAAGATATCGATGCCAAATAGGACTTCGGACATCTGCCAGTTACGACTGGAAAAACAACTAGTAACGACCAGACTTCACAGGGGATTTGCCAGTGACGACTAGACTTCAGAGGGAAAAGGTTGGTAACGACCAAACCAAAAGGTAATAACGAGTGAAGTTAAGACAATGCCAGTTAGGACTGGACTTTAAAGGAAAATATGGTGACGACCAACAAGGATACCAATAAATGGAGTTAAGATAATGCCAGTTACGACTGGTTTTAACAAGAAATATGGTGACGACCAAAAGAATCCCAATAACGATTGGCTTCTAAAACAATGCCAGTTACAACTGGACTTTAGACGGAGATTCACTAGTAGTGTTTAGACATTCACGGGGAATCAACAGATAGCACACTGACCCCGAGAGACGAAATGAATCACACTGAACCCAGGCTGAAGGGTGTATGTAGATTTGAAAATAAATCCAATCCTAATAGGGGAACCGAGCTTTTAAACAAGCTAGTCAGAGATGACAAAGTAAAATCAAACAAATGCTCATACATCTTCTACTGGGGACGAGTCTTCACACCATCATAAGAAGTCCTTGAGAAACAGTCTTCAAGCTTGATAGCCACACATGACCAAAGGAAAATCAGCAGTTCTACTTGCTTACACTTCACTAGGGAGGGCGATAGGATTGCGTATCAAAGTTTCCGCTACCCTGAGGTTTCGGGGAAGTATGATTTTCCTCGATTCTTTTCATGAGTTGAAGTTTTTACGTTTGTTAATCTTTTCAAGTTTTATTCAATAATTTGACCCTAATGCTTTCAAAATTATCGTTGATAAACGAACAATATTTTGCATAACAAAGAAAATAGGGAAATGATAAATTTGCAAAAGAAATAATGGCTCAAAAACTGATTTTATTCAGGGATGAAATCTTGCAAATGACAAAATTCCATAGGAATTTTACAAGTGAAAAATGGCAAAATGGACAAGGTTACATTGAATCCCATGGCCAAACTATCCCTAAAGACTAAGACTCCCCAATATCCTTGCTTCTGATGAGAGCGGTTGGAGTGAGTTCTTGTAGGATCTTCTGCGATAGTGACAACTCATCTGATGCAGTGAAACACCTTTGTCCCTAATTTTTGCCTGGATCGCCCTCTCGGGTTTTCAATCCACCGGGACGCTCATTTTTGCCTAAGCCGCCCTTCCGGGTTTTCAACTTAGCGAGCTCTTATTTTTCTTTTTTTTTTCTTTTTTTTTTCCGACCCTAACTTTTGCATAAACCGTTCTTTTGAGTTTTCGACTTATCGGGCTCTTTTAGGCGTAATATTTATGTACTGCATCAGAGTTAACTGGATGAGTAAGCTGCTCTCCATCCATGGTAGTGAGAATCATCGAGCCTCCTGAGAAGACTGTTTTCACAACAAACGAGCCATCATAGTTGGGCATCCACTTTCCCCGTGCATCTTTATGAACTGGTAAAATCTTTTTGAGTACAAGTTCCCCTTCTCGGAATTCTCGGACACGAACTTTCTTGTCAAAAGCCTTCTTGATCCTTTTCTGATATAACTGACCATGACACATCGCAGACATGCGCTTTTCGTCGATAAGATTCAACTGATCAAACCTTTCTCTCACCCATTCTGCTTCTTCAAGCTTGGTTTCCATTATGACTCTCAAAGAAGGTATCTCGACCTCAATAGGAAGTACCGCATCCATTCCATATACCAAATAAAAAGGGGTTGCCCTTGTTGAAGTGCGGACGGACGTTCTGTACCCATGCAAGGCGAATGGTAGCATCTCATGCCAATCTTTGTAAGTTTTCACCATCTTTTGTAAAATCTTTTTGATGTTTTTATTCGCAGCTTCTACAGCTCCATTCATCTTGGGATGATAAGGAGAAGAATTGTGATGTTCAATTTTGAAATCATCGCACAACTCCTTCATGATTTTGTTGTTCAAGTTGGTACCATTGTCCGTTATGATCCTGCTTGGAATTCCGTAACAACAAATAATCTCCTTCTTGATAAAACGGGCCACCACTTGCCGAGTAACATTAGTGTAGGATGTGGCTTCAACCCACTTTATGAAATAGTCAATGGCAACCAGAATAAACCGGTGTTCGTTAAAAGCTTTTGGTTCAATTGCCCCAATCATATCGATGCCCTACATAGCGAAAGGCCACGGTGATGACAACACGTTTAGCAATGTCGGTGGTACGTGCATCTTGTCCGCATAAATCTGACACTTGTGGCATTTCCTGGCATATTGAATACAGTCAGTTTCCAAAGTCAACCAGTAATAACCAGCCCTCAAAATCTTTCTAGACATAGCATATCCATTGGCATGAGTACCAAACATTCCTTCGTGAACATCTTGCATTAACAACTCCGCTTCTCGTCTGTCGACACATCTAAGCAGGACCATATCATGATTCCTTTTGTAGAGCACATCATTACTGAGAAGGAACTTGGATGCTAATCGTCTCAGAGTTTTCTTGTCAAGTGACGTAGCATTTGCTGGATATTCTTGTTTTAGCAGATAATTCTTTATGTCATGGTACCAGGGCTTATCATCAGTTTCTTCTTCAACCATCTGACAGTAGGCGGGCTCGGTCTTGCGTTCAATTTGGATGAGAGTGGCATCATTGACATCCCTGACTTTCCACATTGAGGCTAACATGGCTAGGGCATCAGCGATGTGATTCTCAGATCTCGGAACATGCTTGAATGTGATTTCATCGAAATACTCCATCATCTTGACGATGTAGGCTCTATAAGGGATCAAATTCTCATGTCTAGTTTCCCATTCTCCAGTAACTTGATAAATAACCAAAGCTGAATCCCCACTGACTTCAAGAAGTTTGATTTTGAGGTCGATAGTTGCCTCGAGGCCGAGAATGCACGCCTCATATTCGGCGATATTGTTTGTGCAGTCAAAATCCAACCTGGCTGTGAATGGGGTGTAACCACCTTCCGAATTCATTAAGACGGAGCCTACACCATGCCCACTGTAGTTGGAGGAACCATCAAACATCATTTTCCACCAAAGACCTTCCTGCGGACCCTCATCAAGACCTGGCTCTTCACAATCTTTTACCAACATGATGTCTTCATTTGGGAAATCAAATTTGAGAGACTCATAATCTTCCACTGGTTGATCTGCAAGATATTCTGACAACACACTACCCTTGATCGACTTTTGAGCTACGTACTAGATGTCGTATTCTGATAATAACATATGCCAACGGGCGAGTCTTCCAGTCTGAGCAGGCTTCTCAAAAATATACTTTATCGGATCCATTTTTGAAATCAACAAAGTGGTATGACAAATCATGTACTGCCTCAAGCGTCTGGCAGCCCATACCAAAGGACAACAAGTTTTCTCCAGAAGTGAATATCGACTTTCATAATCAATAAACTTCTTACTCAAATAATAGATAGCATGTTCTTTTCGTCCAGACTCATCCTGCTGACCTAACACACAACCCATTGAACTCTCAAGCACTTTCAAATACATGAAGAGAGGTATTCCCGGAACCGGAGGTATTAATATTGGAGGTTCTTGAAGGTAACCTTTGATCTTATCAAACACTTGCTGACAATCTGAATTCCAAACAACCGTCTGGTCCTTGCGTAATAATTTGAATATGGGCTCGCAAGTAGGAGTCATATTGGAAATAAATCTGGATATGTAGTTCAGTCTTCCAAGAAAACCTCTAACTTGCTTCTCAGTCTGCGGAGCTGGCATATCTTGAATGGCTCGGACTTTATCTGGATCCACCTCAATCCCTCGGTGACTAACAATGAAACCGAGTAACTTTCCAAATCTTACTCCAAAGGTACACTTGGCTGGATTCAGTCTCAACTGATATTTTCTGAGTCTCTTAAAAAATTTCAAAATATGTTCCAAATGGTCCTCCTCACTTTGAGATTTGGCTATCATGTCATCAACATATACCTCTATCTCCTTATGCATCATATCATGAAATAAAGTTACCATGGCCCTTTGATAAGTAGCACATGCGTTCTTCAGACCGAAAGGCATAACTTTGTAACAGTAAGTCCCCCACGGAGTAATGAACGTAGTTTTTTCCATGTCATCGGGATCCATCTTAATCTGATTGTAACTGGAGAACCCATCCATAAATGAGAAAACTGCAAAACGAGTCGTATTATCCACCAAAGTATCGATATGCGGCAAAGGGAAATCATCCTTCGGACTGGCCTTGTTTAGATCCCTGTAATCCACACACATTCTGACTTTCCCATCCTTTTTCGGTACAGGTACAATATTGGCCACCCATTCAGGGTATTTGGACACTGCTAAGAAACCCACACCAATCTGTTTCTTCACCTCATCTCGAATCTTGAGAGCCATGTCAGGTCTTGTTCTTCGGAGCTTTTGCTTAACTGGTGGGCATTCGGGTCGAAGTGGTAATTTGTGAACCACTATGTCAGTGTCTAAACCCGGCATATCTTGGTATGACCAAGCAAATACATCCACATACTCTTTCAGAAGTTTCTCTAGTTGCTGTTGGACTTCTGCCCCTAGAGCTTTCCCAATCTTGACTTCTTTCTTGTCTTCTTCAGTGCTGAGATTAATGACTTCTACCTGTTCTTTGTAGGGTTGAAGCTCTGCATACTCATGGTATGCCAAATTTACCAGTTCATCAGGGATTTCGAAATCTTCATCCTCATCTTCAGCTTGGTATATTGATGAATCAAAGTCAGGAGGGAATGCAGAGTTATAGGATTCAATGGGTTTTAGGACATCACTGCACGTTGGAATGGCTTAATTTATTAAAACACACAAAGACAAATGCAGCACACAAAAGAGAAAAATTGTTTTGGGTTTTTTAAGATTGCCATTTTTCTTTTAAAATGAAAGAAAAAACAGGAAAGGAAATAACACAAGGAAATTAACAAAATAGTTCATTTTTCATTGATTTTCTTGAAAGCTCGGGGACCTTACAAAACATTCCTATAGCCTTGGGCATGGCTATGGAGATTTAAAACAAAAAACAAGAAAAGAAAGACAAACAAATTACTTTAACTCCGGAACAACCAAAGGAATCTCAATAGCTTCCCAGTTGCTCAAGGCAGAGCTGCAATGATACACTAACTGTTCAAGGTCTTTATCTTCAAAATCTTCTTCCACAACACTGACTTGGAATCCTCCACTGATGAATACTTCTTGTATAGTCTTTGGACGTCCTTTGTCATGTGTCGGTGCTTCATCATGAGTTGGTTTGTAACCCAACCCTTGGCGATCCATCTTTGGCTTCACTTCAATAACCTCTCCCCAACCTGCAGGAGTACCTTCTTCCAGTGTAGACTTGATGCTTTGAGCGGATGCAAAAGACAGACCACTCTTAGCCACTGTTTCTTCCAACATCACTGCATTAGCTATCTCGATTTCCTGAAAGGAAGTTTCTAACGCGTCCTCATCTGCTTCAATATACTTAAATGATGACATATTGCTCACCATTAGGTCCTCTTCACCGTGTACAATAACTAACTTATCATTCACCACAAATTTCATTCTTTGATGTAATGTGGAAGTTACTGCTCCTGCCGCGTGAATCCACGATCGTCCCAACAAACAACTATAAGCTGGGTTAATGTCCATGACTTGGAATGTAATATTGAACACATGAGGTCCGATCATGATTGGCAATTCTACCTCTCCAACAACCGTTCTTCTTGAACCATCAAAAGCTTTTACAATTAAAGACGTCGGTCTCATTTCTGCCCTTGCATATGCTAACCTTGCGAGCGACCTTGCGGGCAATACATTCAACGAGGATCCAGTATCGACTAAAACTCGTGCCATTGTGTCTTCTTGGCACCTGACAGATATGTGCAATGCACGGTTGTGGTTGCGTCCTTCTTTTGGCAACTCTGCATCACTAAAGCTCAGGGTGTTACAGGCTGTAATGGTAGCTATTACTGAATCAAATTGTCCGAGAGTTATGTCTTTTGTCACATGTGCCTGCTTCAATACTTTTTGCAGAGCTTCTATGTGAGCTGGAGAGTTCATCAAGAGAGACAAGATCGATATCTTTGATGGGGTTTGGTGAAGCTGATCAATAACCCTGTAATCACTTTTCCGAATAATCCTTAAGAATTCTTCGTCGTCTCCTTCAGTACCTGGTACCTCTTTTTCTTTTGTCGCAGCAGGGGTGACCTCTTTCGGAGCGGCTACTGTTATCTTTGATAGATGCGACCACTACGGGTCATTTTGCTTGTACCTGCAATGTTTGTCACGTCCACTTGGTCGTCTTTCACTGTCTCTTTCTGACTAACCCTCCCAGATCCTCGGTCTATCACAGTCATGTCATACTTCCATGGAATGGCCTTTGTGCTTTCAAAAGGAAACAGTCTTGGTTTCTGAATAATAACCGGTCGAGGTTGATCGATAGCCGACTTGTTGAAAACAGGCTTCATACTTTTGTTGGTCATTTTGAACACCAGAACTTTCTCACTTTTCTTTGGTAAATTAAAAACAGGCTCAATTACTGAAACTTCTTCTTTCCTCACCTTACTGCACACTTGTAACACTCCCTCATCAATCAATCTTTGCATGTCTCTTCATACCTCATCACACCCTCTAGAATCACTAGAACATTCTTTAAAATCATTATGGGTATCTTCTATCAATCCTGCTTTCAGTAGTTTTTCGTGAAGTAACCTTAGCGGGGTCTTGATCTCTGACACACCTCGGACTATCCTTTCATCTGAAACTTCTTCTACAGCATTAACCCCTCCATGATTTGGCAATGGGTTGCTTTTAACGTTAGGGGGTACATCATCAAAAGACAAGATCTTCTTTTCTATCAACTCCCTGACAAGATGCTTTAAGGCAAGAAACCTTCTAAATCATGACCGGAAGTGCCTTCATGAAAGGCACAATGAGCATTTGGATTATAGTGAGGAGATGTAGTGTCTGGATTTAGAGGTCGCGTTGTTACCAATCCTTGTTGCACCAAGGAGGGGTACAACTCTGTGTAAGTCATCGGTATCTGAGGAAGAGGAGATTTTGTTGTTGGTCTCCGATTCTGGTAGCTCTGTCTGGGTGCCTGAGCTCTATGATGATGATGTTGCTGAGAGGGTGGAGCGTTGGGCGCTCGCTGATACCCTTGTTGAATTGGCTGATATACAGGTGCTGGCTGCACTGTTTGATAATCGGGAACAGGGTGATTAAAAGCCGGAGTTACAGCTGCCACATATGGTTGTTGGGCATACTGCAACGGATACATTGGTCGTTGTTGCTGGGTTTGCTGAACATAACCTTCTTGAGGCTGCTGAACAAAGCCTTGCTGAGGTTGTTGAACATAACTTTGCTGATACTGTTGATAAGGCGGTCTCCAGGTGCGACTCTTTCTTCCCACGGTTACTGCATTTGTCTACCTTTCTTTCTTTTTATGAAAATTACTGCTGATCTTCTTGACATTGTTGTTACCAGAACTACCAGAACCATTAGCCACTTTTCCATTCTTCATTCCTAACTCCACTCTTACTCCCACTGCTACTATGTCAGAAAAACTTGCGGTTACACTACTGATCATCTTCTCATAAAACTCTGGTCTCACTGTATCAACGAACCAATATGTCAACTCTTTTTCCCTCAAAGGAGATTCCACCTGAGAGGCAGTTTCCCTCCACCTTTGTACATACTCTTTGAAAGATTTTGAACTCTTCTGTGACATACTTAGTAACTGTCTTCTATCAGGGGCTAAATCCATGTTGTACTTGTAATGTTTCACAAAAGCATCAGCCAAGTCTTGGAAACTGTGAATACGAGACTGATCCAAACCCAAATACCATTTAGCAGGAGCTCCTTTCAAACTATCTTAGAAACAGTGAATCATCAACTTGTCATCTTCTACATGAGCGACCATTCTTCGATAATACATAATCAGATGCGTTCGAGGACAAGTAGCACCAGAATACTGATCAAAATTGGGAACTTTGAATTTTGGCGGAATTACCAATCCAGATACTAAGCACATATCTCTGGCATCAGTACCAAAGTTGTCATTTCCTTCCATTGCTTTGACTTTCCTGCCGATAGTCTCTACACTTTCTTTCAACTTATCATGTCGTCCACTCTCCTCTTCATACCCATCAAGACCTTCGTACACTTGTGAAGGATTATGAAAAATAGGGCGCGCTTGAATTTGAACAGAAGGCTGAGTGTAAGTAGGGACAACTTAAGGAACTTATGACCCCAGGGGAACTGCTTGTTGATTGACTACTGGTGGAGGTACAAAACCAAGAGGTAACCCATATGGTGGAACATTTGCAACAGTGACCGCTGCTGGGATCGACTCTACAGATATGCCAGTGATTTCAGAAACAACAGTGGCTTGAGTGTCCAACTTTGCACGAATGACTTGGAGGGATTCCATGATCGGCCCCATGCCTCCTCGTAGCTCTCCAAGTTCATTATCAATCCTATCTACATCCAAATTCTGCCCTTCCATTCTTAGGCGAGCTTGGGCTCGGGTGTTGTATCGGTGTTGAGGATTCAGTGTGATTCTTTCTCTGGAGACAAGACAACGAGATGAGACACAACACAAGAACATGCACATGCAATGCTTTATGAATGCAAAATGCAACAATGCAAAAATTAATCATTCAAGGAATCCAAAGAAATATTTGCAAAAATTATAACAATGGGGAAATAAGCAAATTCAAAAGTCTTCATAGATTAGCAACTGAGAGTTTTACAACAATGATTCTGAAACTGAAATACAAGTCTTCAATACAGATACATGATGAAATAAAACGGAAAACAAAAGGATTTTAGATCTTCTGGTTGGATGACCCTTCGTCTTCTGGCTGACTTCTCTTTCCACCTTGACGGATCAACTCTTGAAGCTCTTCCTTCTCTTGCATAGCCTTGAAATACTTATCCCTCCAAGCCTTTCCTTCTTTTTCAACTTTTGCCAAAGCAGCTTTCAATTCTTCTACGAGAGCAGGTCTGGGTGAGTCAGGCTCAAAACGAGTATAGAACATCTTCAACGCTGCTTCTTTTACCCATGCTAAGTAAGATTCTGAAATAGTAGTGTCGTGGTAACCTAGGGCAGTTACTCCCCTCGTGTGGACATAACGCCAAGCATACACAATTCGAGCCCTGTAAGCGGGATTCTTCCCCTCTTCGATGTAGAAGCTACTCAAAAAGTCTGGGTCTGGTTCATTCTCCATCAGGTGTCCCAACTGGCGATGAGCTAAGATAGGATTATAGCTGATGCAACCATTAACGCTGATAAGTGGTGCATTCGGGAAATCTCCACATCTTTGGATCATGGCAATCCCTCCATACATAGGGTCATACCACTTAATATCTGAGTGTTTGAGCAACAATAGTTTTTCAACCCATGAGAGCCCATTTTGCTTATCCCAGAGTGCTGGAATACTTGGCAAGTGCGAAATAAACCACTTGTGCAAGAGAACGGTGCAACACTCAATCTATCCAACTCCATAACGGTTCCTTCGGTGGATGGAAAAGTACATATCAGCCAACAAAGTAGGTACATGATTCTTGATTAAGAAAAGGTTGATTGCATTTGCGTCCACAAAATTATTAGCAGTCGGGAACAGGAACAATCCGTAGATTAGTAAAACCAGGAAGGCCTCAAATGCTTCAATATTCTCTGACAAGGCATAGCTTTGAGCTTTTTCATACAGGAACATAGCTGGAAATCCATACAACCCTCCCTTAGCAATCATATGAGATCGTACCTCGTCCACCTCCAAATACGCGGCCTCTGCAACTGCTCTTTCATTAGGAGTCCCTTCTCTTCCAGAAAATGGTCTAGGAGTGACGCCTACTCCCATCAGGGCGGAATATTCTTCCAAGGTTGGTAGCAACTGATAGTCTGGAAATGTGAAACAGTGATAGGTTGAATCATAGAACTGCACGAGTGCGGATAACATCTCTTCATATACTTGAACTTCTAACAAAGACAACATATTCCCATACTTCTCTCTGAATGCCTCAGGGTCTTCTACTAAACTTCTCAGTTTCTTCAAGTTCTCCAATTTTGGTCTTTGGAACACAACCTTTGCTTTCTTTCCAGAATCTATCCTATAATATCTGCAAAACAATCTTTAGTTCCTTGAATGATTAATTAAGGCAAATGCAAATTCAAAGGTTTCATGGAACTCAGATCAAAACATCATTTCATTTCATTAATTTTCGAGTTTTGTATTACAAAATATCCAGTACATTTTACAAAAGTCCTAAATATAAGGCTGACAATATTCTAAATAAAAGTCCTCTCTTTTCTTGATCTTCTTGAGTTCTTCTTCCACCTGTGTCTTCTCAAGAATGAGCTTGTCCACGACTAGCTTCCATGGAGTTGACTGATGGCTGGAGGAAAATGGATCTTCCTGCACCTTCCTCTTCTTACAAGCAATCATTTCTTCATCTTTCAACCGGAGTTGTCTACGGAGCTCATCATTCTCTTCCATGGCCACTCGGTACTTGTATCTCCAAGTTACTTCAGTTTGTTGTGATTTTCTCAAAGCAATCTTCAATTTCTCCTCTTCAGACATAAAGATCATTGGGTGTTCCTCCTCCAAAACCATGGGTTTCTGCTGAGGATAAGGCATCTTTAGTTGAATAGCTCTTTTTCGGACCCATTGGAGATAAGGTTCGAGAGAGACGCAATTAGGTTTTCCTAAGTCTTCCTTTCCTTTCTTATGCACATGACCCCAAGCTTTTAGGATCTATTCTTTCAATTCTGAAACTCCTTTAAAGAAAACATTCTCCACATGAGCGCTATTAGGTTTGTCCTTCAAAGGATATCCAAGCTGTCGGCGAGCGAGAACAGGGTTGTAACTGATTCCTCCATCTGTACCAAGAAGAGGTACGTTACCAAAACTTCCACAACTGTCAATGATTTTTATCCCATCGTAATTACGACTGTACCAATCAATATCAGAGTGAGTAAGAGCCATAACCTTCTGAGACCACCAACCTTCCTTCCAAAAAGCATGAGCCTTAGGTAAGTGAGAAATAAACCACTTGTATAGTAAAGGGACACAACAGGTAACCATTCCTCTTTATGAAGATTCCTCAAGTGAACAGAATGATAGGCGTCAGCTAGTAAAGTAGGCACAGGGTTTTTCTTCAAGAACATCTTAATGGCGTTGAGATCCACAAAATTATCAAAACTCGGAAACAAGAAGATCCCATAAATGAGAAAGGCAAAGATGGCCTCGAATACGTCCATACTCAAATGATCAGCATAGTATTAGGCTTTCCCAACCAAGAACTCTGCAGTCAAACCAAATACTCCTCCTTTAGTAGCCATATTTTTCTGAATATCCACCAATCCCAAACGTGTAGCTTTAGCAATTTCTTCCTCCTTAGGGTCCCTTTCCATGATTGGAAAAAGAGAGTCTTCAAGAATAGGCAAACCAATCAAGCAAGAATATTCCTCAAGTGTAGGTACTAGCTGATAATCAGGGAAAGTGAAACAATGATAAAGTGGATCATAAAACTAGAGAAGTGTGGAGAGAAGTCCCAGATCCATCTTCTTCTTTACTTTCAACAATGACAATAAGTTCCCATACCTGCTCTTGAATCCTTCTAGATCTGTTATCAAAGTGCTCAACCTTTCTATGTCATCCAAGTTAGGACTTTTGTAAGTGTACTTCACATTTTTCTTTTTTCCACTATCCATGATGATCCTAATGTTTACAAACAAAAGATCTGAGTTCCAT
Source organism: Lathyrus sativus (assembly GCA_963859935.3). Lineage (NCBI taxonomy): Eukaryota > Viridiplantae > Streptophyta > Magnoliopsida > Fabales > Fabaceae > Lathyrus > Lathyrus sativus. The sequence goes on along the minus strand of OZ012739.1, from coordinate 432,962,553 downwards.
GAAACTTTTATGAGATGATGTTCATGAATGCATGAATGCACAAACACAGGTAAGCACAAATTCACATATACACATGGGTAAACAGATAAAGGTTTTGGTTTAGAGAACATGAGCATGGAGCCAAGGTCTACCCACCCCAAAGGTATGTACTAAAAGCTTTCCAAAAACTGTAGAACAAGGTTCTAAAAAAGGTTCCCAGAGTCCTTGACCCATCTTTCGGATATTATCAATTTCCCAAATAGTTGGTGGTCGATAATATTCTCAAGAGAGTCTCGTCTAAGTGTAGTATCACGTATCAACTATTTTGGAATTACTTCCTTATAGTCATTGCACTACATCCTAATAAGCCATAGTGGGGAAAAGGTAATCTAAAGGTCCTCAGTATCACGGGCTCCCATATAGAAAGTAGCATTGTTTTCACGAATACTCGATTAACAATACTAACTCTCAGAAGGGCCTCTACTGAGTGGTGGTTTTCTATAGTCAGCTTGGTCGGGAATCAACTCCCTATAAGCCTTCTTGAATATACCTCCATCCTATCATAAGTACGCTCAAACACGGGTATAGTGTTGTCTCACCACTCAAAGTTCCCAAGATCCAACAGGGCACATATATATTTTGACAAGTATTCATAAATAAGCAAGTACTCAAACAAGATAGGCTAAACCCTCAAGACCTGTCCCCAGTGAAGTCTCCATTTCTGTTGCGGTGAAAATTGGATATCAAGCTATTAAATTAACTTGAATCTTATTTCTTTTACAACCGAACTTTATTTTATCCAAAGGAAAGGTCTAAAGAAAGAAAAACCCTTTTCGCGATGTAACAACAATGCTAAGAGATTCGGGGATCGGGGGTTGGTTATACCTAGGGAAGGTGTTAGCACCCTAAGCATCTGTAGTACTCTACAAGAACCTTTTGTTTGATTGCTTGCTAAGTGTGAAATATGTACTATGGTTTGGGAAAAGATATGAGTTGAAACCTAAGGTTATATACACTAAGTTTGCTCGCAAAAATATTGCATCTTCTGCCTACGTATCCTAACTAGGATAGAATCAGAGCAATCGCAGTTCACCTCACAAGGGATAAAGAATACTTGATTATGATCAAGGTTCAAGGGGGAACAAACATGACAATGTTTGTGTGGAGTTTGACAAAACTCCCTATTCTAAGTTGTAGTATTCAAAAGGGGAAGTAAGAAATCATGACGATGATCCTTACATAGAGTTGACAAACTCTATCCTAGGGTTCTAGTTGAAGAACACTCCTAGTACATGTGGGTCTTTTAGACTTAAAGCAAAGTCTAATGGTTTCTAAACTAAGTTTAAAGTGACTTAACAAATCAAGAGAAAGGTGAATGAGCTATCCATAACACAAGGGTCAAATGGAGAGACTTTTCCTTTGGAAGGAGAGAGGGGAGGCAAATGGGATGAAAGCTGACAAACCTCATCACTTGGGGAAAAGAAAATTACTTAACAAGGCAAAAACATGGTAAAGATAAAGAGAATGGTGACAACCATTAAATGAACATGTTTAATGTGAAAACAAAGATGCAATGATGACAATCAAAGCAGATGAGTAAGCAAGAAGTGTGACGACAAATCGAGCTTATGGAAATTCAACAGATGAGGTAAAATAAACATGGTAACAACCAAATAAAAATCCTAGCATGTTAACTAACATCTAAGGATATGAGGGCAAGCAAATCATAAGCATATAAAATTACAACAAGAGAGAAATTCATCTGCACATGTGAACGATCGTAAAACGCACCTAACTTGCAAATAGTCAAAAGGGATGAAAAATTAGGCAAACATGGAATTTGAAAAATATGGCATGAAAGTAGACATCAAAACAAACACAATGCCAAAAGAATGGGTGAAAAATGATTAAAAATGAGTGAGATATGAATTTTTGAAAATGGGGTGAAAAATAACAAAAATTGGTAAAAGGGTTGCCCTCCTCAGGGGTCGAACTCAGGTTCAGTATGTGCAAGGCGCACAGGTGACAAGGCAATTACCACTGGGGTGGCTATATGTAACGCCCCGATTCTGAATTTCCTTTATTTTGAGTCCTTTCTGATTTAATTAATTGAATTATTATTTTAAATGTGGAATTGTGTGTTAATATGTTATTTGTGCATATTGTGCTATTTTTGCCTACTTTGAGAGTATCGGGTAAAATAGACCGGAGGGTATTTTGGGCATTAGTAATTAGGTTAAGTGAATATTTTATGTGAATTGATTAATTAGTGTGTGGAAAGAATTTGAGAGGAAAGAAAAGATAATATGAGTATATGAGAGAAAAGGAGAAAGTTAGTAAGATAGAAAAGAAAAACAAAGGAAAGAAAGGAAGAGAAGAGAAAGAGGAGAGAAAGAAGAGGAAAAACCTAGAACTTCAAGAAATCATCACCAAAGCTTTCGATTGTTCGGGTAAGGGTGTGAAACTTTATTATTCTATCAATGTGTATAATCATGTGTGATTTTGTTGGATTGTTTTGGATTGTTGGTAGTTTTTCTACACTTTCCATTTTAGGTTGAATTTGGTTTAATCGATAGAAATCGTTGTTTAAACGGTTAGAATAGTGGTTAGATGGCGTAGGTTAGTCGGTATATGTTGAAGGTGAGATAATACTTAGAAGGGGGGTTGAATAAGTATGGAAAATTAAGACTTGAAAATAATCACACAATTATTTTTATCCTGGTTCGTTTAACAACTACTCCAGTCCACCCTTCCAGAGTGATTTGCCTTTCTCAACAAGGACTTAATCCACTATTAAATCAAACTGATTACAATAGTATCACCTAAGAACAACAGTTCTTAGTCTTCTCAAGAGCTACAGATTCTAACTGAATCCTCTTAAGGAATATCCTTTACAAACAATGTAAATTAAATACAAGAGTTTTTAATGCTTCTATAAAGCTATAATCACAACAGTGATTTTTCTCTTAAGTTTAAGTACAATGAGATTCTATGAAGAATAAGAATGAGAGCTTATAGAATATTATGATTTCTTTTCAGCAAGTGTGTAGCCCTGAAGAATGAAGTGAAGATCTCCTTTTATAGGCAGCTGAATCATGCAAGCTGAACGTTGAAAAGAGAGTCTCAAAAGGTCTGAGCCTTTTTGTCTTCACATGCACTGACCTTTCCTTGAAATAGATGGCACAGAAAAATCCTTTTTGTCTGTGTAAGTGTGTCTAGCACAAATAAGGAAAGAGACGTTGAATAGTTCCAACGGATATATTCTTGAAAATACTTCTTCAGTTTCAGCAAGTTCTTCAGAGTCTGAATGGATCAGAGTCTTCTAATGAGATTCAGAACTATGCTGTATCAGAGTCTTCTGCAGCGTGTGTGCTTCTAGCATGTTGATCATCAGAGCATTTTGACACAGAACTTCAGTACTTGGCAGCGTAGGTACTTTCAGAAACTTCTGTAGACTAATGCTTTGAGAAACTCTTCAATCAATATTCTTCTATTCTTCTGATGCTTCAGCTTCAGATGCTTCTGATTATCTTCAGATGCTTCTGACTCAGAATGTTCTGGAGCTTCTTGCTTCAGATCCTTCTGGAGACTACACTTAGGATCTTCTGTAAGGAGCAAACAGATTCTTCTGTAAGGTGCATCTGGCGCTTCAGAGTCAGAATAACTTCTTGTATTCAAGGCAGATTTGCTTCTAGAGAGTTAATATAATTTCAATCTGCAGTAAAACTCTCAAACAAATTTTAGAGTATATAATTCTTAAATATAAATTTCCTAACAGTTATCATCAAAACAAAGAGTAATTATTAAGAACCAATCTGTGTTCTAACAATCTCCCCCTTTTTGATGATGACAAAAAGTATCAGAAATTTTATTTAATTGAACATAAAGAATTATAACTCCCCCTGAGATGATGAATCTCCCCCTGAGTTGAATATGAAAAAGGAATAGAAACTTCCCTTTTTTATCTTGAGTAATCTTCAGAGTCAGATCTTGTTTGTCTTTGTAATAATTAGGGATCAGACTATCTTGCAGATATGAGATTCAGAGTTTGATAAAAGATGAATGATCTGAGAAACTCAGAGATTCTTTTATAGAGTGTTCTTATCAAATATTCTGAAATAGTCAATTTAGATATTAGAAAAAGTAGATATGTCTGAAGATTCATTCTAGTGAAATTATATTAAATAGTTCAGATCTTTATTTTCTCCCCCTTTTTTGTCATAAGCAAAAAGTAAAAACTTTTAATAAGGACAAATAAAAGGAACAAGAGCAGATAATTCAATGGAGAACAACAAGCTGATTCATTTAACATAACAGAGCAAGAGTACATTGGAAAATATCAGAAGATATAACAATAACATTCAGATGCAAAACAACAGATGCACAAATATGAGGAAAAAAAACTAAGAGTGTTTTGACAAAAGCATCTTCAATAGGTCTGTGATCTCAGATTGTGATTGCTCTTGCTTTGACATCCACTTAGTCATTGTCTCAGTCTTCTCATCTTGTTTAGACATCCACTCTGACATGTCCTCAGATTTCTTGTCTTGCTTCACCATCCAAGATCTTATTTCAGATTGACCAGCTTCCAGAGCAGCAATCTTGTTTCCAAAATCTGGATTTTCTGACTTTGTCTCTGATGAAGGAAATGGAGGTTCTAAAGCCTGAACAGAGTCAATTGCCATATGTTCTGGAGATTCTGAAGAGGGTTCTACCAGAGTCATAGTCAATGCAGTGGCAGTTGGTTCTGGTGGAGGAGGAGGTGGAGGAGCATCCAAACAAAGCATAGGTTCAGTCTTGTTGACAATCCAGAATTGAGTTCTTTCAGCTCTGAGCTTTGCATCATCAGAACAGATGTTCTTCAGATTAGAAGCTACAGTATTGAATCTCTTGATAAACCCTTTCCAGATGATGTCAGTCTCATTTGCATCCATAGTTTCAGAGCATCTCGTCTGAACAGTACCTAAAGACATCTGTATTTCTTGCAAAAACGTTTGAAATAAATGATCAATATTAAGTCTGGGTGGTGGTTTAAGCAAGGTTTCCAGAGTCATCTGTTTAGGTTTTGGAGTTGGTGGTATCAGTGATTTTGAGATGGAAATTAGAGGAGGGGGAACATATGGAATGAATGGAATTTCTGGTTTTTGAGGTAAGGATCTGTTTAAAGCATTAAGCAGATTTGGTTGAGGTCTTGTGCGTGGGTAAACAACATCAAAGAATGCATTGGAGTATGGTATGAAAGCAGAGTTTGATGGTTTATCAGATGCAACTGTGTTATCAGATGCAGTATGCAGAGCTGAAACAGCAGCTTTACCAGATGTAGCAGATATGGTGGCTAAGGATCCTTCATTGTTCATAGATTGAATATATGAAAGGATTACAGATGGAAGGGCCTGTCTGAGTTTTGGTTTAAGAGGTTTCAAAGGTTCAGAAGGCTCAACTCTATCATAAAAATCTTTCAGTTTGAAACCATAAGATAAATTATGATAAAGAGAAGACACTTGGGCACAAGATATTCCAGATGATGATGGATTGGAAGTAGGAACAATCATCTCAGATGAAGGTGCAGGTGGAGGCATAGGGTCTGGAATGGTAGTTTTAGTAGGTAAGGTTGATTCAGGTTCAGGTTCAGGTTCAGGTTCATGTACAGGATATTTGTCAGATGGATTAATGAGAAAGTCAGGATGAATTTCTGATTCAGATGAATTTGAGGATGTTTCAGGTGTACAAGAGGTAGAAGAAACTTGAAACACTGTTTTTAATGGAGTGATATCAAGAACTTCTGTCTCAGGGATATGAGTAGGTTCTGAAGGGGTATCAGATTGTTGAGTAGGTGGTTCAGATGAAACAGGAGCAGAAGTTACTTTAGTGGGTTCAGAAGTAACAGGTGCTACAGGTTCAGAAGATGGAATTTTTGATGGTGGTATGACAGAGTCTTTTTTTGGTTGATCTTATGTGGTTTGTTTATCTGGATGATCAGAAGTTTTTGGTTGATTTTCTGTTTGTGGTTGAGCAGAGTTTTGTTTATCAGAAATTTGTGGTAGTTCTGATGGTTGTGGTTCTGTTTGTTGTGGTTCTGTTGGTTGTGGTTCTGATTGTTGTGGTTTTGTTGGTTGTGGTTCTGATGGTTGTGGAACAGTTGGTGATGGACGTGGAGTGAAATGTTTGATGTGTATTTTGGGTTGAGGTGGTTTTGATACAGAGGCAGTGGTTTGTTTCTGAGGTGAGACAGAACTAGGGGCAGCAACAGATGTTGTTTGAGTGACAGGTGGTTTGGGAACAGACTTAATAGATGAATCATTAATAACAACATTTTTAGAAATAGCAGAAGTCTTTGTACCTTTGAGTTTAATCCTCTTAGCAGATGCAGAGGCAGCTTCTCCAGAATCCTTTCTCTTCAGAAGATCCTTGGATTTCTCAGCAATCATAGCCTTCTTCTGGACAGGTTCAGATTCTGCTACAGGCTGAGATCTTTTCCTCTGAAGTGGAACTTCTTATTCTTCTTCTTCTCCTGCATCTGGAAGTGGTTGCTTGACAAGTTGAAACACATTGGCTGGAACAGGCACTCCTTCCTTTTTGCATTCCTCTATATACATCAGAACAATGTGTCTAGGTTCTTCAGCAAAGAATAGAGGAAAGTCTGATACTGGAACCCTTTTATTCAAATCAGACATATTTAACCTCTTTGGAGCAGTAGTAAGTTCATCTACAATCTTGAGTCTCAGAAGGCTTTTAGCGTTCAGAGGCTTTCCCATAATGAACTCTAGTTCCTCTGTAACACCAGCATCATACAGAGCAGCCACTAAACCATTTTCAGTGAGAAGATCTGAGAGCAACCTTCCAAAAGGTATCCAAGTCCTGATCTTCTGGCCTTTTTCTTTCACAGATTCTCTAGATGCATTTATGTGATTCCACAGATGCATGAACAAAATGTAAGGAAGATCTACCTTGTTGCTCTGACTAAGGCAGTACATAAAATAGATCTGTTCATTGTTGACATAATCTGGGGAATTTGTTGACTTTCTGTGATGTATGCATCCCATGAAGATCTTGGCCCAGATCTTGTAATCAGGCTTCAAATCTTTGAATCTGTTAGAGGCTTGTCCAACAGTCATAACTTCCTTATAAACTTCATCCATATCCACACGCCCAGCTGGCAAATGTGAAACACCATCTGTTTCTTCATAACCAATCAGTCTCCTAATCAGATCCTCTGTGATGATGATCTCCTTTCCCAGCACAGATGATAAAATAAACTTTGGATACACAGATGCATGAATCCAAAATTCCTTAACAAGTAGAGGGTACACTGGTCCAAACAATCTATCAAAGTATTTCACCCAACCTTGAGCTCTAACAATGGAGCGAAAATCAAACCCATTGTCAGCCAAAGAATCAAATTCAACCATGGATTCACACAACACTTCTAGTTTATCAATAGGTGTGAGAAGAGTTCTCTTTGGAGGAGTATATGGAGCAACACCTAGGTTATCTGAAGTCACAGCAGCCATTGTGGATTAAAACTGTGCAGTTGTTGATGAAGAAGACGCCATTGAAGAATGCTTTTTAGAACACTTAGGTTTTGAGTTTTTATGCATAGAGAACAATAGATGAAAACGCATGTAAATTCTGAGAGTGAAAAGTGTGAAAGTGAATACACAACAAGTATTTATACTAACCACTTAGGCACACCAACAGTTAGAGAGAAACACATGTTTGAGCAGCATTAAATGAAGAGAATAAAATCATTTCAAATAATAAATGCTTCTGACAGTTTTGGGGGGAAAACCAAGATATTTACTATTCAAATTTCACCTCAAACGTCTTTTCAGTTGTGCACACGCCACCTCATCAGATTTTGTGGGACACGTGTTTGCTTGCATGTTGTTCTGAATTCTCTCAAGAAATGAAACGTTAGCCAACGTTCAGATCTTCTAAAGATGATTAGTTCAGATTTTCACATCAGAAATAATAATCAGAATAGAATAAATGAACAGAAGAAATACTTCAGATGAATTAAGCATTTTGCATCTGCAACAATTTGCTTCTGATAAATATCATTCTGGACAAACATCCATACCAATATTTTTCAGAATAAAATTGAATCTATCTTCAACAAGGGGTTTTGTAAAAATATCTGCCCATTGATGATCTGTATCAACAAAGGCTAAATTTATGATTCCCTTCTGAACATAGTCTCTGATGAAATGATGCTTAATTTCTATATGTTTTGCCTTAGAATGTAAAATGGGATTTTTGGACAAACATATAGCAGAAGTATTATCACAAAAGATAGAAATGTTACTCTCAAAAATTTGATAATCTTCTAGTTGACTTTTCATCCAGAGCATCTGCGTGCTACATCCAGCAGCAGCAATGTATTCAGCCTCTGTGGTTGAAAGTGCAATTGTGGGTTGCTTCTTGCTGTACCAGGAGATTAGATTTCTTCCTAGAAATTGACAACTTCCAGAAGTACTTTTTCTTTCCACTCTGTCTCCAGCATAGTCAGCATCACAGAATCCAACTAATTTGAAATCATCAGATCTTCTGTAACACAAACTCACATTAGAAGTACCTTTCAGATACCTTAGAATCCTCTTGACAGCTGTCAAGTGTGATTCTCTAGGATCTGATTGGAATCTAGCACACAGACAAACACTGAATAATATGTCAGGTTTAGAAGCAGTAAGATAAATAAGAGAGCCAATCATACCTCTGTAGAGCTTCTGGTCTACTTTCTTACTTACCTCTCCTTTGCCAAGAGAGCTAGTAGGATGCATTGGAGTCTTTGCCAGCTTGCTGTCAGACATGTTGAATTTCTTCAGAAGTTCTTTAACATACTTTGTCTGATGTATGTAGGTGCACTCTGGAGTTTGATTAATTTGGATTCCTAAAAAGAATATGAGTTCTCCCATCATGCTCATTTCAAATTCTGCCTGCATACAAGTAGCAAACTCCTTTCCAAGCATAATATTTGTTGATCCAAAAATAATATCATCTACATAAATTTGGCAAATTAGAAGATCTTTCTTTATGGTTTTACAGAATAGAGTTGTATCCACTTTGCCTCTGATAAAATTCTTCTCCAGAAGAAAATTACTCAATCTCTCATACCAAGCTCTGGGAGCTTGTTTTAATCCATATAGAGATTTCTTTAATTTGAAAACATGATCTGGAAATTTTTCATTTTCAAAACCAGGAGGTTGGTGGACATAAACTTCTTCTTCTATAATTCCATTAAGAAAGGCACTTTTAACATCCATCTGATACAGAGTGATGTTATTCTGTGCAGCAAAAGAAATAAGAAGGCGTATAGATTCTAACCTTGCCACTGGAGCATATGTCTCAGTGTAATCAATACCTTCTTGCTGACTGTATCCTTGAGCAACCAGCCTTGCCTTATTCCTCTCTACTTCTCCCTTTTCATTCAGCTTATTCCTGAAGACCCATTTTGTTCCAATAACATTGAATCCTTTAGGTCTAGGAACCAGATCCCAAACTTCATTTCTGGTGAATTGATTCAGCTCTTCTTGCATAGCTATAATCCATTCATTATCTTCCAGAGCCTCATCTACAGATGTTGGTTCTATCATTGACACTAAGCCAAATAAAGAAGATTCAGAAGTTCTGAGAAATGATCTTGTCCTTATTGGATCATCTTTCTTTCCAATTATCACATCTTCTGGATGAGAAGCTTTGATTCTGGAATAAGATCCTCTGACAGTTGGTCTTTCAGAAATATGCAAGTTGTTTAGTTGGGAGGTCAAAGGTGTAGCATCTGGGGTTGCTTCAGATTCTTTGATTTTTGCCTTTTCTGCCTCTGAGCCTTCAGAGTCTGTGAGAATCACTTCTCTATCTGCAGAACTTTCAAACTGCTTTGGCTTTTCAGAGCCAAGCTTATCATCAAATCTAACATGAATAGATTCTTCAACAATCTGTGTTTCAGTATTGAATACTCTATAGCCTTTAGAGCGTTCAGAATAACCAAGCATGAAACACTTCTGTGCTTTGGAATCAAACTTGTTCAGATTATCTTTAGTATTAAGCATAAAACAAATACATCCAAAAGGATGAAAATAAGCAATGTTAGGCTTTCTGTTTCTCCACAATTCATAGGGAGTCTTTTCCAGAAGAGGTCTTACAGACACTCTGTTCTGAATATAACAAGCTGTGTTAATTGCTTCTGCCCAGAAATGTTTTGCCAGATTTGTCTCATTGATCATGGTTCTGGCCATTTCTTGCAATGTTCTATTTTTCCTCTCTACAACTCCATTTTGTTGTGGAGTTCTAGGGCAGGAGAAATCATGTGCAATGCCTTTTTCAGAAAAATATTTTTCAAAATGTTTATTTTCAAATTCTCCACCATGATCACTTCTGACTTTAATAATTTTGGAATCTTTTTCAGTCTGGACTTGATTGCAGAAGTCAAAGAACACAGAATGAGACTCATCCTTGTGTTTTAGAAACTTTACCCATGTCCATCTGCTGTAGTCATCTACAATGACTAACCCATACTTCTTGCCTCTGATGGATGCAGTTTTCACTGGTCCAAACAGATCAATGTGAAGTAATTCCAATGGTCTGGAGGTAGAAACAACATTTTTTGATTTAAAATGAGATTTTGAAAATTTACCTCTTTGACATGCTTCACACAGAGCATCTGAGTTGAACTTCAACTTAGGAAGTCCTCTGACCAGATTGAGTTTATTAATCTGAGATATACGTCTCATATTAATATGCCCCAATCTTCTATGCCAGACCCATTGCTCATCATTCACAGATAAGAGGCATTTTACATTTTGAACTTTAAGTTCTGAATGGTTAATTTTATAAATGTTGTGTTTCCTCTTTCCACTGAATAGGATAGAACCATCCTTTTGACATACAGCTTTGCAACATTTTTGATTAAAGATTATATCATAACCATTGTCACTTAATTGACTTATGGACAATAGATTATGTTTCAATCCTTCAACTAAAAGAACATTAGAAATAGAGGTTAGGTTGCCATTACCTATTGTTCCAGAGCCAATGATCTTGCCCTTCTGGTTCCCTCCAAATTTCACGTCCCCTCCAGATCTAAGTTCCAGGCTTTGGAACATAGACCTTTCTCCTGTCATGTGTCGTGAGCATCCAGAGTCCAGGTACCATGATTGGTGTCCTGACCTTGCTGCTAAGAACATCTGCAACAGGAATTATTTTGTTTTTAGGTACCCAGATCTTCTTGGGTCCTTTGGGGTTAGTTGGTTTGTAGGTTTGTCTAAACTTCTGTTTTGCAACATAATGTTTATTCTGACTTACCTTTGGTTTAAACACATAAGTACTCTTCTCAGAGCTTGTGTGTTTAATGTCATTCAAGTGACCAAATTTGAATTGAGAATACAGAGGTGTCTTCCTGATGAAAAGTTTGTCAACAGGTTTTGGATTGCTTCCAGATGAAGACTCATATCCAATGCCTCTTCTGTTGTTTCCACTAACACCATAGATCATGGAAGCCATCTTGCTTCTGTCTATGCTTTTAGTGAGAAATCTCTGAAAACTAGAGTCATATTTTTCTAAAATATTTTCACATGACTTAGTCTCAGATTCAGATTCTTGTTGAGTTCTATCAAAGTCATTTTTGATTTTTAAATTTATTTCTTTCTGCTCAACAAGTTCTGTTTTCAGAAGATCAATCTCAGATTCAAGATTGTTTTTCAGCTTCTTGTATTTGAGTTTGATGTTGTTATAACTTTTAAGAACTTTTGTTAAAACTTTAATGAGTTCTTCTTTGGTAAGTTTAGCCATTACCTCTTCTGCATCATCATCAGATTCAGATTCTGATTCATATCCTGAGGTACCTTCCTCTTGATCCTCTATCCTGGCCATCAGTGCAACGTTTGCACATTCTTCTTCTGATTCAGAAGATGACTCACACTCATCTGAGTCATCCCATGTTGCCATCAAAACCTTCTTCTTTTTGTTGAATTTCTTCTTAGGTTTTTCTTTCAGAAGTTTGGGGCAGTCATTCTTGTAGTGCCCAAGTTCTTTGCACTCATAGCACACCACTTCTTTCTTGGTAGATCTTCTGTGACTAGAAGATTCCTTTCTGTTGTCAGATCTTCTGAAGTTGTTAAACTTCTTTCCCTTGTGCTTCCAGAGTTTGTTAATCCTTCTGGACAACATGGATAGCTCATCTTCTTCTTCAGAAGAAGATTCTTCAGAGCTTTCTTGAATGACCTGCAAAGCTTTAGCAGTTTTGTTAGATTTTAAAGCTATGGATTTACCTTTATCTTTCTTCTGGGGTTCATCTTCCTCCAGCTCAATTTCATGGCTTCTCAAAGAACTGATAAGTTCTTCTAAAGAGATCTTGTTCAGATCTTTTGCCATCTTCAATGCAGTCACCATTGGTCTCCATCTGGTGGGAAGACTTCTGATGATCTTCTTGACATGATCTGACGTTGAGTAGCCCTTGTCCAGAACTTTCAGACCAGCTGTAAGAATCTGAAATCTAGAAAACATAGTTTCTACATTTTCAGACTCTTCCATTTTAAATGCCTCATACTTCTGTATGAGCGCCAGAGCCTTGGTCTCTTTAACCTGAGAGTTTCCCTCATGAGTCATTTTGAGTGACTCAAACATGTCATGAGTAGTATCTCTGTTAGTAATCTTCTCATACTCAGTATGAGAGATTGCATTAAGCAATATAATTCTGGCTTTGTGGTGATTCTTGAAATCTCTTTTCTGCACTTCAGTCATTGATTTTCTATCAATCTTTTTGCCATCCTCACCAGTAGGATGTTCATATCCATCAATGACCAAATCCCAAAGATCAGCATCATACCCAAGGAAAAAACTTTCTATTCTATCTTTCCAATAGTCAAATTTTTCTCCATCAAACATTGGAGGTTTGGTGCTGATCCTATCCCTCTATTCATATTTATTGTTAATATTTGACATTGAATTATCAGCCATGATAACAAATAAATATATTTATCAAAGTATATCTCTCTGGATCTTTACTGACACTGTTAAGTGATAGCACACTCAGAACCGGAGCTCTGATGCCAACTGAAGGTGAGATAATACTTAGAAGGGGGGGTTAAATAAGTATGGAAAATTAAGACTTGAAAATAATCACACAATTATTTTTATCCTGGTTCGTTTAACAACTACTCCAGTCCACCCTTCCAGAGTGATTTGCCTTTCTCAACAAGGACTTAATCCACTATTAAATCAAACTGATTACAATAGTATCACCTAAGAACAACAGTTCTTAGTCTTCTCAAGAGCTATAGATTCTAACTGAATCCTCTTAAGGAATATCCTTTACAAACAATGTAAATTAAATACAAGAGTTTTTAATGCTTCTATAAAGCTATAATCACAACAGTGATTTTTCTCTTAAGTTTAAGTACAATGAGATTCTATGAAGAATAAGAATGAGAGCTTATAGAATATTATGATTTCTTTTCAGCAAGTGTGTAGCCCTGAAGAATGAAGTGAAGATCTCCTTTTATAGGCAGCTGAATCATGCAAGCTGAACGTTGAAAAGAGAGTCTCAAAAGGTCTGAGCCTTTTTGTCTTCACATGCACTGACCTTTCCTTGAAATAGATGGCACAGAAAAATCCTTTTTGTCTGTGTAAGTGTGTCTAGCACAAATAAGGAAAGAGACGTTGAATAGTTCCAACGGATATATTCTTGAAAATACTTCTTCAGTTTCAGCAAGTTCTTCAGAGTCTGAATGGATCAGAGTCTTCTAATGAGATTCAGAACTATGCTGTATCAGAGTCTTCTGCAGCGTGTGTGCTTCTAGCGTGTTGATCATCAGAGCATTTTGACACAGAACTTCAGTACTTGGCAGCGTAGGTACTTTCAGAAACTTCTGTAGACTAATGCTTTGAGAAACTCTTCAATCAATATTCTTCTATTCTTCTGATGCTTCAGCTTCAGATGCTTCTGATTATCTTCAGATGCTTCTGACTCAGAATGTTCTGGAGCTTCTTGCTTCAGATCCTTCTGGAGACTACGCTCAGGATCTTCTGTAAGGAGCAAACAGATTCTTCTGTAAGGTGCATCTGGCGCTTCAGAGTCAGAATAACTTCTTGTATTCAAGGCAGATTTGCTTCTAGAGAGTTAATATAATTTCAATCTGCAGTAAAACTCTCAAACAAATTTTAGAGTATATAATTCTTAAATATAAATTTCCTAACAGTTATCATCAAAACAAAGAGTAATTATTAAGAACCAATCTGTGTTCTAACATATGTTAGACTAAGGCTGCTGGATATGAGTTGGAGTTCATCGGGTGATTTTATCGGTGGTTTTGGATTCTGAACAGTAAGGAGAAGTTCTGATCGCAGACGCTCGCTAGCAGTTCGCTAGGCGAGCAGGTCGCGAATGGTCGCTGGCAGTTCGCTAAGCGAGTGCGCAGCGAACGGTCCCAGACTTGGGACAAAATGGTATTATGGTCTTTCGCTAGTAGCGAAGGGAGTGGCGAAGAGCTCGCTGGGGGTTCGCTGTGGCGAACGAAGTAGCGAGCAATGTTTGGAGGTTCTGTTTGCACTCGCTAGCAAGTTCGCTAGGCGAGGAGGTAGCGAACGCTCGCTAGCAGCTCGCTAGGCGAGCGTGTAGCGAACGTAGCAGGATGGATTTTCCCTGTTGCTAGGTGCTGTCGTGACTTGGGGTTTCGGTTGCGATCGACCCCCCTTTGATTTAGTAGTTATATGCTGGGTTGTGTTGTGCTGTGGGTAGCCGTAAGGCGTGAATCCTAGATTACAAATTGTGGCCGCTTGGGCAATTGTGTGCATTGTTTAGCCTGAATAAAAATCTATGATGTTGTATGAATATATGCGATGAATGTGTAGAATGCATGAGTATGTTTGTAAACATGTGTGCATTTTCAAGAGTGTCATGAGTCATGTTGCATGTGAAGCATCATGGTATGCATTCTTGTGTCGATTGATTCCTCGGTGAATCTGCAGAACCTCGTGTGCCCTTGTGGGGTGTGAGCGATGGTTAATTATTGATTCCTCGGTGAATCTGCAGAACCTCGTGTGCCCTTGTGGGGTGTGAGCGATGGTTAGTTATTGATCCCTCGGTGGATTTACAGAACCTCGTATATAACGATGGTTATTTTGATTCCGCGTAGAATCTGCAGAACCTCGTGTGCCCATGTGGGGTGTGAGCGATGGTTATTTGGTTCTTCAATTGAACCTGCTGAAATGAGTCGGTACCGCATTTGCATCTGCATAGAGTCGTGTGTCGGTCTCTATGAGTTGCATGTTGACATCCTGCATGGTGTATGGTGAGTGAACATAATTGTAAATGTTTATATGAATTGTTGATGAGTGGCATGATTGGCATGCTTGAAGACACATGTATGTGTGAATATATGAATATGTATGTTTGGTGTGTTCATGAACAGATATAAACATTGTTGACGCATATTTGTATATGCATGATGTTCTATTTGTATATAGATGATGTGAATACATTGCGATGTACGGTATGATGAGGTGAGTTGCGGTGAGAATGCGAAAGACGTATTTTGGGTATTATGTATATATATATATATATATATATATATATATATATATATATATATATATATATATATATATATATATATATATATATATATATATATATATATATATATATATATATATATATATATATATATATATATATATATATATATATATATATATATATATATATATATATATATATATATATATATATATATATATATATATATATATATATATATATATATATATGTTTTTATGCATTGTTAATATGATATCGTTTCTCACCCTTCTGTTGTTTCTTTTAATGCTCTATGAGGCATTGCAGACTAGATTGCTGGCAGTATGTTGTGAAGCGTGGCTTCTTCCCTTTTTGGTCGGTCGACTCTGATATGTAGCACCGGGTAGAATAGGATTTATTTTGATTCTTTTGTGATACATCTGAGTATGTATCTGCTGTTGATATGTTTTGTAAAACATGATGAATGATAACTGTATATGTGTTACATGTTTGGTGAATTATGAAATATTTGGATATTTCCGCCTTTGTTCTAAATATTTCTTGTGGGTGTTATCCCGTTGTTGCATATCTGTTGAGCAGGTGCTGTATGTGTTAGAAATTTTATGATAATGTGATATTTCCCTTTTATGCCATGTTGCAAACGTACTCTGATGAAATTTTAAATTTATGCCTAAATGATTAATTGTATTATTTGGGGGCATAGAAAGGGGGTGTTACACTATACATCCGTTGATGGAAGCCACCCCATAAATATATATGAGGTACCTACAAAACTGGCTGGGCACAAAAACACACAAACTCAATGATTTGCATTTTAGCCATAACTTCCTCAATTCTTGATGTTTTTTCACAAAAGTTTAGTGTAACTTGAGTATTTTTTCATGAGGAACAAGATGACACTTTTAGTTTTTTGAAATTCTTCCTCTATTTTAAAACCCGATAGCACATGTATGTTGAAGTTTTGAAGTACATTTTGATATGTAAAACCTGTTCTAAACATTTCCAACTCAAACTAAACACACACACACGCACTATAAACATAATGCTGGATGATTTTGAATACCAAGATTGAGCCTAAACAAACTGTGACAGAAAGTGAGGTTCAAGTTGCAAATTTGTGTTTGTGGTGTGCATGAAGATGTTCAAATTCAATTCCAAACAGTTTTATATCATTCCAATCATATACACACATCATACAAATGCTCATGAATGAATCTAAACACAAATTCAGATAGAAAACAAGATGTTATGGGAAATAGTGTTCAGGTTGCAACTTTCATGAATAGGATGCATAATGATGTTCAGTTCTGATTCTAGGCAGTCTCAAATTGGATTAAATGCGCACACATATTGAAAACATGATAATGAGTGAATTCAATCAAGAGTTTTGGATCAGAGCAGTTTAAAATAGGAAATGGTATGCAA
Organism: Lathyrus sativus; assembly: GCA_963859935.3. Lineage (NCBI taxonomy): Eukaryota > Viridiplantae > Streptophyta > Magnoliopsida > Fabales > Fabaceae > Lathyrus > Lathyrus sativus. Next base: position 432,945,614 of record OZ012739.1, on the reverse strand, counting down.
GCTGCCAAACTGTCATGTGAGATGCATGATGAGGTTCATTTTTGATTCCAAACATATTTAGGTAAAATGAAACATATACACACTACACATACATTGTATTGAGTGAGTTTAAGCCAAGAAAACAAGCTCAAAATGGTCTGTGGTGAAAATGGCCTTCTAATTGCAAAATTAACATGTGTGATGCACCAAAGAGTACAATTCAGGTTTTATGCATATCTACACCAAGTGAATCACATATGCATCTTGAAAATATGTTAACAGATGAAATTAACCAAAAGAGATGGTTCAAAACAGACTGTAGCAAAAAAATGGCATTTAAGTTGCTCTTTGGTTTTAGGATGATGCAGTAGATTGCTCAAAACCAGATTTAGGTACATTTTGATCATATGAATCACATACACATTCCTCATATATACAAACAAGTGAGTCCAAGCAAGAAAAATGGTTCAAACAGGGCTGGTATGAAATTTGGTGAGTTAAATGCAAAATGATGCTTTTAAATGCAAGTTGAATGACCAATTCAGTTTCTATGCACAAATTGACCAAATTAATCACTTACACACATTGAAAACATGTTATGGGATGAATTTAAACAAAAGGTATGGCTCAAAACAGGCTGACATGAAAAGTGGTGATCAAAGTGCAAGTGTGTATGTGTGAAGATGCATGATGATACTCAATTCTAATTTTGTGCACATTCAGGTCAAATGAATCATACATACACCATACATACATGATATTGAGTGGAATAAAACACATTTTGAAGTTAAAAGAATGCTGTTATGAAAAATGGTACTTCAAGTGTAGGTTTGTGCTTGTGTAATGCATGAGCATGTTCAATTTTAGTTCAAAACATTTTCAGGTTGATTCCATCATATACACATCACATATTCATGTTATTGAATGAGTTCAAACACAATTTGGGGCTAAGAGAAGACTGTCATGAAAGATGAGGGTTTGAGTTGCAAATTGGTCATTTTTGATGCAAACATGAAAAAATGCAATTCAACATTTTAAGCACTAGTGATCAAGTTAACTTCACACACATATTGAATACATGATGTTGGATGAATTTGAGCACAAATTTGACCACCTCTAGGCCTGAGATCACAGCTGTGGGTTCATGGCAGAATTTTGGTACAAGACATAACATATTTCCAACATAATGAACCAAAAATGCTAAAACATGAAATTATGGTGTAAAGTAAAGATGGAGTGTCTACATACCTCTAATAGACTGTGTTGAGCAGGTTTGATCAATAAGAAACCCAGAGAAAACTTCAAATGCCCCTAGCTTTGGAGATTTCTTCTTTTTGAAGCAAGGATGCAAACTTCAAGACAGTTGGAGAAATAAACTCCACCAACGATCCTTAACACTTTAGACAGTTGAGAAATGATATATGTGAGGTATTTGAGTGATTAGAACATCAAGCAAATACCTAGAACAAGTTTTGACAGATTTTGTGGCTTTTGGTCAAAGTAACTTGGTATGGAAGTTGAATTTTTGAATGGGGAGGTTTTTGAGTAGTTCAATGGTTGGAACACCTTCTATATCATATTTAGAGATTGTGTGGATGATTGTTGGTGAGTTTGAGTGTATGGAAATGGTTTTGGCAGCTGGACTGTCAAGACAGATTTTTCATGGTTTTGTGATTTTGTGATTTTGGTGAAAATGAATCAAAGAGTGGAAAAATGAGAGCTTTGTGTTTCTCTGGTTTTGGAGAGATTTCTGATGTCCTGAATGAGGTGTAGATGTCCTCTATTTATAGGCAAAGGAATGGTATGGGCAGATTTGAAGATTTCCTTCATAGGAAGGAAAGGTTTGCTTTTTTGAATCAAACCTCCCCAATGGGGTTTTCTTGGCATATAGGTAAGCCCAATAGTCAAGAAAAATGATGAGTTTGAAAGGGATAAATGTAGGCTAGAAGGTGTAGGCTTGTGGCTGGTTCAGAATTGCTTTTCCACCTCATGCTTGCCATGTTCAATGTAAGTGCAAGTTGCAAGGCAACTTGCAAGCCACTTGCAAGCTTGGCTAATTCCATTTCCTCTGCATTTTCTTTGTTCTTTCATGCTACAAACCCTATATACATAAGATAAAACATGTTTCACAAGCTGAGATTGGTCAGACTTGAGGAAAGAATGATTTTTGAACATTTGATAATGTGGGACTAAAGTGTGAAACCACCAACTTGCCATAACCATAACTTTCAGCTCACAACTCCTTTTGATATGTCCTAGTACTCTTTAGAAAGCCCTCAAATAGCCCTAAAACATTCATGTTTTCATGAGTTTCGATTTCCCAAAGGATTTTGGCCAAAAAGTCTCTCAAAGTTGCTAAAAAATGAACTTAAAAGTGAAATTTCTCTAAGTCTGTTTCCCTTCTTGAAATGAATTTGATCATAACTCCAAATCTATGCATTTTCTGATCATGGACCACTTAGGGACTTTTGTAGGATTTGTCAAGAGCTTTCAAATGAGCTTTGAACCAACTCAATTGGATGTGTGGTTAAGGGGTTATGGTTTAGCCCCTTTCAAAACCCTAATTTCCCGATTTTTCGATTACTCCTTCATCCTTGATCCAATGGTCATGAAAATTGATAGGCAAGTAAAATATGATATAAGGAACATTTTTTATTCACACTTTGAAGTCCAATTCCTTAAATTTGAAGAGTTGACTTTTTGGTCAACCGTACGATCGATAGGTGACTATAGTGTCGTCTGTTGACACTCTGGACCTCCTGAGACTTTGATACTTCTTGAATGAACTTTATTAAGCTATATGAACTTCATGCATCATAATCCCACCATTAAAACACATTCCAACACCAAAGTCAAACTACAGTTGATTTTTACCGGTCACAAACCCTAATCGGGTGCCCTGAAAGGTACTGTTCTTGATTCTGGGGTAACAACCTCAAATTGGATTCTCAATTGTCATCATATGATACCCTTGATATTGTTTCATGATTGAATTAGTCTAAAACTTGGATTCATCACAAACCCTGAAGCTTCGGTTTGACTGTACAAAACCCTGATATATCTGTAACTGGACAACGACAAACTTGCACTGGGTTAAGGTTAGATAATTCATGAGTATTCTCCTAAAATGATAATGAGAATCTAAGGGGTCAAAATTTGGGGTGCAACACACGTGTCACTCGGAATCTGAAAAGATGGCGTGCACAATACTGAAGAGACATTTGAGGTAATTTTTGAATGTGTCTGCTTGTGTGCCCTAATTTCTCTCTACAAATACCACAAATCACACCATTTCACACTTTTCACTTCACAAACACGTATATGCATTTCTGTTTGCTTTTTGGCCTTCATCAGAACCCTAAACCTTCATCCAAACTTTCTTCATCTTCAATAATGGCAACATCATCTTCAACCTCAGCTCAGTTTCAATCATCAATGAATGCAGTTTCGTCATCAAACATGGGAGCTACTCCATTTAAGGAACCTAAGAAAACTTTATTAACCCCTGTTGATAAGCTTGAAGTTCTTTGTGAATCTATGGTGGAATTTGATTCTTTGGCTGATAATGGATTTGATTTGCGTTCCATTATTGATGCTCAAGGCTGGGTAAAGTATTTTGATAGATTATTTGGACCAATTTATCCACACTTAGTGAAGGAATTTTGGATTCACGCATCTGTTTACCCAAAGTTCATCCTCTCTTCTGTTCTGGGAAAAGAGATCATAATCATTGAAGATCTCATCAGAAAACTCATTGGGTATGAGGAAACTGATGGAGTTTGTCATCTGCCAACTGGGTGTGTTGATATGGAAGAAGTGTATGCTGAAGTGATTTCATCAGGACAAGCTTCCAATAAATTCAAGGATCTGAAACCTGATTACAAAATCTGGGCAAAGATTTTTCTGGGCTGCATCAACCACAGAAAAACCACAAACTCTCTAGATTATGTGAACAATGAACAAATCTACTTCATGTACTGCTTGAGTCAGAGTACTAAAGTGGATCTGCCACACATTCTCTTCATGCATCTGTGGAATCACATTAATGCATCCAGAGAATATATTAATACTAAGGGACAGAAGGTCAGGACGTGGATTCCTTTTGGAAGATTGATCTCAAACATTCTGACAGAGAATGGTCTGGTAGCTGCTCTACGTGAAGCTGGAGTTAAAGAAGAGCTTAAGTCAATAGTTGGAAAACCCTTGAATGGAAAGAGTCTCCAAAGACTAAAAGTTGTGGATGAACTCACAACTGCTCCTAAAAAGTTGAATATTGCTGAAGTAAGTCAAAGAAGGATTCCAGTTCAAGACTTTCCAATCTTTGGTGCTGAAGAACCTAGAGATATCATTCTGAGGTACATTGAGTTGTGCAAGGCAGATGGAACACCTGTTCCTGCTGATATTTTGATACGTGCTAGAGAACCTATTCCAGATGTTTATGAGGAAAACATGAAGAAAAGAAGACAATTAGAGGCAGAAGAAGCCGCTGCTCAGAAGAAATAAAAAGTTGCTGAAAAACCACAAAAGCAAATTAAGAGAAAAGCTTCTGGAGAAGTCCCTCCTATTCCTGCAAAACGCATCAAGATAAGAGGTACTAAAAAATCTTCACCTTCTATTTCTAAAATTGCAGTAGATGTATCAACAGTTAGTTCTATACCTGAACCTCCTCCCACTCAAACTCAAACAATTCCTGTTCCATCTCAAACATCTGAACCACCTTCAATTCCCACTTCACAAATTCCATCTGATCCTGTTTCCACAACACCATTAAAATCATTTGACATTCCTCAATCTGAACCACAAACAACAAAACCAGCAGAACCAACTTCAACACAATAACCTGAAATTCAACAACCCTATGTACCTGAACCAATACAATCTGAACCAGTTGTATCTGAACCACCAAAATCCACACCTCCTAATCCTCAAACAGAACAAACCAAACCTACTGAATCAAATGTATCTGATTCTGAGGTTCTGGACGTCCAACCTCTTAAAATCATGTATGAAATATCTTTCACTTCCTGTCACTTAACCACCTCATCTGATTCATCTGAATCTGATGTCCATCCAGATGTTAGCTCACCCCCTCTCTCAGAGGATATGAACCCAAACAAACAGATCCACCTATTGCATCTGATGCTATCATTCCTGAACCCACTCCAACACTTAAACCCAGGACATCTGAGTTTGTTTCAGTTGCTTCCTTTAAACCACTTCCCTCTGATTTCCTTCCTTCTGGTTTAATGCTTAAACATTTTTATACCATAATAGAACCATCTGACACAATCACTCCATTCAAACCCAGTCCTTCAACCACTCTTCCATCTGAACTTCACACCCAATTTGAACAACTACCAGATATCATTTCATCAGAACCTATGTTGTCTGATAAATCTGTTTTCATTCCCTTCACTTCCACTACATTTGATGTTGTTCCCTATGCATCACGTGTAAAATCATTTTTGATTCATACCTTATCCAGATCCAAAACCGTTACTTCATCATCTGACCATCCATCTTTTCCTTCCTACCCTCGTCCTCTCTTCATCATTCCAAAATTTACCATACCTGCTCCACCTGTTCAACCCAAGCCATTTACTCTGGAAGCCCTTCTCAAACCCAAACCAAGGCTAAATGTTGATATTCTATTTGCAAATTTTATGAAAGAGATAAAGATGAATTTAGGATATGTGAAGAAAAGATGCTTGTCAACCATGAACGCAGATGAATCTGATGCTATCTGGAATAGCTTCATCTCCAGATTCAATATTGTTGCTCCAAATTTGAAGAATGTATGTTTTGATGATGCGAAGATCAGATTTGCTGAGACTGCAAGAACCATGTTATGGAATATGAAAAGATATGCACCTTTGCTTCTTGAGGATGTACCTTCATCTTCTGAAGTATCTGCTACAGAAACTTTTGTAGAATCTGCTTCTGAAGAAAACCCTTTGGCTCAGAAAACTGTGGACAAACCTTCTGCATCTGTGGCTCCAGACTCTGCAACTCAAATGGCTATTGACTCTGCTCCTACATCAGAATCTGCTCCATCTACTTCTTCTGATATCAAGAAAGAGAACCCAGAATTAGAAGATAAGATTTCTGTGTTAGAAGCTGGTCAATCTGAGATCAAGTCCTGGATGGCTAAACAAGATCAGAAGAATGAGAACATGGAGAAATGGATATCAAAGCAAGAACAATCTTCATCTGAGATCACTCAACTTCTGATGATTCTTTCCAAAAAAACCTAGTTTTCTGTATCTGATGTTTGTGCACTTGTATTTGCATATGATGTTTTTGTCTGCTCTAAGTACTTATGAATGAATGAATCTGATGTTTTCTCTACATGATTGTCTCTTTTCTCTCTGTTTCCTTTTATTTGTCTTTAAAGTTTTTCTTTTTGATTATGACAAAAAGGGGGAGAAAATGAAATTCTGATTGTTCAAATAAATTTTACCTGAATGAAATTCAGACATATCAATTATAACTAACGTGAACTCTTAGTATTTCAGAACATATGAAAAATCTGACAAATTCTTTTAAGTAACTCTGAGATCCCTAGATCAAGTTTTAAACTATTCAGGCTCTGATTCTGAAACGTTCATCCAAATCAAGCTTTCTTTTGGAACAATCAGGCTCTAATTCTGAAAATACTCATGCTAAAAGGGAAGTTTCTACTCTTTCTAAGAATTCAATTCAGGGGGAGACTCATAATCTCAGGGGGAGTTATAATTATCTCTTTATTGAACAAAATTTCTTATGTGTTTGTCATCATCAAAAAGGGGGAGATTGTTAGAACACGGATTGGTTCTTAGTTATATCTCTATGTTTTGATGATAACACTTACAAAATTTTGTATTAAGAAATTATATACTCTAAATTTGTTCAAGTATTTTTGCTGCAGTTATTTAATTCAATATTCTTCTAAAAGCAAAAACGGATCTGAACATGGAACTATGCAAGGCTCTGAAGTGTCAGAAGCATCTATTAGAAGAATCTGAATGCTGCCTACAGAAGATTCTGAGCGCTGCCTACAGAAGGATCTGAAGCAGAAGCTACAGAAGTATCTGGAGCATAGTCTGAAGACTTTTGTATGAAGAGTTTCAAGCACAGTTTTTCAGAAGACTCTGATAGTACTGTACGCTGCAAGTACTGAGGATCTGATCCCAAACTCTGCTCTGAGTAATCTCACGCTAAAGCACACTTGCTGCAATACTCTGATACAGCAAATTCTGAAGACATCAATACTCTGATCACTCAAGGCTCTGATGTGAATTGCTGGGAATTAGAAACTTGTTGAAGAAGAATTCAAAGTTATATCCGTTGATAAATGCCAAACGACTCTTTCCTCTTTTATGCTAGACACAAGAACACAGGCAAAAAGGATTTCTCTTAACGTTCTACTTCTAGGAAAGGTCAAGTGATGTGAAGACAAAAAGGCCACAGCTCTTTTCAAACACGTTCTTCAAAGTGCATACAACTTGGACTTCTGTGCCTATAAAAGCAAGACTTCAACATCTTTCTCAAGTTGACAGATTATTGAAAAGAAATTTATTGAAAAGCTCTCATACAATTTATTCTCTTTTCTGAATTTATTTCATACGTTCTTAAACTTAAGTGTAAATCACAGTTGTGATATAGCTTTCTTAGAAGCATTTAAACACTTGTTTAGTTTTACATTTTGATTGTAAAAGTTCCTTGAGAAGACCCAGTTGTGGTCAGTAGTTCTTGAGAAGAATAAGAATAGTTACTCTTAGTGTTTGCTATTGTAATCAGTTTGATTCATAGTGGATTAAGTCCTTGTGAAGAAAGGCAAATCACTCTTGATAGGGTGGACTGGAGTAGTTGAGTTCAACGAACCATGATAAAAATCTTTGAGTTTTTTATTGCCATAATATTTTCTATATACTTATTCAACCCCCTTCTAAGTATTTTCTCACCTTCATCAATCACAGATGAAAAGAAGAATGAGAATAAGTTGACTTAAACAAGTCAAAAGCAATGCAAAAATGATATGCAAAGATGAAAAGATGAGATATGAGAATCAAATGATGCAACAAAGACAAAGGATCAAAAGAAGTTGACTTAAACAAGTCAAGAAGAGTGAGATGAAATGGGAGAAGTAACAACTCCTACAACCATTCAAACATCAATCACTTACACCAAAAGCTAAACACAAAGCAAAAGAAAAAATCCATGATCAAATAGAAGATGGGAGAAAGAAGCCTGGGCAGAAAGCACATGTAAAATATCTCAACCAAACATTTCAAATTGATCATGCAAAAGAAAAGAGCAAACAAGTTCTAAAAGAGATGCATCATTCAAGGAAAACTCAAAGCATAAACATGAATACCAAATCACCTTGAATAATGATCAAAGCACATGGGGAAGAAGTATATCAATGAGAAGAAAGCTTAAATAAAGGTTAGAAGCAAAACACAAGCATGAACCAAGTCATGGCAATTGAAAGAAACAAAGTTCAATAACTAATTCAACACTTGAAAACAAGTGGAAATGCCTAACTTCTAAGTGACTTACAAAACAAGTTACCCAAGTGTATGACCTAAAAATAAAGAACCAGCACCTTAATCATGTCATAAACAATTTTCAAGACTCATGAGGTGCATATGGGATCCATAAAAGTCATCTCCCAAAGGAACTAGGTCAAACTAGTTTGTATGAACATCTTTTAAGATGACTTGACTTGCAAGCTTCATCAAAAATAGGAAGAATGTTCAATAAATTCCAAATAAAAAGCACAACAAAGCTAGGTCAAATGAAAAATAGAAACCAAAGTCTCATGGTCAAATTCAACTCAAGGCATCACCAAATAATTCAATTATGAGTGGTGTTCCACCTTATCGAGCATAAATCGAGGGGCATGAAAAGTCAACTCAAAGTCAAATGAAAAATGATAAATGGCCATTCAAAATCACATTCAAGGATGCCTCAGTCCCTCACCTAAGTGCGAGAGAAGCCATGATCATTGGGGATAAGGATTTGAAGTCCAAAAGACCAAGACTACACAAAGTAAACACCATAAAAGATATTTAATTGCAAATCCTAAATAAAATAACATTTCAAACTACTAGAAAAATATTTTTGTGAAATTTTTGGATAATTGGAAGTATTTTTACATAATTAAAATGAAAATAAAAATCAAGATGAAATAAAATAAAATAAAAAGAGTGGGGGTGTGGTCAGCAAATACCAAATGAATTAAAACATGCACAAAGTGCATTAGGCTCTGAATGAGGGGGGCGTGGATAGCACTCAGAGCCCACTAATCCAAGCCAGTTCACAAAAATGAAACACTGCATTTCATTAATCCTTGTTGGATTTCAACGCACGCGTGATCTGGTCAAACCAATCAAAACGCAACAAACCACATGGTCAACAATTCAAACCAAGCCTAGACAACTTTCCCCTGAAGACTAGGTCTAAGACTTCAATAAAAATCCAGAAAACTGGTACCAATCGAAAGCTAACAATGCAAGGAGCATGAATCCACCACTCAAATTTAAAAAAAGGTTCATGAATAAGCAGAAATCAGGCCACAAATTTTGGAATATGCAAACTGAAACTTCACCAAACATGCAAACAAATGATTCAAACATGGCCTACCAAGGGTAGGGCTTCAGATGCACCCAGTATGGACCTAGAAATGTGCCTAGAATGATAGATTTTGGTTGAGAAAATTACCAAACAGAGTGGTTCTGTTGACCCTTCACAATGCTTGCAAGCTTCAGTTTAGTGCTTCTATTCTCCTTCCTGATGCTTGGTGATGATGCTTCTAGCCAAGTCTTGAAGCAAAAACCAGTGAAATGCAAGATTCAAAGGAATGAAAATTTGAGAAATTTTGGAATGAAGGAGCTCTCTCACGCAGCAAGCACTCACTCTGAGCATTAGGGAAAACTTTAGAGCTTATAGATGATGGGTTTGCAGCAACTATGCAGGCCCATGTTGCTTGTATCATGTGATTTCAAACTTTTGCCAAAAAATTCTATTTTACTACACACTCGGGTTAGGCATGTTTCCACTCATTTTGGATCAGCAAATGGCAATATGTAGTGTGTGGAAAGGAGTGGAATGGTTTGTGGTCATGGAGAATGATTTAGTGTAAAGTTTTATGTCAGGACTTTTTAAGTGATTTTGAGAAAAAAGTGGCATATAATGACTTAAACATGTTGGTCCAAATGTGGTAAACTTCTTTATGATCACGTATTGGTGTGAAAAAGTTCAAAAATGGAGCAAAATGGGACTTGTAATGTAAGGTATGCAAACCATGACCAAAAATTCAATTTTCCACCTTAAAATGGCCCATATGGCCACATAATTCATCAATCTTCATGAATCTTGAGTTCAATGATGGAGATAAGGCTCTTAGGCACAAGTTTTATGTTGGTTGGTGTCATACCCCAAATTTTACCCTTAGATTAGTCAGTTCATTTCGCATTTCATCTCATTTTGTATTGCATTGTAAACTAACCGCTAACCAGTTTGCTCAGTCTGTTGGTTTTGCAGGAAAATCACATTGTGCGCTCTTTAGCTTATGAAGGGAAAAATGGTTATTAATTCACGGTCTGCCGAAAATTTATGAAGTTGAGTCGTCCTTAGGAATCCCTCTGAATCCTGTGATTTATTTGAGGATGAGTTGAATTTTACAGCGGTTTTTGACGTCAGACGTCTTGTGACACAACACATTTTATTCAAGAGCCGAGATTCAGTTGTCAGTTGGATTTTAGAAATGTTGTTTGGTTCCTAAACCATATGGAGCTGAGTGTGTCGAGATATCGGTGGATTCGGGTTAAATCAGTACGAGAATTTGCTTTGAAGAAGTTATTTTAACAGACGCCTGTTTTCTGCTTTCTGCTAGTCAATGGTCGATTTTAAAGAAAACAAGGAAATTTTGGTGCGCATTGAATTTATAATGAATATCTGTTGTTTTGATCATGACTGTTAGTTGGGCTGATTCAGGTTACCGAGTTAAAGTAGTCGAGATGCGGTTTGAACTTTCAATACGGAAGACAGTTTATTTTGTCGTTTAACTGAATTTCTCTGCTTATCCGTTCAAGGTCATATTCACCGTTAATGTTGGGTTCAAATTAATTTGCAAGATGATTCGTTTGAACTCAGTTACGTCATATTTGAATCAATTGACGAGTTCGGAGTTGGAGCATCATAGCTTAATCAGATAAATCCCATTGGAGGAATTTAATCAATTTGATTTATTTGGATGAGTTTAAATCAGAAGAAATTTTATTTGGATGAGTTTAAATCGGAAGAAATTAGTCATTTAAATTTAATCGGACAAATTTAATCTGACAAAACTTATTCAAGCGAATTTGTTTGGAGGAGCCTAATCGAATATATTTAGTTAACCGGATTTAGTTGGTTGAGTTGAGTTTAACTGAGTGATTTTAGTCAGATGATCTTGATCAGGTAGATTTAGTTGGATAGTTGAAGCAGACGAATTAATCGGGTGATTTTAGTCGGATGAATTATTTGGTGAATTAAATTTAGTCGAATAAATTTAACTAAGTAGATTTGTTCGTTTGAGTTTAATCGGAAGAATTATTCGTATGAATTGTTGCGAGAAATTCAAGTTAATAAGAAAATAGAATTTTATTTATTCTATATTTTTATTACAATATTGCAAGATTAATCTCAAGTACAAAATAAATCCTTAAAATCTAAAATTCCTGATTTGTCCTAAAAGTGTCTTCGAGTTCGATCTTCAATTCTCGACTTCCTACTTTTTCGTCGAACCTATAAAACAACTCAACAGATGAAAATGATTCAATTAATTAAATTGGTTTTTTCCGGTCCCGATACCCTCAGTTTGATTTCATCATCGGCTACGTCAGGAGGGCAACAGAATATTCTGTCACCATCTCCTGACTTATTTTTCCGACCTCGGCACAAGACCAAGCAACACATGTTCGTTTATTCCGAGAGAGAGAGAGAAAGAGGAAAAAGTGATTTTGTTCGAAGTGCTTTTGGAAAATGCATTTTTTCAAAAAAGTGATTTTTCCTAAAAAAATGATTTCTGCCAAACAAACCATCAACATGTTTTCCTGAAATTTCTGAATCCAGTTGGATCAAACAAACACAACTTGAAAAAACGCAAGTCCAAAACGCAACCATCAACAACAAGTTTGTCGTAACAACAAGCGCAACAAATCAGCCACAACTTTCTCAAAGGTTATGAACCAAAACCAGTCAGCTAACATTCTTGAAAATCAGCATAAACAAAGCATTATTTTCGCAATAAAATCAGCAGATCCAGGCCCAACGAAATTAAAAATCAATGATATAAGAACATCGAAAAGATTCATCAGAAGGAGGAGGCGATAAGATCAAAAACATCATTCAGGGGGGATCTTTTTTATCAGAGAAAATAAGAGGAGGGTCGCAGGTCAGAAACCAGCGGAAGAGGGGCGGTTCATCATAAGATCATCAGTGAACCGTTACGAAGACAAAATAGGAAAACAAAGAAAAAGAAATTCATCAAAGCATCATCCGTAGCCGGACTCAGAGGGAGGGATTACCCTCACCAGCATCATCATCCCTTAAAGCAACTCACGGTCGGAAACAGTTGTCGAAACCCACCAACACAAACCACAACTCAAAAATCTGTCACCGTCATCCACCGTAAGCCATCGGAGAAAGCCACTCCAAACCCCTAACAACAAAGAGGCGAGCAGTCTTTTTCCATTAATGGAGTATGTGTTGTTTTCAGATGACAGGGAAGAAGAAGAAGAAAAGCTCTAAAGGATAACAATGGAAGCCGCCGCCGCATGTCTTAGAGGAAGAAGATGAGGGTTATAAAACAAACCCTAGATTGCTCAGCAAGAGTTCCGCCCCCTTTCCCCTTTAATATATTCTTTTTTCATTTTTATAATTTTAATTTTTATTACTTTTTAATTAGATTGTATCAATTGTGGAAAAAGGGTTATGTTGAGTCCTTTAATTAAAACAATTTTTTAATTAAAACCAAACTTAAAATCATTTTTTTAAAAAACTTAAAAATCATTTTAAAACTAAAAATCATTTTCTTAAAACTTAAAATCATTTTTTTAAAACTAAAAATCATTTTCTTAAAACTAAAAATCATTTTAAAACTAAAAATCATTTTTTAAAACTTAATTCAAAACTAATTTTTTTAACAGAATTTAAGACTCATTTTTTTTAGTAAAACTTAATTCAAAACTCATTAAAACTTAATTTAAAACTCATTTTTTGTTAAAACTTCACTTAAAACTTTTTACAAAAACTTAAAATTAAAAGTTGATTAAATTTGATTTCAAACCCTTTTTTTTAGAGATTCCATTTTGTAAGCTAAAAGTAACATTTAATTTAGTTTCTTAGCTTATTTAATAAACGTTCATTGCTAACTGTTACGCCGACTTTCGTTCTTCTCAATCATACAGTTATTAACGTGTTATTTTTCGTACTTCATTGTGGTTTGTAATTATGCGAGGCCATAGTCACTTTTATTCTGTCATCACTTTTGCATTTTTTTTCATGGTTGTAATTGATGCGAGTATATTGTCGTTGTGCATGTCCTTTACTGTTTTTCACACTTTCTCGTATTTTCTTCTTACCGTTTAATTATTTTGCATTATTTACCGTTAAAACCTTTCGAAGGATTAGGTCTAGCCGTTTGGCCTCTGAGTCAATAGCTTTAACCTTTGACCATTTCAAAATCCTAATTTCCTAGGCGTCCCGCTGTGGACCGAAATACCCTTTACCCTAGCATTAGGTCAAGGAGTTGCCGCACTCCATTTTAGGGTTCCCGCTGTGGAATACCTATTATACCCTCTTCATTTCAATTCAAATTTCAACGTAGAAATAGGAGTTACTGCACTCCACGTAAGCGCTTCCTTAAGAACGCTTATTCCCCATTGAAACCTTGACCACAGTCAAGAAGTTTCTAACCTCCCTTTCGAGGGGAACTACGATTACTCTGATTCCATCCCCTACCTCGGATACGTAGGCACAAGATGCGAATCTTGGCGAGTAAACTTAGGACTAACCCTTAGGTCTCTCTTTCACCTTCTAACCCTTATCATATATACCCTCAAGTAAATAATTTGGCAAAATAGTAAACTTTAAACAAAAGGTTCCTGTAGGGTACTACAGAAGTTTAGGGTGCTAATACCTTCCCTAAGCTTAACCAACCCCTTACCTAGATCTCTCCCCGCATTGTTTACGATGCAAAAATTAGGTTTTCCTTCTTTTGACCTTTTCCTTCGGATAAATCAAAGATCGGTTGTGAACTAAAGATGTGATTCAAACTAATTAATAGTTTGATATCCTATTCTCACCGCAACAGAAAATGGCGTCTTCACTGGGGACCCTCATAAATTTTAAGGGTTACCCCCACTTTGTTTATTATTGTTACTATTTGCTTCATTATTTGCTTGCCTATACATATATCTTCTCCCTTTCTTGGGGTATCGTTATTGTGAGATAAGTCCTAACCCGGACTTGAGTGACATTATTATAGGAAGGTGATATATTCGACGAGGCTTCTATGGAGTGAGTCCCGACCAAGCTGACTTGAGAATCATCGCTCAGTTGAGACCCTTCTAAAATTTAGTTCGGTTAAACGAGTATAGGTGTGAAAACCCTTACTATTTTCGGCTAGGAGTCCGTGATACTGGGGACTGTAGTACCTTAACACCACTTTGGCCTTATCTAGGACGTAGTGCGGGAACTATGAGGGAGTAGTCCCAAAATAGTTGCTACGCGATACTACACTCAAAAGAGGTTCTCTTGAGAAAATTATTCACCACCGAGTCAGTCGGGAAATTGATAACATCCAAAAGATGGACTGATGACTTTGGGCACTTCTTTAGAACCCTTGTTTTGTAGGTACAACTAACCTATAGTACATACCTTTTGGGGATGGATAGACCTTAACTCCATTCATTGTTCCTCTAACCTAGGACCTTTGTTTGTTTGTGTGTATTTGTAAATTGCATCCATAAAGCATCACATTGCATTATATTTCATGGAATTCAAATTTTATTTATGAACATTGCAGGATACCATGGATTACAGTAGGAAAAATACTTTGAAATATTCTTTTAAGAGTCCTAAGTTGGATGACCTAAGGAAGTTAGGAGAATTGGTTGAAGACCAAGAAGGATTTAAAAGCAAATATGGGAAGCTGTTACATTTGTTGAAACTTCAAGTGGGCGCCAAACTTCTTTCTGTTTTGCTACAGTTCTATGATCCGGATTGTCACTGCTTCACCTTCCCAGATTATCAGCTATTGCCTACCTTAGAAGAATACTCTCATTTGGTTGGGTTACCTATTTTGGATGGATCTCCTTTCCCTTTCTTGGAGGTGAACCCTAAAGAACAAGACATTGCTAGAGCCATATATCTGAAGGTGTCCGACATCACGGACAATATGATTAGCAAAGGTGAGACTTTCAGTTTGCCTACGGATTTCTTAATCAAGAAAGCCCAATACTACACTGATCATATGAGCATGAATACATTTGAGGCAATCCTCGCCTTACTTATTTATGGAGTGCTCCTTTTTCCAAGTTTTGAAGGCCTCGTTGATCTTAACGCCATCAAGATCTTCACGAAGAATAATCCAGTGCCGACTTTATTGGCTAACACTTACCCACATCTCTGAAACTTTCATGGTGGAGGGATGATTACCTGTTGTGTGCCTTTATTATACAAGTGGTTTATTTCTCACTTGCCTAAGTCTGTTCCTTTTTGGGATCTCGATAAAGGACGTTGGTCACAAAGGGTTATGGCTCTAACTCACTCAGATATTGACTGGTATAACCGTGTGTGTGAGGGAACATTAATCATTGATGGTTGTGGAGACTTCGCCAACATAACCCTACTTGTTTTTAATGGAGGAATCAACTACAATCCGGTTCAAGCTCGCCGACAACTAGAATATCCGTTGAAGGAACCACCTAAGAGCGTTCATGTGAAGAAAATCTTCTTCAAAGATGATAGAGCACTTCAAGATAAGATTGTATCTTCTTGGCGTCATTTGCATAAGAAAGGTAGAGAAAGTCTGGGAAAGCTTAATTGTGTGTCCATGGAGCCATATCTTTGTTGGGTCCTAGAAAGAGCAATCAA
This sequence comes from Lathyrus sativus, assembly GCA_963859935.3. Lineage (NCBI taxonomy): Eukaryota > Viridiplantae > Streptophyta > Magnoliopsida > Fabales > Fabaceae > Lathyrus > Lathyrus sativus. The sequence goes on along the minus strand of OZ012739.1, from coordinate 432,929,510 downwards.
GCTAAAGATGTCTTATCCTCGACAAGATCCTTTGCCTCCAAGAAGGGAACATGTTCTAGTTTTCATGTCCGAAGCTGAAACATTGAAGATCGTTTTGAGAAAATAACAACATGAGGCAAAAGCATGGAAGAACAAATACCATGTGATCGTCAGTGAGAATGCCGAACTTCAGAAGCAACTTCAGGCCAAGAATGAAGAGGCACTTTCCTACAAGAAGAGAAAAATCTACGAGGATTTATTTTCCTCCTACTCTCCGCCTACTCTTTGAAATTATGGACAATGCTTCCTTAGGACTTTATTAGCTTTTATTTAGCTGTTATGTTAAGAATTTCTTTTAAGATTACTTATTTGTAATTCATTTTCAAAAATAATAATAAATAAAGTTTCTTCGGTATCTCACGATATTCGTAAATACTTGAATTCCATGAAATTTTGCATCTGCATTCTAGCATCATATTTTGGCATTGTATTTGTCTCCCGATGTCTTATTCTCGGTTCTCTCGCCTTCCAGTTCTGTCACCCTAGGTTCTCTGCATCGGTACAACACTAGAGCCCAAGATCAAAAAGGACGGAAGAACAAGCTCAAGAGATGGGTCGTGTCAGCAACGAATTCGAAGATCTTCGAGGAAGTATGGGGAAGATTATGGAGATATTGCAAGCTCTTAATACAAAGGTGGATACTCATCCCGCTGTTGTTTCTGAGCTTACCAATATTGTTTTGGGTCATCAACCAATTGTCACTATTGCGAATGTACCTCCTTATGGTCTTCAACCTAGTCCGGTGCCTCCTCCTATTGCTCAATTAGTTCAACAAGGTGTTCCTGCACAACGCAAAGCTCTGAGCTTCGACCGTTATAAAGGAGCTACACGCTCGAAGAATCACTCTATCAGGCATCACCGAAAAATGGCTACTCACCAACCGTGGCGACGTCAGCCTAATTATGTTCAAGGTTATCCCATTCAGTATGCTCAACAACCCTATGTAGCTGTGATGGACAATTCGCAAGTGCACGAATAGCGTCAAAGTAATACAAAATATTATCGATCCCATAGAGACCAAACGTCAATCTATCGATTAATATTGTTATGGTGTTTATCTAAGGTAAATCAAATAAAGGATTGGGTTGTGCGAAATAAAAGTAAAGTGCGTGATTAAAATTAATAATAAAGCAATAGGCATAGATGCAATTCATATAGCTACGTAGTATTCCAGATGTGTACATATAGGATTCCTTATGGGGTAATATTTTCTACTCATAAAAAGAACTAATTTAACGCGAACTGTTGCTTTTGCGTATTCAGAACCGAGTTTATCCCTAATCGACCGCTCTTATTGTCACTTATAAAAAGGTGCGCATTGCGTTAGGATTAATAAACCTATTTTTAAGAAATATAGTTTCTTGACTTAGTTGAAAAGTATTTTAACCTAGAATTTCTAACAAAAAGAGGTTCTTGCGAACCGGATTTTAAATCCATAAACGCGTCCGAAAACAGTTTTAAAATCGGTTTTCTTAAACATTAAAGACTCCTAATTGACTGAGCCAAGCGCTTTCGCTTCCTCGGAACAGTCAAAACTAACCTAATTTATCTAAAGGTTGGACGACTTTCGATCTTACCCAACAGATTTTAAGTACAAAAAATAAGTGTTAAAAGTTAAAATAACCCCTAAGTAATTCTACCGACAACCGTGTGGAATACTAATTATAACTATAATCCTCGCATCCTAGCCCTTAAGATTTAGCCGAACATGGTAAGGTAAATAGGCATGGAAAATAAAGTGCGAGTAAATAAATAAATAAAGTGCGGTGCGAGAAATAAACGGTGTGGGAAATAAAGGGTGCGGGAAATAAAGGCAGGTAAATAAAAAAATGCAATAAATAGACAAAAACCTGCTCTAAACGAGAGGCTTTAAAATCTTGTACAACTGGAAGTAAAAAGCGGAAATAAAATGGCGGCAGGTTTAACTTCTACCCAAGTGCTCCAAACTCGATTACAGACTCGACTACACGGTGTAATAACCCCTCGATGTGAGAAGTTTATTACTTTACAATAGGTGAAATTTATGGCTTGAGTTCTGTTCTCAAAGCTTGGATGATTTGAAATGAATTAGAACTCTTCTATTTATAGAGGCAGGAAAGTACAGGTAAAGATAGGAATGCCCCCAACTCCTTTTGGGAGGGAAACATCCATGTGAAGGTGGTGCCCACCACCTCCTTGTGGCGCCCGCCACATGTACTAGGGTGGAAAGGAGTGGGAGACGTGGTAGTTGTCAGCAGTTGGCTTGCATCCAATGTGTGGCATCCCCTATGGCGCTCACCATGGTGGAAGCCATGTGTACATTTCCTCAAAAAGTAGGGTTTTTACCTCGTTTTTCTTCATTTCTTCTCGAGTAGCCTTGAAAATACAAAAACCTGAAAAAGAAACAAAACAAAGGCATAATACAGGAAAATGGAAATAAAATACTAAATAACTTACGCAAAATCGGGCCAAATAAACAGTATAATTTAAGCCTATCAAATTCTCCCACACTAAAATCTTTGCTTGTCCTCAAGCAAAACATCATAACAGAACAGGGTGATATCCATAAATTATCTGGGCAAAAAGGTCTTATAAGTTCAAGCTGGGCTGAGGCGATAGGTGACGACTCAATGAACCATGGGTATCAGAATGACACTTTTCCGTAAATACGGACATAAGCTTCGTTCTTTACAACAAATTAATCCATACTACCCTTGTACTTAGGCCTACTTTCAAATTTCCTTTTGAGTCCTTTTCATTCTGGTGCAATCACAGTAAGCCCGTTATCCGTACGAAATCATGGTGAAGTGACCGGTTAGTTATTATGATCTAAGCACGGGGTTTCTGGTGCACTAAGGTGGTGTAACCCTTTTTATTGGCCCATTTGCAACTGTGGGGGATCAGATCGTAATCCGCCCTACCGAGTTCAGTACCAGATACCTCTGAACCAACTGACAATGGGAAGATATTTTTGTTTTGTTTTGTCTATCATTTTTTTCTCTTTTTTTTTTGTTTTTTTTTTGAAATTACTACTTTTTGGGTTAAATGACCTTGTGAGGGTTACCTATACCCGAGTTATAATTATTTTATTTTTTTAGCATACCGATCATTCACTTATTTTCATCGATCCTTCACTTAGATGACGCTTTGGCCGGAGCTGACTGCTAGGATAAACTACTTAGGACTTACTATGGATATTCTATTAAGGTCGTGGTACTCAAAGTATCGGGGTCGATTTCCGAATTTGCGAAGCCTAAGGTGTTATAATGATACGGATGTTTCAAAGAGAATTTTTCCAAATCATCTGCATCCTAACATGAACTTGCCTCAAAGCCCAAAATTTTTTCAGGATAGTACACTATTTGTCAAAAACATTTTTGGTGGGGCAAAGTAATGAGGGAGTAATGACTCGTTAAGCACAAGTATGTTCTAAAAAAAGAAAAATAATACGGGAAATAAACTAGAAAGCGATAAAAGAAATGAAAATGCGAGATAAAGTGGGAAAATAAATAAAGTCTCCTCCCACACTTAAATTGAACATCGTCCCCAATGTTTCAAAATAAGCAAGAGACGAGGTATCTGTGGTGCTTAAGGCATGCTGCCGTCAGCGCGCGGTGAGTACCTAGGGCGGCGGGATCTGCTGCGACGATGATCAGTCTGAGAAGCTTCAAATGCGTCGAATCGGGTGGTCAGAGCAGCTTGAGATTGCATAATGCTTTGCATGGACTACCTCATCTGCTGCTGAGACTCTTGCATGAATCTCATATTCTCAGATAGTTGCTGCGAAATGCTGTTGAGCAAATTGTCGCGTCTTTCCTCTCTAGCTAATTGTGCTTGCCACATCTGCTCAGATGTATAAAAGCCTGGTGCAGTACCTGCAGAATGGTAAGAGGAAGACTGTGCAGTGTGCGTCTGTGGTGTGTGGTGAGGCGACATAGGGTGATTGGGAGATCGCTCTCGCTGGTCATACTCGGTATCAGTATCATCACCGTCACCAACTGGAATATTTGGCGGTACTGGACCTATAATGGGTGGAGCATCTAAATAATAGGTCCAGTTCCCCTCTATAGTCACATCCGTGCGTCTAGTGCAAGGCAGAACGACAGATCGGATAACCTTCCCGTGTGTCATAAGCTCGAAGCCCCCTTCCTTCCTTACCTTGCACAATTTCATATCTTTCAGAAATTTCAAGTTAATTGTGCAAGGAGGGAGAGGCTCTAATGTGGCTATCTCCGCATCTAGGTTCAAAGCCTTTGCAATGGACGTGATCAGTCCTCCAAAGGTTATGGTCCCAGTGCTCTTAGTAGAAGCATTCATATGGGCTATCATAAATGAAACTACATTAAATTTCCTATTTGTAAGGCATCCTTGCAAGAATAGTAATTCTTTGGCATTCACCTTGTTAGGATTCTCCCGGCCAAAAACAGTACATGCTAGCATGTAGCAAAACACGCAAGTGGCCGGGTTATGGATTTTGGAGGCAAGTATTCCTTCGAAAGATGAAATAGTAAAATTTCACAACTTGTGCCAGAAGGAAAATGCCTCCATAGCCCATTCAGAATCCAGAGGTGCTTCACAAATAGCACCTACACCAAAAGGCAATCCAAGCCTTTCTGCAAGTTCATCAGTACTAAACGAATATTCAACATTAAACATCCAGAACTGGACCGTGCTGACGGTGCTAGCAGTGTCAGGTCTGACAATATAAATCAGGGAACTCAAGAATTCCCTGTTCATCCGGTAAAAAGTAGGATCCTGTCTAACAAAAATCTCATGTAGTCCTAGAACGTCTAATAAATGATACACGCTATGGTAGATACCTGTTGCGGTGAAAATTGGATATCAAGCTATTAAATTAACTTGAACCTTAATTCTTTTACAACCTAACTTTATTTTATCCAAAGGAAAGGTATAAAGAAAGAAAAAACCTTTTCGCGATGTAACGACAACGCTTAAGAGATTCGGGGGTTGGGGGTTGGTTATACCTAGGGAAGGTGTTAGCACCCTAAGCATCTGTAGTACTCTACAGGAACCTCTTGTTTGATTGCTTGCTAAGTTTGTGATATGTACTATGGATTTGGGAAAAGATATGAGTTGAAACCTAAAGTTATATACACTAAGTTTGCTTGCAAAGACGTCGCATCTTCTGCCTACGTATCCTAACTAGGATAGAATCAGAGCAATCGTAGTTCACCTCACAAGGGATAAAGAACACTTGATTATGATCAAGGTTCACAGGGGAACAAACATGACAATGTTTGTGTGGAGTTTGACAAAACTCCCTAATCTAAGTTGTAATATTCAAAAGGGGAAGTAAGAAATCATGACGATGATTACACAGAGTTGACAAACTCTTTCCTAGGGTCCTAGTTGAAGAATACTCCTAGTACAGGTGGGTCTTTTAGACTTAAAGCAAAGTCTAAGGGTTTCTAATCTAGGGTTAAAGTGACTTAACAAAGTCAAGAGAGGGATAAGGGATGTATCCATGACATGAGGGTCAAATGGACAGACTTTTCCTTTGGAAGTAGACGGGGGGAGGTAACAGGATGAAAGCTAACAAGCTTCATCACTTGGGGAAAGAAAACAATAAGAGAATTAAAAACAATATGAAGGTATATTCATGGTGACACCCTTTAAACAAACATATGGAATGATAAAGATGAAAGTGCATTGATGACAATCAACGCAGATGAATTAACAGAAACTGTGACGACAGATCGAGTTCAATTACATTTAATAGAGGGAACAAAATAAACATGGTGACAACCAAAAATAAAATCTTAGCATGTTAACTAACATATAAGGATATGAATACAAGCAAGTATCACAAACAAATTCAAGTATAACCAAAGAAAATTTCATCTGCACATGCGTAAACGAACGTAAAATGCACTTAACTTGCACGAAGTCAAAAAAGATGAAAAATTTTTCAAACATGAAAATAAAAAATATGACATGAAATTACACATCAAGATGAACACAATTAAAAAAGAACGGGTGAAAAACAATTAAAATTGAGAGAGATATGGATTTTTAAAAATGGGGTGAAAAATGACAAAAAATAACAAAAGAGTTGCCCTCCTCAGGGGTCGAACTCAAGTACAAGGCGTGCAAGGCGTTTTTGGCATAATGGTCTTACCACTGGGGTGGCTATACATCCGTTGATTGATGCCACCCCTTTAATTAATAAGGGTAAAATTCTTGGTTTGTCTTGGCAAAAAAAACACACAAAAAGGGATTTACGTTTTATACCGTAACTTCTTCGTTTCTCAACCAAACGCGACAAACTTTATATGCAACTGGACCAGAAAAACATGAGGATCATGATGGTGTGATTATTTTTCTAAGATTCCTACTCCAATGAAAAATTAGATGGTGTGTGCTCTTGTATGTTATGAGATGCATTTTGATGTGAATAACTTGTTTCAATCATTTTTAATCCAAACCAAGCACACACACAGATCACATAAATGGTAAAGAATGATTCCAAGTCCAAAAAATAACTCAATGCAAACAGTTTGTGAAGTTGATATGTCAAGTGGTAATTTTCATGGAAAAATGCACTTTGAAAAGAATCAGCTCATAACAGCCAGCTTTGAATTAAAATAATCACATCCACACAACATATAAGTGACAAGGACTAAGTTCATGCAAGAGTCAAGGCTCAATTTATGCTGTGGTGAAAAATGATATGTGAGTTGCAATTTTGTGCTAAAAGATGCATTTTTAAATCCAAAACACAAACCAACTGTTGTGATAATCAAATGAGGGTTTGAACATGTTACAAATGATATATTTGATGTATTCCAACAGTTGATTTGGATCAAAACACAACAGAACCAATACTGGTATGATCATGCAAGTATGAGGTTTTAAAAATGCATTTTGGTATCTCAACATGAATTAACTGTGATCTCAATCAAGTAAAGGCTTTGAACATGTTACAAATGATATATGTGATGTATTTCAACAGTTAGTTTAAGCAGAACACAGTTAGAATGAGAAATGAGGTATGAGTTGCAACATGCCATGAATGAGATGCATCAAAGAGAAGGCAGACTTGCAGTTCAACTTTATGCATATATTTGATCAAATTAAAACATATACACACATCACACACATGCTATTGGATAAAATGAACACAAGAAGATGCTTAAAAACTGACTGGTGTGCAGTATAGTATTTAAGGTGCAGGCTTGTGTTGGTGATGTGTATGAGGATGCTCAATTCCAGTTTTGTACACATTCAGGCCAAATGATTCATACATATACCACAAATTCATGATGTTAAGTAGATGCAAAACATACTTTGTGGCTAGAAACTAACTATGATGCAGTTTTGACATTCAAGTTACAATTTTAACATGAAAAGGCATGATGGTGTGAGAGTCTAGTTCTAAGCCAATTCAAATTAATTTAAACATGTACACCCATCACATATATGGTACAGAGTGAGATCAAAGCAAAAACAAAGTTTAAAACGGGCTGTCATGCAAATGTGTCATTTGAGTTACAACTATGGCATTTTCAAAACATCAAGACATCAGTTTAAGGTTAACAACTTGTTTCAGTTTAATTCAAACATACTTATATGCTGCAAATATTCACTTAAGCAAATTCAAATAGGTAATTTTGATGCAAGGAAAACCAGTGTGAGATTTGGTGCTCATGCTGCTCATATGTGTTTGTGAAGTGCAGTATAAAATCAAGTTTTGAGTTCCAAACATTTCCAGGTAAATTCAAACATATGTACATGCTGTAAATGTGTTAATGAGTGGATCCAAACAAGTATGGCTGTGTGAAACAGGTTAACATGAGAATTGGCTTTTCAACTGTAAGTGCAAAGACAGGATATGATGCAGTAAGAATACCAAGTCAGAGTTGATGCAAAATGGAAGCAAGGTAACTTCATACACATAGCATATTCACATTATCAAGGGCGTCTAACCATCAAGAAGTATTCAAAACAGGTTGAGGAGGGATATTGCACTCAAAACTACCAATTACCATTCTAACCAAACATGAGCAAATCAGTGTAAGGCACTTTTGAGAAAAACCAAACACATACACATGTTACCTATATGCGTACAAGTGAGATCAAAGCATAATTTTAGTGCAAACAAACTAATGTGAAAAATATGTGCTTCATGTGCAATTTTATGTTGGTGAAGTGTAACAGGCTGGTATAGTTCATGTTTTGAGGTACCAAATTATCAAGTGACTCACCTCTACATGTCACATATGTGGAAACACACATGCTCATATTTAAAACAGGCACCAACATATTAAAACACAGCTTGGCAGGTGAGTGATTATGTAAAGCTACTTTGGGACAACATGACCTTAAATTTGCAGAGTATGGAAATGTAATGTGTGAGATGAATTTTAATGATGCATACCTCTTGTAGATAGATTTGAATAAGCAAAATAAGCTGAGAAACCCAGAGAACTTTAATCACCTCCTTGCTTTGAAATTTTCTTCACTTTGAAGCAATATGCAAATATGATGACAGTTGGAGTAATAGGCCTCACCAATGGATTCTAACACTTTGGACAGTTGAGAAACAAGATATAAGAGGTGTTAGGATGATTAAAACACCAAGCAAATGCTTAGAACAAGATTTGGTAGAATTTGTAGCTTTGGTCAAAGTAACTTGGTGATGAAGTTGACTTTTTGATTGGTGAAGTTTTTGGGAGGTTTAATGGTTTAAACACCTTCTACACCATATTTAAAGATTGTATGGATGATTGTTGGGGTGTTTTATTGTAGAGAAATGGTTTTGGCAGCCCTAGTAGCAAGGCAGATTTTTTGTGTTTTTGGTGAAAATGGTGATTTTGTGGTTTTGAAGTTTTGAAGCAAAGTGCAAGGGCAGAGGTTTCTTCTGGTTTTTAGAAGATTTTTGATGATCAAAATGAGGTGAGGGAGGTCTCTATTTATAGGCAAAGGAGTGAGGGGGAAGATTTGAAGATTTCTTCACTTTGAAGAAAGGTTTTTCACTTTTTGGTGCAAACCTCTACAAGAGGGTTTCCTTGGCTGCAAGGTAGGCCTCAATAGTCAAGAACAATGATGGTTTAGTGTGGCTAATTGTAGGCTAGAAGCATAGCTTGAGGTCTGGTTCAGAATTTGTTTTACACCTCATGCTTCACTTTTTCACTTTTGGTGCAAGTTGCAAACCAACTTGCAAGGCAATTTGCAAAGCTTGGAGAATTCATCCCCTCTGCATATTTTTCATATTTTCAGGCTTCAAACTCTCTACATATCAGGGAAAATAATATCCAA